>CM031959.1:41995334-42083084 GCA_018749465.1 Paracanthobrama guichenoti | reverse complement strand
ACAATCCAACTACCAGTTCCACACACCATCACTACTAACAATCCAACCAGCTGAGACAACTATCCAACTACCTACTACACCATCTGGGACACTACGGTACTACTACCAGTTTCACACCATCTGAGACAACTAACAATCCAACTACCAGTTTCAGACCATCTGGAAAACTGGCAATCAACTACCACCATTTGAGACAACTAACAATCCAACTACCAGTTTCACACCATCTAAGACAACTAACAATCCAACTACCAGTTTCACAATCGACAACTCAACCAGTTTCACACCATCTGGGACAACTAACAGTCCCAACTACCAGTTCCACACCATCTGGGACGACTAACAATCCAACTACCAGTTTCACACCATCTGAGGCAACTAACAATCCAACTACCAGTTCCACACCATCTGAGACAACTAACAATCCAACTACCAGTTTCACACCATCTGAGACAACTAACAATCCTACTACTACTACTACTACTACTACTACCAGTTCCACACCATCTGAGACTACTAACAATCCAACTACCAGTTTCACACCATCTGAGACAACTAACAATCCAACTACCAGTTCCACACCATCTGGAGACGACTAATAATCCAACTACCAGTTTCACACCATCTGAGACAACTAACAATCCAACTACCAGTTCCACACCATCTGAGACGACTAACAATCCAACTACCAGTTTCACACCATCTGAGACAACTAACAATCCTACTACCAGTTCCACACCATCTGAGACGACTAACAATCCAACTACCAGTTTCACACCATCTGAGACGACTAACAATCCAACTACCAGTTCCACACCATCTGAGACGACTAACAATCCAACTACCAGTTTCACACCATCTGAGACGACTGGGCAATCCAACTACCAGTTTCACACCATCTGAGACAACTAACAATCCTGTTATCAGTTTCACACCATTTGAGACTACTAACAATCCAACTACCAGTTTCACACCATCTGAGACAACTAACAATCCTACTACTACTACTACCAGTTTTACACCATCTGAGACAACTGGCAATCCAACTACCAGTTTCACACCATCTGAGACTACTAACAATACAACTGCCCAGTTTCACACCATCTGAGACAACTGGCAATCCAACTACCAGTTTCACACCATCTGAGACTACTAACAATCCAACTACCAGTTTCACACCATCTGAGACAACTAGCAATCCTACTACTACTACTGCTACTACTACCAGTTCCACACCATCTGAGACGACTAACAATCCAACTACCAGTTTCACACCATCTGAGACGACTGGCAATCCAATTACCAGTTTCACACCATCTGAGACGACTAACAATCCAACTACCAGTTTCATACCATCTGAGACGCACTGGCAATCCAACTACCAGTTTCACACCATCTGAGATGACTGACAATCCAACTACCAGTTTCACACCATCTGAGACGACTAACAATCCAACTACCAGTTACACACCATCTGAGACAACTAACAATCCTGTTATCAGTTTCACACCATTTGAGACTCACTAACAATCCAACTACCAGTTTCACACCATCTGAGACAACTAACAATCCTACTACTACTACTACTACCAGTTTTACACCATCTGAGACAACTAACAATACAACTGCCAGTTTCACACCATCTGAGACAACTGGCAATCCAACTACCAGTTTCACACCATCTGAGACTACTAACAATCCTACTACCAGTTTCACACCATCTGAGACAACTAACAATCCAACTACCAGTTTCAGATCAGCTGAGAAAACTGGCAATCCAACTACCAGTTTCACACCATTTGAGACAACTAACAATCCAACTACCAGTTTCACATCAGATGAGAAAACTGGCAATCCAACTACCAGTTTCACACCATCTGAGACAATTAACAATCCAAATACCAGTTTCACACCATCTGAGACAACTAACAATCCTACTACCAGTTTCACACCATCTGAGACGACTAACAATCCAACTACCAGTTTCACACCATCTGAGACAACTAACAATCCAACTACCAGTTTCACACCATCTGAGACAACTAACAATCCAACTACCAGTTTCACATCGGCTGAAAACTGGCAATCCAACTACCAGTTTCACACCATCTGAGACAATTAACAATCCAACTACCAGTTTCACACCATCTGAGACAACTGGCAATCCAACTACCAGTTTCACACCATCTGAGACTACTAACAATCCAACTACCAGTTTCACACCATCTGAGACAACTAACAATCCTATTATCAGTTTCACACCATCTGAGACAACTAACAATCCAACTACCAGTTTCACACCATCTGAGACAACTAACAATCCAACTACCAGTTTCAGATCAGCTGAAAACTGGCAATCCAACTACCAGTTTCACACCATCTGAGACAACTAACAGTGCAACTACCAGTTTCACACCATCTGAGACAACTAACAATCCAACTACCAGTTTCACACCATCTAAAACAACTAACAATCCAACTACCAGTTTCACATCAGCTGAGAAAACTGGCAATCCAACTACCAGTTTCACACCATCTGAGACAACTAACAGTCCAACTACCAGTTTCACACCATCTGAGACAACTAACAATCCAACTACCAGTTTCACACCATCTCAGACAACTAACAATATGACTACCAGGTTCACACCATCTGAGACAACTAAAAATCCTACTACCAGTTTCACACCATCTGAGACAACTAACAATCCTACTACCAGTTTCACACCATCTGAGACAACTAACAATCCAACTACCAGTTCCACACCATCTGAGACAACTAACAATCCAACTACCAGTTTCACACCATCTGAGACAACTGGCAATCCAACTACCAGTTTCACACCATCTGAGACTACTAACAATCCAACTACCAGTTTCACACCATCTGAGACAACTAACAATCCTATTATCAGTTTCACACCATCTGAGACAACTAACAATCCAACTACCAGTTTCACACCATCTGAGACGACTAACAATACAACTGCCAGTTTCACACCATCTGAGACAACTGGCATTCCAACTGCCAGTTTCACACCATCTGAGACAACTAACAATCCTACTACTACTACTACTACCAGTTTTACACCATCTGAGACAACTAACAATACAACTGCCAGTTTCACACCATCTGAGACAACTGGCAATCCAACTACCAGTTTCACACCATCTGAGACAACTAACAATCCAACTACCAGTTTCAGATCAGCTGAGAAAACTGGCAATCCAACTACCAGTTTCACATCAGATGAGAAAACTGGCAATCCAACTACCAGTTTCACACCATCTGAGACAACTAACAGTCCAACTACCAGTTTCACACCATCTGAGACAACTAACAATCCTACTACCAGTTTCACACCATCTGAGACAACTAACAATCCTACTACCAGTTTCACACCATCTGAAACAACTAACAATCCAACTACCAGTTTCAGATCAGCTGAGAAAACTGGCAATCCAACTACCAGTTTCGCACCATCTGAGACAACTAACAGTCCAACTACCAGTTTCACACCATCTGAGACAACTAACAATCCAACTACCAGTTTCAGATCAGCTGAGAAAACTGGCAATCCAACTACCAGTTTCACACCATCTGAGACAACTAACAGTCCAACTACCAGTTTCACACCATCTGAGACAACTAACAATCCAACTACCAGTTTCACACCATCTCAGACAACTAACAATATGACTACCAGGTTCACACCATCTGAGACAACTAAAAATCCTACTACCAGTTTCACACCATCTGAGACAACTAACAATCCTACTACCAGTTTCACACCATCTGAGACAACTAACAATCCAACTACCAGTTCCACACCATCTGAGACAACTAACAATCCAACTACCAGTTTCACACCATCTGAGACAACTGGCAATCCAACTACCAGTTTCACACCATCTGAGACTACTAACAATCCAACTACCAGTTTCACACCATCTGAGACGACTAACAATACAACTGCCAGTTTCACACCATCTGAGACAACTGGCATTCCAACTGCCAGTTTCACACCATCTGAGACAACTAACAATCCTACTACCAGTTTCACACCATCTGAGACAACTGGCAATCCAACTACCAGTTTCACACCATCTGAGACAACTAACAATCCAACTACCAGTTTCACACCATCTGAGACAACTAACAATATGACTACCAGTTTCACACCATCTGAGACAACTAAAAATCCTACTACCAGTTTCACACCATCTGAGACAACTAACAATGCTACTACCAGTTTCACACCATCTGAGACAACTGGCAATCCAACTACCAGTTTCACACCATCTGAGACAATTAACAATCCAAATACCAGTTTCACACCATCTGAGACAACTAACAATCCTACTACCAGTTTCACACCATCTGAGACGACTAACAATCCAACTACCAGTTTCACACCATCTGAGACAACTAACAATATGACTACCAGGTTCACACCATCTGAGACAACTAAAAATCCTACTACCAGTTTCACACCATCTGAGACAACTAACAATCCTACTACCAGTTTCACACCATCTGAAACAACTAACAATCCAACTACCAGTTTCAGATCAGCTGAGAAAACTGGCAATCCAACTACCAGTTTCACACCATCTGAGACAACTAACAGTCCAACTACCAGTTTCACACCATCTGAGACAACTAACAATCCAACTACCAGTTTCAGATCAGCTGAGAAAACTGGCAATCCAACTACCAGTTTCACACCATTTGAGACAACTAACAATCCAACTACCAGTTTCACACCATCTGAGACTACTAACAGTCCAACTACCAGTTTCACACCATCTGAGACAACTAACAGTCCAACTACCAGTTTCACCATCTGAGACGACTAACAATCCCTACTACCAGTTTCACACCATCTGAGACGACTAACAATCCAACTACCAGTTTCACACCATCTGAGACAACTAACAATCCAACTACCAGTTTCACACCATCTGAGACAACTAACAATCCTACTACCAGTTTCACACCATCTGAGACAACTAACAATCCAACTACCAGTTTCAGATCAGCTGAGAAAACTGGCAATCCAACTACCAGTTTCACATCAGATGAGAAAACTGGCAATCCAACTACCAGTTTCACACCATCTGAGACAACTAACAGTCCAACTACCAGTTTCACACCATCTGAGACAACTAACAATCCTACTACCAGTTTCACACCATCTGAGACAACTAACAATCCTACTACCAGTTTCACACCATCTGAAACAACTAACAATCCAACTACCAGTTTCAGATCAGCTGAGAAAACTGGCAATCCAACTACCAGTTTCACACCATCTGAGACAACTAACAGTCCAACTACCAGTTTCACACCATCTGAGACAACTAACAATCCAACTACCAGTTTCAGATCAGCTGAGAAAACTGGCAATCCAACTACCAGTTTCACACCATCTGAGACAACTAACAGTCCAACTACCAGTTTCACACCATCTGAGACAACTAACAATCCAACTACCAGTTTCACACCATCTCAGACAACTAACAATATGACTACCAGGTTCACACCATCTGAGACAACTAAAAATCCTACTACCAGTTTCACACCATCTGAGACAACTAACAATCCTACTACCAGTTTCACACCATCTGAGACAACTAACAATCCAACTACCAGTTCCACACCATCTGAGACAACTAACAATCCAACTACCAGTTTCACACCATCTGAGACAACTGGCAATCCAACTACCAGTTTCACACCATCTGAGACTACTAACAATCCAACTACCAGTTTCACACCATCTGAGACAACTAACAATCCTATTATCAGTTTCACACCATCTGAGACAACTAACAATCCAACTACCAGTTTCACACCATCTGAGACAACTAACAATCCAACTACCAGTTTCAGATCAGCTGAGAAAACTGGCAATCCAACTACCAGTTTCACACCATCTGAGACAACTAACAGTGCAACTACCAGTTTCACACCATCTGAGACAACTAACAATCCAACTACCAGTTTCACACCATCTAAAACAACTAACAATCCAACTACCAGTTTCACATCAGCTGAGAAAACTGGCAATCCAACTACCAGTTTCACACCATCTGAGACAACTAACAGTCCAACTACCAGTTTCACACCATCTGAGACAACTAACAATCCAACTACCAGTTTCACACCATCTCAGACAACTAACAATATGACTACCAGGTTCACACCATCTGAGACAACTAAAAATCCTACTACCAGTTTCACACCATCTGAGACAACTAACAATCCTACTACCAGTTTCACACCATCTGAGACAACTAACAATCCAACTACCAGTTCCACACCATCTGAGACAACTAACAATCCAACTACCAGTTTCACATCAGCTGAGAAAACTGGCAATCCAACTACCAGTTTCACACCATCTGAGACAACTAACAGTCCAACTACCAGTTTCACACCATCTGAGACAACTAACAATCCAACTACCAGTTTCACACCATCTCAGACAACTAACAATATGACTACCAGGTTCACACCATCTGAGACAACTAAAAATCCTACTACCAGTTTCACACCATCTGAGACAACTAACAATCCTACTACCAGTTTCACACCATCTGAGACAACTAACAATCCAACTACCAGTTTCAGATCAGCTGAGAAAACTGGCAATCCAACTACCAGTTTCACACCATCTGAGACAACTAACAGTGCAACTACCAGTTTCACACCATCTGAGACAACTAACAATCCAACTACCAGTTTCACACCATCTAAAACAACTAACAATCCAACTACCAGTTTCACATCAGCTGAGAAAACTGGCAATCCAACTACCAGTTTCACACCATCTGAGACAACTAACAATCCTACTACCAGTTTCACACCATCTGAGACAACTAACAATCCAACTACCAGTTCCACACCATCTGAGACAACTAACAATCCAACTACCAGTTTCACACCATCTGAGACAACTGGCAATCCAACTACCAGTTTCACACCATCTGAGACTACTAACAATCCAACTACCAGTTTCACACCATCTGAGACAACTAACAATCCTATTATCAGTTTCACACCATCTGAGACAACTAACAATCCAACTACCAGTTTCACACCATCTGAGACGACTAACAATACAACTGCCAGTTTCACACCATCTGAGACAACTGGCATTCCAACTGCCAGTTTCACACCATCTGAGACAACTAACAATCCTACTACTACTACTACTACCAGTTTTACACCATCTGAGACAACTAACAATACAACTGCCAGTTTCACACCATCTGAGACAACTGGGAATCCAACTACCAGTTTCACACCATCTGAGACTACTAACAATCCTACTACCAGTTTCACACCATCTGAGACAACTAACAATCCAACTACCAGTTTCAGATCAGCTGAGAAAACTGGCAATCCAACTACCAGTTTCACACCATTTGAGACAACTAACAATCCAACTACCAGTTTCACACCATCTAAAACAACTAACAATCCAACTACCAGTTTCACATCAGATGAGAAAACTGGCAATCCAACTACCAGTTTCACACCATCTGAGACAATTAACAATCCAAATACCAGTTTCACACCATCTGAGACAACTAACAATCCTACTACCAGTTTCACACCATCTGAGACGACTAACAATCCAACTACCAGTTTCACACCATCTGAGACAACTAACAATCCAACTACCAGTTTCACACCATCTGAGACAACTAACAATCCAACTACCAGTTTCACATCGGCTGAGAAAACTGGCAATCCAACTACCAGTTTCACACCATCTGAGACAATTAACAATCCAAATACCAGTTTCACACCATCTGAGACAACTAACAATCCTGTTATCAGTTTCACACCATCTGAGACAACTAACAATCCTACTACCAGTTTCACACCATCTGAGACAACTAACAATCCTACTACCAGTTTCACACCATCTGAGACGACTAACAATCCAACTACCAGTTTCACACCATCTGAGGCAACTAACAATATGACTACCAGGTTCACACCATCTGAGACAACTAACAATCCAACTACCAGTTTCACACCATCTGAGACTACTAACAGTCCAACTACCAGTTTCACACCATCTGAGACAACTAACAATCCAACTACCAGTTTCACACCATCTGAGACTACTAACAATCCAACTACCAGTTTCACACCATCTGAGACAACTAACAATCCAACTACCAGTTTCACACCATCTGAGACAACTAACAATCCAACTACCAGTTTCACACCATCTGAGACTACTAACAATCCAACTACCAGTTTCACACCATCTGAGACGACTAACAATACAACTGCCAGTTTCACACCATCTGAGACAACTGGCATTCCAACTGCCAGTTTCACACCATCTGAGACAACTAACAATCCTACTACTACTACTACTACCAGTTTTACACCATCTGAGACAACTAACAATACAACTGCCAGTTTCACACCATCTGAGACAATTAACAATCCAAATACCAGTTTCACACCATCTGAGACAACTAACAATCCTACTACCAGTTTCACACCATCTGAGACGACTAACAATCCAACTACCAGTTTCACACCATCTGAGACAACTAACAATCCAACTACCAGTTTCACACCATCTGAGACAACTAACAATCCAACTACCAGTTTCACATCGGCTGAGAAAACTGGCAATCCAACTACCAGTTTCACACCATCTGAGACAATTAACAATCCAAATACCAGTTTCACACCATCTGAGACAACTAACAATCCTGTTATCAGTTTCACACCATCTGAGACAACTAACAATCCTACTACCAGTTTCACACCATCTGAGACAACTAACAATCCTACTACCAGTTTCACACCATCTGAGACGACTAACAATCCAACTACCAGTTTCACACCATCTGAGGCAACTAACAATATGACTACCAGGTTCACACCATCTGAGACAACTAACAATCCAACTACCAGTTTCACACCATCTGAGACTACTAACAGTCCAACTACCAGTTTCACACCATCTGAGACAACTAACAATCCAACTACCAGTTTCACACCATCTGAGACGACTAACAATCCTACTACCAGTTTCACACCATCTGAGACAACTAACAATCCAACTACCAGTTTCACACCATCTGAGACAACTAACAATCCAACTACCAGTTTCAGATCAGCTGAGAAAACTGGCAATCCAACTACCAGTTTCACACCATCTGAGACAACTAACAGTGCAACTACCATTTTCACACCATCTGAGACAACTAACAATCCAACTACCAGTTTCACACCATCTAAAACAACTAACAATCCAACTACCAGTTTCACACCATCTGAGACAACTAAAAATCCTACTACCAGTTTCACACCATCTGAGACAACTAACAATCCAACTACCAGTTTCACACCATCTCAGACAACTAACAATATGACTACCAGTTTCACACCATCTCAGACAACTAACAATATGACTACCAGGTTCACACCATCTGAGACAACTAAAAATCCTACTACCAGTTTCACACCATCTGAGACAACTAACAATCCTACTACCAGTTTCACACCATCTGAGACAACTGGCAATCCAACTACCAGTTTCACACCATCTGAGACAACTGGCAATCCAACTACCAGTTTCACACCATCTGAGACTACTAACAATCCAACTACCAGTTTCACACCATCTGAGACAACTAACAATCCTATTATCAGTTTCACACCATCTGAGACAACTAACAATCCAACTACCAGTTTCACACCATCTGAGACAACTAACAATCCAACTACCAGTTTCAGATCAGCTGAGAAAACTGGCAATCCAACTACCAGTTTCACACCATCTGAGACAACTAACAGTGCAACTACCAGTTTCACACCATCTGAGACAACTAACAATCCAACTACCAGTTTCACACCATCTAAAACAACTAACAATCCAACTACCAGTTTCACATCAGCTGAGAAACTGGCAATCCAACTACCAGTTTCACACCATCTGAGACAACTAACAGTCCAACTACCAGTTTCACACCATCTGAGACAACTAACAATCCAACTACCAGTTTCACACCATCTCAGACAACTAACAATATGACTACCAGGTTCACACCATCTGAGACAACTAAAAATCCTACTACCAGTTTCACACCATCTGAGACAACTAACAATCCTACTACCAGTTTCACACCATCTGAGACAACTAACAATCCAACTACCAGTTCCACACCATCTGAGACAACTAACAATCCAACTACCAGTTTCACACCATCTGAGACTACTAACAATCCAACTACCAGTTTCACACCATCTGAGACGACTAACAATACAACTGCCAGTTTCACACCATCTGAGACAACTGGCATTCCAACTGCCAGTTTCACACCATCTGAGACAACTAACAATCCTACTACCAGTTTCACACCATCTGAGACAACTGGCAATCCAACTACCAGTTTCACACCATCTGAGACAACTAACAATCCAACTACCAGTTTCACACCATCTGAGACAACTAACAATATGACTACCAGTTTCACACCATCTGAGACAACTAAAAATCCTACTACCAGTTTCACACCATCTGAGACAACTAACAATGCTACTACCAGTTTCACACCATCTGAGACAACTGGCAATCCAACTACCAGTTTCACACCATCTGAGACAATTAACAATCCAAATACCAGTTTCACACCATCTGAGACAACTAACAATCCTACTACCAGTTTCACACCATCTGAGACGACTAACAATCCAACTACCAGTTTCACACCATCTGAGACAACTAACAATCCTACTACCAGTTTCACACCATCTGAAACAACAAACAATCCAACTACCAGTTTCAGATCAGCTGAGAAAACTGGCAATCCAACTACCAGTTTCACACCATCTGAGACAACTAACAGTCCAACTACCAGTTTCACACCATCTGAGACAACTAACAATCCAACTACCAGTTTCAGATCAGCTGCTGAAAACTGGCAATCCAACTACCAGTTTCACACCATTTGAGACAACTAACAATCCAACTACCAGTTTCACACCATCTGAGACTACTAACAGTCCAACTACCAGTTTCACACCATCTGAGACAACTAACAGTCCAACTACCAGTTTCACACCATCTGAGACGACTAACAATCCTACTACCAGTTTCACACCATCTGAGACGACTAACAATCCAACTACCAGTTTCACACCATCTGAGACAACTAACAATCCAACTACCAGTTTCACACCATCTGAGACAACTAACAATCCTACTACCAGTTTCACACCATCTGAGACAACTAACAATCCAACTACCAGTTTCAGATCAGCTGAGAAAACTGGCAATCCAACTACCAGTTTCACATCAGATGAGAAAACTGGCAATCCAACTACCAGTTTCACACCATCTGAGACAACTAACAGTCCAACTACCAGTTTCACACCATCTGAGACAACTAACAATCCTACTACCAGTTTCACACCATCTGAGACAACTAACAATCCTACTACCAGTTTCACACCATCTGAAACAACTAACAATCCAACTACCAGTTTCAGATCAGCTGAGAAAACTGGCAATCCAACTACCAGTTTCACACCATCTGAGACAACTAACAGTCCAACTACCAGTTTCACACCATCTGAGACAACTAACAATCCAACTACCAGTTTCAGATCAGCTGAGAAAACTGGCAATCCAACTACCAGTTTCACACCATTTGAGACAACTAACAATCCAACTACCAGTTTCACACCATCTAAGACAACTAACAATCCAACTACCAGTTTCACATCAGCTGAGAAAACTGGCAATCCAACTACCAGTTTCACACCATCTGAGACAACTAACAGTCCAACTACCAGTTTCACACCATCTGAGACGACTAACAATCCTACTACCAGTTTCACACCATCTGAGACGACTAACAATCCAACTACCAGTTTCACACCATCTGAGACAACTAACAATCCAACTACCAGTTTCACACCATCTGAGACAACTAACAATCCAACTACCAGTTTCACATCAGCTGAGAAAACTGGCAATCCAACTATCAGTTTCACACCATCTGAGACAACTAACAGTCCAACTACCAGTTTCACACCATCTGAGACGACTAACAATCCTACTACCAGTTTCACACCATCTGAGACGACTAACAATCCTACTACCAGTTTCACATCGGCTGAGAAAACTGGCAATCCAACTACCAGTTTCACACCATCTGAGACAATTAACAATCCAAATACCAGTTTCACACCATCTGAGACAACTAACAATCCTACTACCAGTTCCACACCATCTGAGACAACTGGCAATCCAACTACCAGTTTCACACCATCTGAGACAACTAACAATCCAACTACCAGTTCCACACCATCTGAGACAACTAACAATCCAACTACCAGTTCCACACCATCTGAGACAACTGGCAATCCAACTACCAGTTTCACACCATCTGAGACAACTAACAATCCAACTACCAGTTCCACACCATCTGAGACAACTAACAATCCAACTACCAGTTCCACACCATCTGAGACAACTGGCAATCCAACTACCAGTTTCACACCATCTGAGACTACTAACAATCCAACTACCAGTTTCACACCATCTGAGACAACTAACAATCCTATTATCAGTTTCACACCATCTGAGACAACTAACAATCCAACTACCAGTTTCACACCATCTGAGACAACTAACAATCCAACTACCAGTTTCAGATCAGCTGAGAAAACTGGCAATCCAACTACCAGTTTCACACCATCTGAGACAACTAACAGTGCAACTACCAGTTTCACACCATCTGAGACAACTAACAATCCAACTACCAGTTTCACACCATCTAAAACAACTAACAATCCAACTACCAGTTTCACATCAGCTGAGAAAACTGGCAATCCAACTACCAGTTTCACACCATCTGAGACAACTAACAGTCCAACTACCAGTTTCACACCATCTGAGACAACTAACAATCCAACTACCAGTTTCACACCATCTCAGACAACTAACAATATGACTACCAGGTTCACACCATCTGAGACAACTAAAAATCCTACTACCAGTTTCACACCATCTGAGACAACTAACAATCCTACTACCAGTTTCACACCATCTGAGACAACTAACAATCCAACTACCAGTTCCACACCATCTGAGACAACTAACAATCCAACTACCAGTTTCACACCATCTGAGACAACTGGCAATCCAACTACCAGTTTCACACCATCTGAGACTACTAACAATCCAACTACCAGTTTCACACCATCTGGAGACGACTAACAATACAACTGCCAGTTTCACACCATCTGAGACAACTGGCATTCCAACTGCCAGTTTCACACCATCTGAGACAACTAACAATCCTACTACCAGTTTCACACCATCTGAGACAACTGGCAATCCAACTACCAGTTTCACACCATCTGAGACAACTAACAATCCAACTACCAGTTTCACACCATCTGAGACAACTAACAATATGACTACCAGTTTCACACCATCTGAGACAACTAAAAATCCTACTACCAGTTTCACACCATCTGAGACAACTAACAATGCTACTACCAGTTTCACACCATCTGAGACAACTGGCAATCCAACTACCAGTTTCACACCATCTGAGACAATTAACAATCCAAATACCAGTTTCACACCATCTGAGACAACTAACAATCCTACTACCAGTTTCACACCATCTGAGACGACTAACAATCCAACTACCAGTTTCACACCATCTGAGACAACTAACAATATGACTACCAGGTTCACACCATCTGAGACAACTAAAAATCCTACTACCAGTTTCACACCATCTGAGACAACTAACAATCCTACTACCAGTTTCACACCATCTGAAACAACTAACAATCCAACTACCAGTTTCAGATCAGCTGAGAAAACTGGCAATCCAACTACCAGTTTCACACCATCTGAGACAACTAACAGTCCAACTACCAGTTTCACACCATCTGAGACAACTAACAATCCAACTACCAGTTTCAGATCAGCTGAGAAAACTGGCAATCCAACTACCAGTTTCACACCATTTGAGACAACTAACAATCCAACTACCAGTTTCACACCATCTGAGACTACTAACAGTCCAACTACCAGTTTCACACCATCTGAGACAACTAACAGTCCAACTACCAGTTTCACACCATCTGAGACGACTAACAATCCTACTACCAGTTTCACACCATCTGAGACGACTAACAATCCAACTACCAGTTTCACACCATCTGAGACAACTAACAATCCAACTACCAGTTTCACACCATCTGAGACAACTAACAATCCTACTACCAGTTTCACACCATCTGAGACAACTAACAATCCAACTACCAGTTTCAGATCAGCTGAGAAAACTGGCAATCCAACTACCAGTTTCACATCAGATGAGAAAACTGGCAATCCAACTACCAGTTTCACACCATCTGAGACAACTAACAGTCCAACTACCAGTTTCACACCATCTGAGACAACTAACAATCCTACTACCAGTTTCACACCATCTGAGACAACTAACAATCCTACTACCAGTTTCACACCATCTGAAACAACTAACAATCCAACTACCAGTTTCAGATCAGCTGAGAAAACTGGCAATCCAACTACCAGTTTCACACCATCTGAGACAACTAACAGTCCAACTACCAGTTTCACACCATCTGAGACAACTAACAATCCAACTACCAGTTTCAGATCAGCTGAGAAAACTGGCAATCCAACTACCAGTTTCACACCATTTGAGACAACTAACAATCCAACTACCAGTTTCACACCATCTAAGACAACTAACAATCCAACTACCAGTTTCACATCAGCTGAGAAAACTGGCAATCCAACTACCAGTTTCACACCATCTGAGACAACTAACAGTCCAACTACCAGTTTCACACCATCTGAGACGACTAACAATCCTACTACCAGTTTCACACCATCTGAGACGACTAACAATCCAACTACCAGTTTCACACCATCTGAGACAACTAACAATCCAACTACCAGTTTCACACCATCTGAGACAACTAACAATCCAACTACCAGTTTCACATCAGCTGAGAAAACTGGCAATCCAACTATCAGTTTCACACCATCTGAGACAACTAACAGTCCAACTACCAGTTTCACACCATCTGAGACGACTAACAATCCTACTACCAGTTTCACACCATCTGAGACGACTAACAATCCTACTACCAGTTTCACATCGGCTGAGAAAACTGGCAATCCAACTACCAGTTTCACACCATCTGAGACAATTAACAATCCAAATACCAGTTTCACACCATCTGAGACAACTAACAATCCTACTACCAGTTTCACACCATCTGAGACGACTAACAATCCAACTACCAGTTTCACACCATCTGAGACAACTAACAATCCTACTACCAGTTTCACACCATCTGAGACGACTAACAATCCAACTACCAGTTTCACACCATCTGAGGCAACTAACAATATGACTACCAGGTTCACACCATCTGAGACAACTAAAAATCCTACTACCAGTTTCACACCATCTGAGACAACTAACAATCCTACTACCAGTTCCACACCATCTGAGACAACTGGCAATCCAACTACCAGTTTCACACCATCTGAGACAACTAACAATCCAACTACCAGTTTCACACCATCTGAGACTACTAACAGTCCAACTACCAGTTTCACACCATCTGAGACAACTAACAATCCAACTACCAGTTTCACACCATCTGAGACTACTAACAATCCTACTACCAGTTTCACACCATCTGAGACAACTAACAATCCAACTACCAGTTTCAGATCAGCTGAGAAAACTGGCAATCCAACTACCAGTTTCACACCATCTGAGACAACTAACAATCCAACTACCAGTTTCACATCAGCTGAGAAAACTGGCAATCCAACTACCAGTTTCACACCATCTGAGACAACTAACAGTCCAACTACCAGTTTCACACCATCTGAGACAACTAACAATCCAACTACCAGTTTCACACCATCTGAGACAACTAACAATCCAACTACCAGTTTCACATCAGCTGAGAAAACTGGCAATCCAACTACCAGTTTCACACCATCTGAGACAACTAACAGTCCAACTACCAGTTTCACACCATCTGAGACAACTAACAATCCAACTACCAGTTTCACACCATCTGAGACAACTAACAATATGACTACCAGGTTCACACCATCTGAGACAACTAAAAATCCTACTACCAGTTTCACACCATCTGAGACAACTAACAATCCTACTACCAGTTTCACACCATCTGAGACAACTAACAATATGACTACCAGGTTCACACCATCTGAGACAACTAAAAATCCTACTACCAGTTTCACACCATCTGAGACAACTAACAATCCAGCTACCAGTTTCACATCAGCTGAGAAAACTGGCAATCCAACTACAAGTTTCACACCATCTGAGACAACTAACAATCCTATTATCAGTTTCACACCATCTGAGACAACTAACAATCCTACTACCAGTTTCACACCATCTGAGACAACTAACAATCCAACTACCAGTTTCACACCATCTGAGACGACTAACAATACAACTGCCAGTTTCACACCATCTGAGACAACTAACAATCCTACTACCAGTTTCACACCATCTGAGACGACTAACAATACAACTGCCAGTTTCACACCATCTGAGACGACTAACAATACAACTGCCAGTTTCACACCATCTGAGACAACTGGCAATCCAACTACCAGTTTCACACCATCTGAGACAACTAACAATCCTACTACCAGTTTCACACCATCTGAGACAACTAACAATCCAACTACCAGTTTCACACCATCTAAGACAACTAACAATCCTACTACCAGTTTCACACCATCTGCGATGACTAACAATCCTATTACCCGTTTCACATCATCTGTGACAACTAACAATACAACTGCCAGTTTCACACCATCTGAGACGACTAACAATCCAACTACCAGTTTCACACCATCTGAGACAATTAACAATCCTATTACCAGTTTCACATCATCTGAGAAAACTGTCAATCCAACTACCAGTTTCACACCATCTGAGACAATTTACAATCTAACTATAGTTGGTCTAAAAGACAAGGATGGATTTATTAATCCCACAAAAGCATCGTAAGTATGCGGTTACCGCTGATTTTTCAAATTAAAACTCTTTTTACTGGATACAGATTGAATATTAAATTTTGCAGAGAATCTTTGGACAATCTGGAGTCTAAGATGAAAGAGATGGAACACAACAATATAAGCAACGCACAGATTGTCATGGGGGATGTTATTGGTCTTCTTCACGTACAAGATGAGAAAACAGAAAGCAGAGACACATGTTACTCTTCAGATCCAAACAGAATAAACGTAAGACTAGATAAACAATTAAACACGATATGATTCCTCATTTATTATAATTATTTTTTCACAGGTGGCTGATTGTGAAAGTGACCAGAACACAGAAATTCCCTGGTCTGTAAAGATTCCCAGCGAGGCCTTTAATAAATCACGACTGGAAAACAATGGCAGTGCGTTACTCGGAATTCTACGGTTCAAAAACATGGGAAAGGTACTCCTAATTAAATAATAATAATAATAAAAAAAATCAATGTTTGAACAATTTAAGGAAAGCTTATGGGATTGTTCACTCAAAAATGTTCACTAATCTCTTTTCCATCACGACACAAATCTCTTGAATTCAGAAGAGCTGGATATTAGTACACTGTCATAACCACTACTGTTATGATGCTTCTATGGTATTTTTTTACAGTGTACAGAAAACATTTTTTGGGGAACTTTTCTTTGAACAAATGTCTTGATCTATTGTATTCACACACATTTATATTTGATTTGCTCTATTTCTTATTTAGGATGAAACCAAAAATTTCACTGTTTTGAATGATGAGATTTATGGAATAACGATGAAGGCCAATATCTCCAGCCTTACCAACAATATAGAAATGTTCTTTACAAAGAAAGATCTGGTAAGAAAGGTTTTGTTGTGAATTTTTTTTAATATAATAATCAGACACTGAAAGTAAAATAAAAATGTTCTTACAGGTTGGTAATGCGTCCTGCAGATCTTGGGATGGCAAAGGTAAATGTATTTATGGCTATATTGATAAGTTCCCATAAACAAACCCAATTTATTTTATATATTTCATTCCTCACACTCTTTTCTTCAAAAGGAAATCTTACATGGACAATGTCCGGCTGTGAGACAGAAATAATCAACAATAACACCATAAAGTGCTCATGTTCACATCTGACATTCTTTGCAGTGCTGATGGTGAGAAGCTTCTCAGAGTTTAATTTAAAGACCCCATGAAATTAATATCAGTGTCTATGGGCCAGATTTACTAATAGCTTGCATCCAGTGTAAACCCTTTTTTGGCGTTGAAAAACATCTCGGTTACGTATGTACTCCTCGTTCCCTGAAGGTATGTCAGAACTGACCGACGAACTGAGATCTGTTTTCAGAGACCAAGCTACTTTCGAATGATTAAAAACGAGCCAATGGACATTGGCATGGGTTCATTCATTCCACGCACCGCCCTGCAGCGCGAGTATAAATACAAAAGTGGAAGTACTGCATATTACTTTTCAACTGAGGAGCCGAGACAAGTGACTCGGTCTTCAGGGAACGAGGGTTACATACATAATCAAGACGTTCCCTTTCAACGAATTGGGATCCCTACCAACACGTCAGGGATGCTAGCCCTTCCAGCGCCCTGCCTGAGCTCACTGGACCACTCCTATGTTGGAGTGGGAGTCAGGGCTCCTGGCAGGGAAGGTCAGTCACAGCTGTTCCTTCAAGACCCACTCAGTATGACTATTGGATAACGCTGGGAAAGCGTGCCCGTCTCGGGGAGATGGTACGCTGCAGAGCCACATCTGTCAATAGAAGGAGTGGTGGTAGATTACAGATAAGGACTAACCTTTCAGGGTAGTGCTACATATGACAGTTTCTGGGGTGGATCCAACCTGGTCCCAGTGGGGAAAGAACACCCAAGAGACGACAGAGTGGGCTCTGTCAAGGGAAAGACACGGGGCTAGCCGAGTAGGGTAGCTGGTACCATGAAAGAATACACATATGGGGTTGCCATTAGGGAACCGCTACATATAGATACCCAGCCTACACACACGTTCCACAAGCATATGGGTGCAGGCCTGGTGCCAGACGGCCGCAACATCTGACACCGAAGGGGTGATGGAGGAGCTCACAGGGTTAGCCGTTTCCGGAGAAAACACCTGGAGAAAATAGATGCACGTATCCAGGCTAGAGGGCAGGAGTGGCGTTGCAAGCTGACACTAGAGCGGGCATTTAGCGCTACTGGCGAGGATGCGGGAAGATACCAGCTCTACGCGGAGGCTATATAATCTAGCGAACGAGTTAGGTGTCACCCAGCCCGCAGCTCTACATATGTCTGTCAGCGAGCGCCTTGAGCCAGCGCCCAGGAGGAAGCTACACTACTTGTGGAGTGCACTCGCAACCCGAAAAGGCAAGGCACATCTTGGGACTGGTAAGCCAAGACGATAACATCCGGGACACAACAAAGCCAGGGCCAAAGCCGGAGGGCAAGACTTTGCACTGATATGCCCTCCCCTCGAACACAAAGTGTAGGAACAGTCTGTGTTGAGGGAAAATAGGGACATGAAAGTATGTGCCCTTCAGGTCGATCGCTGCAAACCAATCTTGTGGACGGATGCATTCGAAAATGCGTTTCTGTGTTAACATTCTGAATGGGAGCTTGTGCAGGGCCCGATTCAAAACGCGCAGGTCCAAGATTGGCTTTAACCCACCACCTTTCTTGGGTACAATGAAGCAGGGGCTGTAGAACCCCGACCTCATATCGGCTGGAGGAACCAGCTCGACCGCATCCTTCACCAGCAGGACATTGATCACTGACTGCAAGACATGGGCATCACTGCTCCACACAGTGGTGAAGAGGATGCCCCTGTACTTGGAAGGCCGGGAGGGGTGCAGACACCACCTCCCTGAGAGTCTCGACCACGCATGTACTGTAGAATGCCAAGTGATGCGCTGGGTTTCTGTGACAACCCGCACTATCAGCTGGCCGCTCGATGAACTGCACAACAAACTGTGTGCTGACGTGATCACACTGTCCTGAGAGAGTATGAATTACCCACGAAAGCAATCTCACACGTTTATGTGCGAGAGAGATCGTGGCCGTCAAATGAGGACAGGAAACAACCGCATCCAGAAACACATGGTTTGAATGACATCTTGAAAAAGACGCAGGGTCAAACCGTGTTGCTCTTTTAGAAGGAAATGTTCTTTTAGAAGTGCTGAAGCACTCAGGGCTTCCGATTGCAAGCCTGCATGTGAGCACTCAAAGAACGGAAATGTCCAGCCAACCAACACAGGAACAAGTGTATGTTGCAGTGGCCACTCGCTGCCTCGTGCCGTCACACCAGCACCCAGGTAAGAAAGCGATCCTCCTCGAGACTTGTCTAAACACTCTTCATAGAAACAGCTTGATACAGCAAACCTTAGAATGCGTGAACCGCATGCCAATGTCCACTGGCTCGTTTTTAATCACTCAAAGTAGATTGGTCTCTGAAAACAGATCCCAATTCGTTGGTCAGTTCCGACGTATGTCGAATGTGACCGACTGAAAGGGAACTACTGTCAGGGTTTACTAAAGACACGCAGTGATAAATCAATGCTGTAAAGGTGTGGACAGGGTTATTTTTGCGGCTGATATTACATTACATTTATGCATTTTACATTACATTTACGCAAGAAGCTTTTATCCAAAGCAATCAAGGTACACATTTTTGTCAGTTCTTGCTTTCCCTGGGAATCGAACCCATGACCTTGGCGTTGCTAGCACCATGCTCTTATGCCATGCTCACCATGCCATGATGTTATTGCATATGCATTTGTAGGAGTTTCCCTTTCAGACGCAGTATTTATAGGAGATGAGTATTTAAATGAATCATGCAAAGTGATTTATTAAGGTTTATGCTCGTCAATTTACTGGTGTTTGCACCATTATTTACCAAAAAAAATGTAAAAATTAAACCAGACGCTAATGGGTAGATTGTGCTGGTCATTATGAAAATGATTGGCTGCATCTGTGTGATTTAATTTGTGTGCTGTCAGTAGATCACGCGCAGAAAGTTTAGTAAATCTGGCCCATGTCTATATGCTAATGAACTTGTACAAGATGGCTAAAGAAACTTAACAGATATATGCATTTAAAATGTAAAGATCTGATTCTTGCTTAACAAACTAAAACGTTTTTTCTGTTGTGTTTTCTCTGATCGATCAGTTTCCTCCAGATGTAAAATCAAACGTCACAGCAGAGTATGTGGCATCATTGAGCATCATCTCTTCTATCGGCTGCGGCATCTCCATGTTTTTTCTGTCCATCGCACTGTTCATGCATTTCCTATTACGGTAGAATATCTTACTTTTTTGTTCCTCTTATGGATAAAAGCGTCTGCTAGATGCATAAATGCATGTTACAAATACAGTTTTTTTTTTCATATTTGAACAGGAAAGCCAAATCAAATCAGGCCACGAAGATCTTGATGAACATGTTTGTGGCTTTGTTTCTCCTGAATTTATCCTTTTTGTCAAACGAGAGCGTGGCCAACACAGAAGACAAGGCTGCGTGCGTCTTCATAGCGCTGCTCATGCATTACTCCATGCTGACTACATTCACCTGGTTCTTCATTCAAGCTCTTCATATGTACTTATGGCTCATCAGACAGAACGTCACCATCTCAAACTACATGAGGAAGATCACCGTGTGCGGCTGGAGTGAGCTATATGAACAAAACACCTGTTATACTGTCACCTTAAAATATATTGTGCACAAGCTATATGAACTACCGTCATGACACTTTTATGGTGTTTTGTTATTTTCTTGAGCAGCTCCTTTAAAATCATCTGAGCACTCAACAAAAGAATTTATCTCTGTCAGTTTTTTTAGTTTTGAATTAAAATATTTTTGATCTTGTGTGTTTTCAGCGCTTCCGGCTCCAGTAGTCATAGCTGTTGTTTCAATAGGAGGCTATAAAGCAGTGATTATAAACGCAACATCTGGAAAAAACACACGAATGTAAATTCTTCTGATGTCACAAATATATGAATTAATGAAGCTTAACAAGTCAACAATGTCTCGTCTCTTATAATTATAGGTGCTGGATTACAGATGCTTTAATTCACTACATAGTGAACATTGGTTACTATGCCTTAGTCTTCATCTTCACGACTGGAATCTTCATCATGATTGTCACTAAGATTATCCAAGCCCGACACATAAATGCACCCGATGGCAAGAGAAAGACGTTCAGAAAGCAGCTCATGATGGTGTTGAGCTTGTTCCTGCTCTTCGGCCTGACGTGGGCTGTGGCGTTCTTCAGTTATGGACCGATGCTCATTCCCTCATATTACATCTTCACTGTGTTGAACTCGTTTCAGGGTGAGAAACAATCACATGGGTCCTACATGATGATTGTGTGCGATGCACATATTTGACTGTTTTATTGGTTACATTTTGAAAATTATACAAATGACTAGGGATAGGTATCTAGAACCGGTTCCAAATATCCCAGAACCGGCAATTTGTTAAAAAAAAGCACATTTCGGTTCCGCCTATCAGTTCCTGTGTGCACATTTTAATGCGATTTTAAACCATTCTCAAAGACTCACATGCTGTTTTCTGTGCTGCACACATCCAATACATGCACACAGAAAAGGTGATTATAAACCATTTGAGCGCAAAGAAGACTCGCGCACTGTTTTCTATGCTGCACAGTACGGCTTTTCATGGTGAACTTGCATGAGTTCTCTTCCTTTGACTTTTTGCACAGCACACAGATGGACAAAAATATGTCAATATTCTCGTAAACACAGTCGGTTATGTCTTAAGACAGTCAAGTCAAGTCAAGTCACCTTTATTTATTTACCGCTTTTTACAATGCCGATTGTTTCAAAGCAGCTTCACAGTGTTAACAAGAAAACAATGCAACAGAATTTGATTCGGTTGTTCAGTCACTCTGGCAAAAACGGTGATGTTATCCAGCTAATTTCAATTATCATATAGTGTCAATGCGGGCAGATTGGTAATATAGTTGAAATTTAAGTGTCCCCAACTGAGCAAGCCAAAAGCCAAAAGCCAAAGGTGACGGTGGCAAGGAACCAAAACTCCTTCAGGGCCAGAATGGAGGAAAAAACCTTGGGAGAAACCAGGCTCAGTCGGGGTGCCAGTTCTCCTCTGACCGACCAACAAACAGTGTATGATTATGATTCTGGCAACATTGCAGGTCTTAATTCATATTAGGTAAATAGATATTCATAAAATTATTCGAAAGATTGGAGTCGTCATGCAGGAGACAGGTTTAATGAGGATGTCGTGTCGATGCAGCATTTACGGGGGGAGTTTATTTGACATGTTCTCTGCAGACATTTCAGGGATGCGTTGGTCATGTCCAGGTGCAGGTCCACCATCTGATCTGGATACGGCCCGGATCCGGCTGACTGCAGTAAACCTCAGGATAAACAGAGAGACTAACATTAGCGTAGATGCCATTCTTCTTATGATGTAACGAGTACATCAGGTGTTATGGGAAGTGTTCCCGGTTCCGGCTGACCTAGTTAATGCAGCCTAACAATCATTTACTGATTTGAATAATATGAATTGATAATGTTTTATGTGTATGCCATAGTAAAGAGATGTGTTTTTAGTCTAGATTTAAACTGACAGAGTGTGTCTGCTTCCCGAACAATGCTAGGAAGACTGTTCCAGAGTTTAGGAGCTAAATTGGAAAAGGATCGACCGCCTGCAGTTGATTTTGATATTCTAGGGATTATCAACTGGCCAGAGTTTAGAGACTGCAATAGACATGATGGAGTATAATGCGTTAAGAGCTCGCCCAAGTACTGGGGAGACAAATAATTTAGTGTTTTATAAGTAATTAGCAAGATTTTAAAATTCATATGATGTTTAATAGGGAGCTAGTGCAGTGTTGACAGAACTGGCTAATATGGTCATACTTCCTGGTTCTAGTAAGAGCTCGAGCTGCTGCGTTTTGGACCAGCTGGAGTTTGTTTATTAAGCGAGCAGGGCAACCACCCAGTAGAGCATTACAATAATCTAGCCTTGAGGTCATAACGCATGAATTAAATGTTCAGCATTTTGCATTGAAAGCATGTGCAGTAATTTAGATATATTTTTAGATGGTAGAATGCAGTTTTACAGATGTTAGAAACGTGGCTTTCAAGTGAAAGATTGGTATCAAAGAGCACACCCAGGTTCCTCACTGACGACGAGGACTTGACAGAGCAGCCATCAAGTGTTAGACAGTATTCTAGGATACTAATTGTGGAGTTTTTTTGTCCAAGAATAAAAAATTCAGTTTTTTCTACAATGCCCTGTCTGATTCGATACTGTAGTAGACGGCTGCGTGGTTATAATTTCTTTCCTAATATTATCAATCTTGCACGTAAAGAAGTTCATAAAGTCATTACTGCTGTGCTGTTCACAAACATCAGAATTTGAAGGTTTATTTTTGGTTAATTTAGCCACTGTATCGAATAAATACATAGGGTTGTGTTTGTTTTTACGATTTTACGATTGATTTAGGTCTAGCAGTTTTTACGGCCTTTCTGTATGTTTTGAGGGCCCGAGTGTGCTCGTTGAGTGGGTCCTGACACATGTTGCCTTACTCCAATAGAGTTTAGAATGTCTCTAAATGCGTCTTTTTCATTATATACATGGACATTAAAATCACCAACAATTAGTACTTTATCTGCAGCCAGTACTAACTCTGATAGAAAATTAGCAAATTCTTTGGTAAAGTCTGTATTGTGCCCTGGTAGCATGTACATGTATACAGTAGCCAGCACAAATGTCAAACTGGATTTATCAATTACACTACATAATGCTACATAAAGCACCAAAACGTCAAAGGAATTATTTTTAAACTAGACTTCTGAGTAATACTGAAGATATTATTATAAATTACCCCTCCCCCTTTGCCTCTCATGTTTATAACAATAATCTTGGGGGGTGGACTCATTTAAAGTAATGTAGTCGTCAGTTTTTCAGGTTTCTGTCAAACACAGCACATCTAGATTATTATCTGTAATCATATCATTAACAATAAGCACTTTTGGGGAAAGGGATTGAATATTCAGCAACCCGAGGTTTATCATTTGATCATCTGTATTATATCTGTTGTTTATTTGTTGGACATCAATTAAGTTTTTACTGTTGAATGGTCTTGATGTTTTTTTGTATTTACTAATTCGGGGAACAAACACCGTGTCTATGTGATAATATCTAGGTGAAAGAGTCTCTATGTGTTGGGATTTATCTGACTTCTGTAATTGGAGACAGCTAGCAGATGGTAAGCCAGTCTGTCTGCTTCCTGACCTGGGCCCCAGTTAGTTTTTCTTGAAATTCTTGAAATTTATATTAGTAGTTGTTCCCTTTCAGTCGGTCACGTTTGACGTATGTCGGACATCACAGGCGAAGTGGAATCACTTCAGGGAGCCCCTATCAGCTTCGAGATACAGAGAACCGGCCAATGACTATTGGCATGTGAGATTTGCATTTTGTGCTCTGCCCCACAGCGCGGGTATAAAGCGGAAGCGAAATGCAGCGCACCTTTGTCATTCACTTCGGAGCCGGATGGCATTGATGAAGAGCAAGACTGACGATTTCCAATCGGGAATTCAGAGAGAGAGAGAGAGAGAGAGAGAGAGAGAGAGAGAGAACCTGAGGATGCTCGTGTTGGAGATAAGGCACGTTCAGCGCGACCGCGTGCTCATCGCTGCATCTGTTGTTACAGTGAGTGCACACATCTCCAGCACAGAGGCTGCACTATCTCCTGTATGTTGCCGCGGTCTTCCCCTGGGTGCTTCAGCACTTCTGAAAGAGCGCTTCCTCACAAAAGAGCAACGGGTGTGACACAGTGTCTTTTTCAAGATGTCATTCCACCTGTGCGTTTCTGGATGTGGTCGTTCCCTGTCGCCTGCTGACAGTCACAACTGCTGTTTCACGTGCCTGGGCTTTCAGCACGCTGAGGCGGCTTTTGTGGATAGTTCATGTTCTCACTGCAGGAACATGACTATCGCAGAGCTTAGGTTGAGACTTGCCTACCTTCAGGATAGTGGAGTCCCCCTCCCCATGCCTCAATCTAGAGCTATCTCTGCCCAGCAGGATAGACCTACTTCGACGAATGCCAGGGGTGACCTGAGGATTAAGTTTAGGGCAAACCTGCTGAGCCAGCCTCCGCAGGCCCCTGTTCCCTCACAAGTTCCGCAGCCGGTGGTGCTTCTGCAGGATCCCGCTGGACGCCCATGGAAGGGGCCACCCGCAGACAAGCAGATGTCGATCGCTGTATCGGATGGAGAGTTCCAGTCCTCAGAGGATGATGACCCGGCTGTACTGCCTCCCTCTGGGAGAGTGGCAAAGGTCGAGTCGGACCCTGAGTTGATGGCTATGCTTTTCCAGGCATCCGAAAAGGTGGTGCTTAAGTGGAACCCTCCACCACGTCCCGAACCTTCTAGGTTGGATGATTGGTTTTCAAGATTCAAGAGTTTTATTTGTCACATGTTTTTCGGGGCAGGTCACACTAGTTCTCAACGGAGGCCTTTCTTCCCGGAGGTACATGAGGAGCTGACTAGGTCGTGGACGACACCTTTTAGTGCCAGAAACAGACTTAGTGGCTCCTCCCTCCTCATTACCCTTGAAGGGCTACGCAGCAATCCCACCAGTGGAGTGGGCCGTTGTGACGCAACTGTGTCCGGCGACCGCCTGCAACTGGCGTGGTGACCCGTGTCTCCCGTCCAAGGCCTGTAAGTTGTCTTCTAGTCTGACTGCGTAGGCTTACAGGTCCTGCGGACAGGCTGCGTCCGCCTTGCATGCCATGGCGTTGCTCCAGGTGCACCAGGCCCAGGCACTCATGGACATGCACAAAGGTAGGCCAGACCCAGAGCTCCTCCAGGATAAATAGTGGTTCCTGGACTCCCCCGTTTCCCGGCCAGGTTGTTCGGCGATGCTGTCGAGAGCTTTGCCCTGCAGTTCTCGGCTGCCCACAAGCAGACGGAGGCCAATAAACACATCCTGTCCCGGCGGCCAGCTGCTGCCTCCACCCAGGCGTAGGCGTGGATGAAGTATTGGAGCCGGCCGTGGGAAGGACGTCCAGCCCGCTCAGGCCACTGCGAAGCCAGAGACCCTGAGACGGGCCACCCAGAGATGGAGGAGACTGCTCTTCAGAAGATGGCTGCAGCACCACTCCTTCCCCCGAAGGAGGGCCGGGGGAGAATCTTTTGTTGTCCTCATTTGATTTCTGTTGCCAGCGGTACCCAAATTTTCAACAAAACAGCAATTTCCAACATCTCTGGGTGCTAAGAGAGCACTTGCTGGTGTTCGAGGCTCCCATGCCTTGTCACCCTCAGGCACCTCTCCAATCGCCAGCAGGGGGTACCGGCTGTGGGTGCCACACTCGCACACTCCCTCAGAGGAAGCAGCTTAGTGTTGCACAGCGCACTCAGACCCTACTTCGGGCCACCACCATGCCGTCCGTCGGGTCCCTGCATGCCACCTCGCTGCCCTGCTGCAGGTACATCTGTGGTGCCGTTGGTCGCCAAGTTCAGGGGCGTTCACTTCACCTCTGTGTCGAAGGAGAACACCCCTGTGCTCCAGGCGGAGATCGCAGTCCTACTGGCGAAGGACGCGATAGAGCCTGTCCCTCCAGCCGATATGAAGACCAGCTTCTACAGCCCATACTTCATTGTACCCAAGAAAGGCGGCGGGTTATGGACGATCTTAGATCTGCGATTCTTGAACCAGTCCCTTCACAGGCTGCCGTATAGAATGCTAACGCAGAAACGCATCTTCAGGTGCATCCATCCCCAAGATTGGTTTGCAGTGACCTGAAGAACGCATACTTTCATGTCTCGATTCTCCCTCGACGCAGACCGTTCCTACAGTTTGCATTTGCCGGACGAGCATATCAGTACAAAGTCCTACCCTTTGGGCTGGCCCTGTCGCCCCGTGTCTTCATGAAAGTCGCAGAGGCGGCCATTGCTCCCATGAGAGAGCGTGGTGTTCGCATCCACAACTACCTCAACGACTGGTTGAATCTTGCCCAGTCGCGAGAGCAGTTGAGCGAACACAGGGACATGGTGCTCAGTCAGCTCGGCCAGTTGGGGCTTCGGGTCAACTGGGAGAAGTGCAAACTCTGCCCCACGCAGAGGATATTTTTTCTTGGTATGGAGATGGATTCAGTCACCCTGACAGCACGTCTCACAAAGGAGCGAGTCCAGTCGGTGTTGAACTGCGTGAATTCGTTCAAACGCAGGACAGCGGTACCACTGAAACATTTTCAAAGGCTCCTGGGGCATATGGCATCCGCAGTAATGCCATCGGGATTGCTTCATATAAGATCGCTTCAACGCTGGCTACACGACCGAGTCCCGAGATGGGCGTGGCACAGTGGAATCCTCCGTGTCCAAGTGACTCCGAGGTGCCACAAAACCTTCAGCCCGTGGTCGGACCCTTCATTTCTACGGGCAGGAGTGCCTCTAGAACAAGTGTCCAGGCATGCTGTTATCTCCACGGATGCCTCATCCACCGGCTGGGGTGCCACGTACAACGGGCTTGCAGTTTTGGGTCTGTGGACAGGACCCCAACTGCAATGGCATATCAATTGCCTAGAGTTGTTAGCAGTTCATCTTGCACTCAGCCGCTTCAAAACGCCGCTCAGAGGCAAGCATGTTCTGGTCTGTACGGACAGCACTGTGGCCGTTGCGTCCCGCCATCTCCTCCTATGTAGTCAGAAGCATCTGAGGTTGCTTTGTGCCATTCACATTCCGGGCCTGCTCAATGATGCAGCTGATGAGCTCTCATGACAGCCAGTGCTCCTGGGAGAGTGGAGACTCCATCCTCAGGTGGTCCACCTGATTTGGAGTCACTTCGGGACCACACAGGTAGACCTGTTTGCCGCCCCAGACACGACCCACTGCCAGTTGATTTATTCCCTGACCAAGGGGACCCTCGGCTCGGATGTGCTCTGGCACACAGCTAGCCCCGGGGCCTACGCAAATATGCATTTCCCCCAGTGAGCCTTCTCGCACAGACACTGTGCAAGGTCAGGGAGGACGAGGAGCAAGTCCTGTTGGTCACTCCATATTGGTCCAACAGGACTTGGTTCCTAGAACTAGTGCTCCTCACGACAGCACCCTCTGGCACCCACGTCCGGACCTCTGGAAACTCCATGTCTGGTCCCTGGAGGTTCTAGGTGGCCTACCACAGACTGTGGTGGACACCATCACTTCCGCTAGAGCTCCCTCTACGAGGCGCCTCTATGCGTTGAAGTGGAACCTGTTCGTCGATTGGTGTTTTTCTTGCCGAGAAGACCCCCGAAGGTGTTCGATCAGTTCTGTGCTTTCCTTTCTAC
Organism: Paracanthobrama guichenoti; assembly: GCA_018749465.1. Classification (NCBI taxonomy): domain Eukaryota; kingdom Metazoa; phylum Chordata; class Actinopteri; order Cypriniformes; family Gobionidae; genus Paracanthobrama; species Paracanthobrama guichenoti. Next base: position 42,053,652 of record CM031959.1, on the reverse strand, counting down.
AAGACGGGTTGGTGCGAAGGCTGTCTCCTTCCACCCTTAAAGTTTATGTTGCTGCTATCGCCGCTAATCATGATTTGGTAGGTGGAAAGTCCTTAGGGAAGCACGATCTGATCGTCAGGTTCCTGAGGGGGACGAGGAGACTAAATCCGCCTCGTCCTCCCTCTATACCCTCTCGGGACCTGTCGTCCTCCCTTTGAGCCTTTGCAGTCAGCTGAGTTAAAAATTCTGTCTCTGAAGACAGTACTCCTGACTGCATTGGCTTCCATCAAGAGGGTAGGGGACCTGCAGGCATTTTCGGTCAACGGATCTTGCCTGGAATTCGGGGCGGGTAACTCTCATGTAATCCTGAGACCCCGGCCCGGATATGTTCCCAAAGTTCCCACCACTCCCTTCCGGGACCAGGTGGTGAGCCTGCAAGCGCTGCCCTTGGAGGAGGCAGACCCAGCCCTAGCTTTTCTCTGTCCCGTCCGTGCCCTAAGGATTTACGTGGACAGAACGCAAAGCTTCAGGACCTCAGAGCAGCTCTTCATCTGTTACGGAGGCCAGCAGAGGGGAAAGGCTGTCTCCAAGCAGAGGATGGCCCACTGGATAGTGGATGCCATCGTCTTGGCGTATGAAACCCAAGAGTTGCTGTACCATCACTGCAGGCTGAGTCAATAGTTCGGCCCCCCAGTGAAAAACAAAGGTGCGCTGCATTTCGCTTCCGCTTTATACCCGCCCTGCGGGGCGGAGTGCAAGATACGAATCTCACACGCCAATAGTCATTGGCCGGTTCTCTATATCTTGAAGCTGATAGGGGCTCCCTGAAGTGATCCCAATTCGTCGGTGACATCCGATGTACGTCTCCGTTCCCTCCTTCAGGGAACGAGGGTTACCAATACGTAACCGAGACGTTTTTGCTGTGGTATTTTTAAACTATAGGCAAAAGTTTCTTGTCCAATGTTCTTTAGTCTGTTGATTTTTGCTCATACTATTCAGCTACAATGAAATGTTTTGCAATAATAATAAATGTGAATGATATCTAAGTTTTTATTATTTTTATTTTTACCTTATTAGAAACTAAATTAGGAATCGATAAGAATCGGAATCGATAAGTAGAATCGGAACCAGAGTCGTTAAAATTCAAACGATACCTAACCCTACAAATGACTTTAATGATATCTGAAATGTTTATGAATTAGTTGAAATATGTTCTACTGATTTTTCTTTTTCAGGGTTTTTCCTCTTCCTGTACTACTACCACATTCACAAAGACGTTACAGGAAATTTCTCTGATGATCCAAAAAGCTCCGGCTCCACCACAACCATCGTTCAATGCACAAATAAAGATGTGGAAAATGTTTATAGTTAGCAGAATTAACTTTTTTTTCTCTCTTAAACTGAGTTGCTGTTTAAGGAGAAATCAAATTTTCACCAAAGACAAATGTCACTTCTGAATGAGTGAGAACTGTTTAAAATGATTTATGTACATTCAATTATGACCCTAAAAAGGGACAACTTTTCTGAAATCACTCAAAATAAATGACAAATATCTGTGATGATCATTACTGAAGTCGTCTGTTATTGTGGGAGGATTGAATTGTGCTGAATATTACTGATGTTAGATTTATTAGGTGTTATAATCATCCGGCTGTCCTGTATGTTTGAGCATATGGATATCAGAGCAACAACAACAATTTTTATTTTAGAAAACAAATTTACATCTTTAGGATGAAACTAAAGTCACATGACTGTGGATTCAGATGTTTCCTTGATCATGCACATGGATGTGGAACATATTTGGTTACTGAAAATACTGAAATTCACAGTTACTAGTCATAGCACAAATAAACATGATTTTCCTGTATGCAAATGAAGCGTGTGTCAGTGTTCCAGTGTCTCTGAGCTGCGGATCATAACCGTACAGCTTCATATGTGAACGAGTGAAACTCTCTCTCCTCTTGGACTGTGGACTTTCATCTCAAGAATGTAAGAAAATGCTTTAAGATTTATTACTAATATCTGTAGAAAAGGAAATTCAACTCTTGTGTCTCTATCAGGCTGTCTTTGGGAATTATGTCTCGGCAAAAGCAGAATTTGCTGTGGCTGATGATCGTCTGTTGTGCTTCAGGTCAGATAAGTATGTTGCTTTAAAAAATGACATTGTAAACATCATTACACAGTGGCCCTAAATGTTGTATTTGTGCAGGCAGCTCAGATAACTCCATACTCTATTTGACATCAACAAATCCAGGTAGACTGTGTGACTACTACGTATTTACTGTCTGAAAGCACTGACAAACTTATTGAGGTAATTTCTGTTTTGCTTCCAGCTATAACTCTGACATGTCAATCAGATGCTGATATTCACATAATCAATGTCACACTAAACATCTCTTCTCCAGGTAAAACCTGTGTATATATTATTTATAAATCATTCTTGAGTTCAACAGCTCTTTAAAAAGTATTCTTTCAACAAATGTAAGATTTTTTCTGTGGTTTCAGGACAGTGCAAATCATACAATTTCAGCATATTAAAACATTACGGGCAATGTGAAGTCAGAATGAATGAGGGGTTTGCAGACATAAAGCTGTCGATACTGCCAAATGATAATTGTCCGCAATCAACCTCAAATCCAGCAGGTGTGTGCCGTCCAACAATAGACGTTTGTGTTAAGTGTTGAAGGTTGTGAGTTGTTTGGTGGTGTTGTTCTTTTTCACATAATATCAAATGTACTTTCCACAAAAGTGTTTGACTGTCTACTAATCATTGCTGCCAATGCAAACCATAAACAGATCCGAACACACTTAAGACTAAAATAATCATCAAAACAAGCTGTTGGAATGTTAATTGTCCTGTAAGCACTGAGAAAGAGCCAGAAACTTTTGTTAGATGAGTTATATTTAGCGAGTCTTGTAATAAATCCATCTCTTCACTTTTATAGGGACTGTGAGTAATGTAAGCTGCCAGATTACTCTACCAGGTAAGATTTTATCCACTTTTATATTGTCTTTAATTTCAGTTTATCTCCTCAAATAGGGCAGAACATTTGGTTATTTAACAGGACAGGTGTAACAGGCCACTGTGTGAATGAGCCTGTGCTTTCTTTCCTTTCATTTCTGTGCTCATGGTTAATGTGCATTATTTAATGTATATCAGTATCCTGTGTTATATTCTCCTGGCAGTAAGAAGGGAAGGAAGGAAGCTTGCACTGATGAATGTACAGATTATATATTGAGTTCATATACTGTACTGTTTGATAATTGTGTTGAATTATGTGTTGTCATGGTCTCTTGAGGTTGTCTGAACATCGGTCCTGGTGATCCTGAAGAGAGATGTAGAAACACTACATATGACAGTCATACATGCAGAGGTAGGTCTGACTTAAGATTTAGCTATGAACTGATTTTTCAGTTGTTTCAATTCACCCATCAAACCTTGATTTCAAAATCAAGATAATTATCATGCAACTTGTAACCATATTTGTTAGTAAAAATATAAGTTGTAAGAATGTAAAAGATCCTAGGTAAAGTCCTGATTATCTTGATGGTTCTACAGATTTTCTTGTGGTGTGATGTGTGTTAAGAGTGATTGAATCTGCTCAGAAGAACATCAGGGCTAGCCTAGAAATCTAGACACACCCTAGCGGCAGCAAATCTAATTTGCCACAAGTGTAGTCTAGCAACTTTCGGTAGACCTGCGAGCTGGAAAAACCAAACTCTGGTCAGGCCAATTACATCATGTATAGAATCAGTGGGCGGGCTTCACAAAATGACGGCAGAGTTGCCGAGGTTCCGCATGCTATTTAAAGACAAAGAAGCTGGCAAACAGCGGTCTTTCGAAGCGGCTTTGGCCGCAACTCTGGGAGACTTGTTGTTAAACTTTTCTTTGAGAAAAGAGCAAAGAATGGTACTGAAGTCATTCTTAAGAAAGGAAGATGTGTTCGGAGTTTTGCCAACAGGATACGGCGAAAGTTCAATCTATCAACTAGCTCGGCTTCACCTTCTTCGTTGCTCTGGTTGGTTGTAGCGCTATCCTACTGCATGCAGAGGGAATTTGAAAGACAACCGTTTATTCCGCCTCTCGGATTGAGCCCTGCCAATGGCGTGTTCCCAGACCCAACATCTTGATGTGGGTCTGGCTTGTCAGGTAACATCAGGGCCGCACCGATCTCATATCATAAATATCCAACATGTTGAATATTTATGATCAGAAATCCTTTAGTTTATTCCTGAGGACAAACACACTGCAGATTGTCACGTGGAACAAAACAATACCAAATCAGAAAGCGAGTTGACGGAAGCATAACAAACCCCACGACTTCATTCAAACCTTTTTCCTTTTTCCCACCAGGAATTTTCTGTAAAAAGCAGTCCGAACACTATTAGCACCATTTCTTCTTGCCCGTTGTCCGCCATGTTTGTTTACTCTAAAGTTTACTTGTCTGTTTACTTACATTTGACCTTGAGAGATTTTGTGAGATTTCCCGTGTTCACAGTCAGGACTCTTTGATTGTTTGTGAATGGAAACTGTTTAAGACAGTCTCACACACGACTTTTGGCTGGATTTTGACTGGCCTGAGGAAAAGTGGACAGCATTGACCTTCGCCCCGTAAGAGGAGTTCCCCAGTGAATCTGACCAGGGGTGTGAGCCTGTGATATCGATTGCTGAGGGTATACTGGTGGAATTAGTAACTGGGGACTGGCTTATGGATTTCCCCACCAAGGTTTGGTGGGATAGGTAAGCTTAAGGGTAAAGTTAGGGACAGATGTGGTGGGGTGAGTAAGTTTAAGGTTAAAGTTAGGGACAGGTGTGGTGGTATGGGTAAGTTTAAAGGTAAAGTTAGGGACATGTGTGATGGTATGGGTAAGTTTATGGGTAAGTTTAAGGGTAAAGTTAGGGACAGGTGTGGTGGTGTGGGTAAGTTTAAGGGTAAAGTTAGGGACCGGTGTGGTGGTATGGGTAAGTTTAAGGGCAAAGTTAGGGACCGGTGTGGTGGTATGGGTAAGTTTAAGGGTAAAGTTAGGGACAGGTGTGGTGGTATGGGTAAGTTTAAGGGTAAAGTTAGGGACAGGTGTGGTGGTATGGGTAAGTTTAAGGGTAAAGTTAGGGACAGGTGTGATGGTATGGGTAAATTTAAGGGTAAAGTTAGGGACAGGATTGGTGGGATAGGTAAGCTTAAGGGTAAAGTTAGGGACAGATGTGGTGGGGTGAGTAAGTTTAAGGTTAAAGTTAGGGACAGATGTGGTGGGATGGGTAAGTTTAAGGGAAGGGATAGGTGTAAGGGAAGGGTCAACAGTGTAATTATAAATGTAACTACAGAAATTAATTACAGATGTAATTACATGCAGGTAATTTTATAAATGTAAGTACAATGTAAAAACGTACAAACCTGATTCCAAAAACGTTGGGACTGTACAAATTGTGAAAAAAGGAATGCAATAATTTACAAATCTCATAAACTTATATTTTATTCACAATAAAATATAGATAACATATCAAATGTTGCAAGTGAGACATTTTGAAATGTCATGTCAAATATTGGCTCATTTTGGATTTCATGAGAGCTACACATTCCAAAAAAGTTGGGACAGGGAGCAATAAGAGGACAGAAAAGTTAAATGTACATAAAGGAACAGCTTGAGGATCAATTTGCAACTTATTAGGTCAATTGGCAACATGATTGGGTATAAAAAGAGCCTCTCAGAGTGGCAGTGTCTCTCAGAAGTCAAGATGGGCAGAGGATCACCAATTCCCCCAATGCTGCGGCCAAACATACTGGAGCAATATCAGAAAGGAGTTTCTCAGAGAAAAACTGCAAAGAGTTGATGATGTTCTCATCATCTACAGTCCATAATATCATCCAAAGATTCAGAGAATCTGGAACAATCTCTGTGCGTAAGGGTCAAGGCCGGAAAACCATACTGGATGCCCGTGATCTCCGGCCCTTAGACGGCACTGCATCACATGCAGGAATGCTACTGTAATGGAAATCACACCATGGGCTCAGGAATACTTCCAGAAAACATTGTCATGAACACAATCCACCGTGCCATTCGCCGTTGCCGGCTAAAACTCTACAGGTCAAAAAAGAAGCCATATCTAAACATGATCCAGAGGCGCAGGCGCGTTTCTCTGGGCCAAGGCTCATTTAAAATGGACTGTGGCAAAGTGGAAAACTGTTCTGTGGTCAGACCAATCAAAATTTGAAGTTATTTTTGGAAAACTGGGACGCCATGTCATCCGGACTAAAGAGGACAAGGACAACCCAAGTTGTTCTCAGCGCTCAGTTCAGAAGCCTGCATCTCTGATGGGATGGGGTTGCATGAGTGCGTGTGGCATGGGCAGCTTACACATCTGGAAAGGCTCCATCAATGCTGAAAGGGATATCCAAGTTCTAGAACAACATATGCTCCCATCCAGACGTCGTCTCTTTCAGGGAAGACCTTGCATTTTCCAACATGACAATGCCAGACCATATACTGCATCAATTACAACATCATGGCTGCGTAGAAGGATCCGGGCACTGAAATGGCCAGCCTGCAGTCCAGATAGAAACCCATAGAAAACATTTGGCGCATCATAAAGAGGAAGATGCCACAAAGAAGACCTGAGACAGTTGAGCAACTAGAAGCCTGTATTAGACAAGAATGGGACAACATTCCTATTCCTAAACTTGAGCAGCTTGTCTCCTCAGTCCCCAGACGTTTGCAGACTGTTAGAAAAAGAAGATGGGATGACACACATGGCCTTGTCCCAACTTTTTTGAGATGTGTTGATGCCATGAAATTTAAAATCAACTTATTTTGCATGTTTTTATGTACACAAGAAGTGCATTGTATCAAATGATTAATTAAAATGTTAGTACAGAGTAGTTAAGAACACTTAATATAAAGTGGGTCCAATAACATCTTATTAAAACCCGCAAAAACTCTTCTCTCAAGAGATGTAAATAATTTTAAATTTTGATTGTGATTGTGCATGCAGATTATATTTTAAGTTGTTAAACGAAAATCAAGGAGTTTATATGATTTATTATTTATAATAATTTAGACATGTAGCTCATATCCGCATTTGTGCATCAATGTCTGTAATGTGTGCTGTAGGTGCGAAACTTAGAAATCTTATTCAAGATGTGGACTACTCAATATTGGTCAGTAAAGGATCTAGGAATGAAACCGTGATCACAAACACCTTTAACTTAAGTGAATTCAAGATTCAAGATTCAAGAGTTTTATTTGTCACATACACAGTTATATACAGAATATACAACCGGCAGTGAAATGTAAACAGGTCCGCTCCATGGACAGTGCAAATGAAAGGCAATGATCAGCAATATGTGTTCACACAAATAACTTTTTGTTTGATTGTTTGAATATGTGTTGACACAAATTACTTTATTTAAATGCTTCGCTGATAAAACACATCACTGATTTGATAGAAAAGAAATGCATAGTGACATATTTGCGTGAAGCCGTAATGAATAATTTTTTGACCCAGTTCATTGAAATGAACTGCCCGAAAGAACTGGTTCGTGGAAATGAATGAGAATGTACATCACTACTCGTGATGTTTTTATTGTAGAACTCATTCATGACTGGAGCATGTCAATAATGAATAGGCCTTTGTGATCTGTGATGAATATGCATGCTGAAATTATAATATACATGTCATAAGTTTATAAAAAAACTAAAATCCATCTCATTTCTTTTTTTAGGACAAGAAAGAAGCAAATACGTCCTGTATTTTAAAGGGAGTGAATGGATATGTGTCATCTGTGTTAATGAAAGTTCAGCTACTGTCATATCACCGTCACAAACCACCACTAACAGTCCATCTGCCAGTTTCACAACACCGTCACAAGCCACCATTAACAGTCTATCTACCAGTTTCACAACACCGTCACACACCACCACTAACAGTCCATCTGCCAGTTTCACAACACCGTCACACACCATCACTAACAGTCCATCTGCCAGTTTCATATCACCGTCACACACCATCACTAACAGTCCATCTGCCAGTTTCACAACACCGTCACACACCATCACTAACAGTCCATCTGCCAGTTTCATATCACCGTCACACACCATCACTAACAGTCCATCTGCCAGTTTCACAACACCGTCACACACCATCACTAACAGTCCATCTGCCAGTTTCATATCACCGTCACACACCATCACTAACAGTCCATCTGCCAGTTTCATATCACCGTCACAAACCACCACTAACAGTCCATCTGCCAGTTTCACAACACCGTCACAAGCCACCATTAACAGTCTATCTACCAGTTTCACAACACCGTCACACACCACCACTAACAGTCCATCTGCCAGTTTCACAACACCGTCACACACCATCACTAACAGTCCATCTGCCAGTTTCATATCACCGTCACACACCATCACTAACAGTCCATCTGCCAGTTTCACAACACCGTCACACACCATCACTAACAGTCCATCTGCCAGTTTCATATCACCGTCACACACCATCACTAACAGTCCATCTGCCAGTTTCACAACACCGTCACACACCATCACTAACAGTCCATCTGCCAGTTTCATATCACCGTCACACACCATCACTAACAGTCCATCTACCAGTTTCATATCACCGTCACACACCATCACTAACAGTCCATCTGCCAGTTTCATATCACCGTCACACACCATCACTAACAGTCCATCTACCAGTTTCATATCACCGTCACACACCATCACTAACAGTCCATCTGCCAGTTTCATATCACCGTCACACACCATCACTAACAGTCCATCTGCCAGTTTCATATCACCGTCACACACCACCACTAACAGTCCATCTGCCAGTTTCACAACACCGTCACACACCATCACTAACAGTCCATCTGCCAGTTTCATATCACCGTCACAAACCATCACTAACAGTCCATCTGCCAGTTTCACATCACCGTCACAAACCATCACTAACAGTCCATCTGCCAGTTTCACAACACCGTCACAAACCATCACTAACAGTCCATCTACCAGTTTCATATCACCGTCACACACCATCACTAACAGTCCATCTGCCAGTTTCACAACACCGTCACAAACCATCACTAACAGTCCATCTACCAGTTTCATATCACCGTCACACACCATCACTAACAGTCCATCTGCCAGTTTCACAACACCGTCACACACCATCACTAACAGTCCATCTACCAGTTTCATATCACTGTCACACACCATCACTAACAGTCCATCTGCCAGTTTCACAACACCGTCACACACCATCACTAACAGTCCATCTACCAGTTTCATATCACCGTCACACACCATCACTAACAGTCCATCTACCAGTTTCACAACACCCGAGAAAACTTACAATCTACCTACAGATGGTCTAAAAGACAAGGATGGATATATTAATCCCCCAAAAGCATCGTAAGTGAGTGGTTATAAGTGACTTTTAATATTAAAGCTATATTACTGAACACAGAGTGATTATTCAATTTTGCAGAGAATCTTTGGACAATCTGGAGTCTATGATGGAAGAGATGGAACACAACAATATAAGCAACGCACAGATTGTCATGGGGGATGTTATTGGTCTTCTTCACGTACAAGATGAGAAAACAGAAAGCAGAGACACATGTTACTCTTCAGATCTAAACAGGATAAACGTAAGACTTGAGAAAATTAAACACAATATGATTCCTCATTTATTATAATTATTTTTTCACAGGTGGCTGATTGTGAAAGTGACCAGAACACAGAAATTCCCTGGTCTGTAAAGATTTCCAGCGAGGCCTTTAATAAATCACGACTGAAGAACCATGGGTGTGCATTATTCGGAGTTCTACAGTTCAAAAACATGGGAAAGGTACTTGTGTAAAAATTTCATGTTTGAACATTATAAGGAATGCTTATGGGACAGTTTCACCCAATACATTTTCACCAATCTCATGTTCCATCATGACACAAATATTAGTATCAGCTGGATTTTTGTTGTCATTTACTGCTCTGAGACACAAAGGGTTAGGATCCAAATGCAGCTTTATTTTAAAGGGTAATTCACACTCGTAGTCAACAAACAGGCATAACAGGTAATCAGTCCAATCAGGCAAACAAGACAATGGGGACAGGCAAAAGGGTAGGCGAGACATAGTCAAGACTTTTAACAAGACAACCGTGGGAAATGCTCAGAATTGCAGTGTGAACAAAACAAGACTTCACAATGAATGCCAGACATAACCAGGCTTATAAAGTGTGACCTAACAAGGTAATGGAGTGCAGGTGGATGTAATCAGGAAGGAAGTCCGGGTAGTGAGTGATGTGGGAAATGTAGTCCTTAGATGAAGTGACAATCCAGGATGGATTTGAAACGTTTGAAACGTTTACATTTCACTGCCAGTTGTATATTCTGTATATAACAGTGTATGTGACAAATAAAAACTCTTGACTATTGGAGTGCCCTCTGGTGGTAACCACGGGCACTCTCATTTGTGATTGTGACATATCCACTACTGTTATGATGCTTCTATGGTGTTTTTATCCTCTTTGCAACTATGAATTGTTGTTTGAAAATGTTAAAATTCTACTTTTGTATTGCAGTGAAATAACAGCAAATGTCTTGATCTATTGTATTCACACACATTTATATTTGATTTGCTCTATTTCTTATTTAGGATGAAACCAAAAATTTCACTGTTTTGAACGATGAGATTTATGGAATAACGATGAAGGCCAATATCTCCAGCCTTACCAACAATATAGAAATGTTCTTTACAAAGAAAGATCTGGTATGGAAGGTTTTATTGTGATTTTTTAAAAATATAATAATCAGACACTGAAAGTAAAATAAAAATGTTCTTACAGGTTGGTAATGCGTCCTGCAGATCTTGGGATGGCAAAGGTACATTTATTTAAGGCTGTTTTGATAAGTTTCCATCAATAAACCCAATTTATTTTATATATTTCATTCCTCACACTCTTTTCTTCAAAGGAAATCTTACATGGACAATGTCCGGCTGTGAGACAGAAATAATCAACAATAACACCATAAAGTGCTCATGTTCACATCTGACATTCTTTGCAGTGCTGATGGTGAGAAGCTTCTCAGAGTTTAATTTAAAGACCCACATGAATTCAATATCAGAATCTATTAGTTGACATATTTCTCTGATCTCTCAGTCTCTGCCAGACAACAGCACAGCGCCATATGTGGCATCATTGAGCTTCATCTCTTCTATCGGCTGCGGCATCTCCATGTTTTTTCTGTCCATCGCTCTGTTCATGCATTTCCTCTTACGGTAGTTTTTTAAAATATAACATAGATAGGAATGCACCGAAATTTTGGTCGCTAAAAATTTTCAAAAGAGGAAATCATCTAAGGTTACGTATGTAACCTCTGTTCCCTGAGAACAGGGAACTCGCACTGTGTCAAGAACGCATATGGGGAACGCCTCCAGCGTGACAGGTGCCTGAACTACTATCGAATCACGGCAATCCTATTGACCGGCGACAGCCCATGATGTCATCAATGTGCGACCAAGAAGTATATAAGGGCACCTTGCAAACATGACACCATCTTTTTCGTCTGGAGGGACTGTTTGGCAGGCAGGCCGCCGCCGAGTGTCTTGTTCCCTGTTCTCAGGGAAGAGAGGTTACATACGTAACCTGAGATAGCATAACCTGAGACGTTCCCTTTCGAAAGGGATCTTGCACTGCGACAAGAACGTATATGGGGAACGATATACCCACTACACCATGCTGAAGGGAGTGCATGCCCACTGGCAGTGACAACTGTCAGGACAAGCAAATTCAACTGAAATGCCTGAACCACTCCCCCTGTTCAAAGGCCTGGGATCAACTACTTTAACAGAAGGGGTCCCTTTAAGGGAATGTGGCTAGGGGACCCAAGGGGCGCCCCAGCCAGTCACTATTCGGGAAACTTCACCGAATGCCACCAGGGAGGCCTGACCTGGTGTCGCTTCTGTGGGACACTTCGGCTTGGCCAACCCTGTCTGTTTGAAAACAGAGCCTCTGGACATTCGCCTTCTGATGAGGCATCCAGACTGATGGACTGTGAATTGGCAGTGTCCTCCTCAGACCGGATCTCAGAGACGGGTATCCTGGAGAGCAGTACTCAGCATAGCACTTTCTAACCTAATCGTATAAATACGATTTAAACATCGTAGCGCATAAACTCTGGAACAGTCTTCCTAGCATTGTTCGGGAAGCAGACACACACTGTCAGTTTAAATCTAGACTAAAAGCAGACACACACTGTCAGTTTAAATCTAGACTAAAAACGCATCTCTTTACTGTGGCTTACGCATAAAACATTTTCAATTTCTATTATTCAAATCAGTAAATGATTGTTAGGCTGCATTAACTAGGTCAGCCGGAACCGGGAACACTTCCCATAACACCTGATGTACTCGTTACATCATAAGAAGAATGGCATCTATGCTAATGTTAGTCTCTCTGTTTATCCCGAGGTTTACTGCAGTCAGCTGGATCCGGGCCATATCCAGATCAGATGGTGGACCAGCGCCTGGACATGACCAACTCATCCCTGAAATGTCTGCAGAGAGCATGTCAAATAAACTCCTCCCGTAAATGCTGCATCGACACGACATCCTCATTAAACCCGTCTTCGGCGTGACGACTCCAATCTTTCGAATAATCTTACGAATATCTATTTACCTAATATGACTTCAGACCTGCAATGTTGCCAGAATTATAATCATACACTGTTTGTTCGTCGCCCAGAGGAGAACTGGCACCCCGACTGAGCCTGGTTTCTCCCAAGGTTTTTTTCTCCATTCTGACCCTGAAGGAGTTTTGGTTCCTTGCCACCGTTGCCTCTGGCTTTTGGCTTGCTCAGTTGGGGACTCCTAAATCTCATCTATATTACCGATCTTCCCGCATTGACACTATATGATACTTGAAATTAGCTGGATAACATCACCGTTTCACCAGAACAGCTGTACAAATTCTGTTGCATTATTTTCCTGTTAACAATGTGAAGCTGCTTTGAAACAATTGGACTTGTTAAAAGCGCTATATAAATAAAGGTGATTTGACTTGACTTTGCTAGTGAGGGGAGTTAATCTGCTCAATCCTAGGATCTACCAAGCACCTATCTTACAGAGGCGCTCAGGAGGCCTCTGTAAGATAGGTATACTCTGCATACTCTGCAAAAATGCCCTGGATCCTCTAAGCGAGGGGAGTACAATTTATGCCACCCACCTCCATGGAGGCCTTGCCTCTTCTAGCGGCCTACCGCTTATGTGAGAGAGCATCAGCCATAGCAATGCTCTGGCTTCAAAGGGAACATACTACCAAACCATCATAAAACAAAGGTTGCGAAGTGCTGCTCAACCTGAGCCATGGGTGGAGCAGAATGATACAGAGCTAGGAGTGGGGTACTCAAATCTACCCTGCCTTGTCAGGGGAGTACTGCCACCCAGCCATGATATATAATTAGGACCAAAAACTAGCTCTGGGAGGCGGGGTCCAGCAACCTCAGTCTCTTTGTGTATAAGCGAAAGACGCCCTAACCCCTCCCCACAACCACTGGGTAAGTTGCTATCAATTCTGCCTCAACACCAACCTGCATTACTCATAAACCCCAGAACGCAGAGAAGGGGGCGGGCCTTGGCTGGACGACTCTCAAATGAGAGGAGGCTGACATTAGGGATGCTAAAAAACCTACATTCACATAGTGAAGGGCCCGGGGCAACAGCGCTTTCTTTATTTAGCGAAATGCCTCCATCATCCCTAGAAAGCCTAGGCCAGCTAATGCGGCGGCCCTGGTGAGCTGGCATGCAAGCATAGATCTTTACCTGAGGCTCGGAGGAGTGGCAGCCTCACATGAGAGGAGGCACTCGGGCAGGAAGTGTCCGAAGCCCCAGGGGGGCTGGACATAGATCTAACTGAAGTTCACGTGTTGGTCTAAACATACACTCTCCAATGTTTTTACACTGAGAGGAGACGAACAACATTACCCTGAGGTGGTTACCAGCCCAAAAAGGCCTAAAGAAAAAACCTGCAGGCTTAACTAAGTGGCAGCAAAAACCTTCCAAATTAGTTTAGCAGAACATCCACTCACCTAGCAATGCGCTACAAGCCCGCAGGAATGAGCGGTGGCCTCAAAACTACTCTCACACTCAGAAGAGGCCTATTCACTGCGCACAGTGAACAGAGCGGCGGCTCGGTCTCTACTAGCGATTCTAACAAGGAGCAACAACCACTCACACATGGAGCCCATGTAACTGGTGCTTCTATAAATCGCTCTAACCACCTAACAGGGGAACTTCAGGGCCCTAAAAACATCTTCTTAAACCATCCAATGATCCAACAATCCCCACAACCCTATACAGGGAGCATAAGTCATCATAAAAATATTAAGTAATATCTTTTCCACGAAGGACTTACTAGCTCGCCTGCGGCGTGCAAATGACAATCACCAAAAAGCATCAAGGCCTGAAAGGGGGCACTCTCACAGTCCAAGCCAGGCAGGCCCTAGAATATCACTCCACTAATACGGGCCCACGCCAGGCCTGATGTAAGAAGTGCCTGGGGAGGCGACAAAGAAGAAAAGTGAGGGTCAGTGTTATTCTTAGTTCACCCTCAGGGAGGAGACCCCATCATCGATGCTGACTGAGTTTGTGATGCATAGCTCTTTCAACTCCTCCTTCTTCTGGGAGTCTGCCTCTTTGTGACCTACCTTTGACAAAGGGGGCGCACGAGAGGCGATGCTGGCTCTCAGGCCCCGTCTCCGGTCCTCGGACCGCGACGCTTCCCGCCTGCCCGGATCTCAGTGGTATGCAGGTCTTTAGACACCATGCTGGCCCTCGGGCCCTGTCTCCGCTTAGTGCGGCACAGTTCGACTATCGCATCAGGGGGCAAAACTCTGTAAGGAGATCAGGAAGGACTGGAAAGCTCAACTGAGCCAGTGGCTTATGGCCAGGCAGAAATCGATCATTCAATCTATTATGAGCAATCTCTCCTATAATGCACCAACATGGCAGCCTCAACTTGCTTGCAGCGCATTCCATAACATTCATCGGCTCAGCATACATGGTCAGGATGGCTGAAAAGATTAATTTCCCTTCTCACCAGCCATCCCGAAAAACACTCACATTTCACACAATCAAAACAACTCCATAAGAGCTGACTGTGCATGCTGTTGATCCCAGGTAGAAAACAATTAATTGGATTACCTTAACTCGAAGCATTCAGACAGAACAGTCCCTGAAGACGAAAAAGATGGTGTCATGTTTGCAAGGCGCCCTTATATACTTCCTGGTCGCATATTGATGACATCATGGGCTGTCGCCAGTCAATAGGATTGCCGTGATTTGATAGTAGTTCAGACACCTGTCACGCTGGTGGCGTTCCCCATATGCATTCTTGACGCAGTGCGAGTTTGGGAACCAAATGTTCACCTGTCATCTATCGACCTTAAATATGGCTTATCATTTGAAACATGTAAGTAGTAGCAAATTTACATGTCCCATCTCTCTAGAATTAACCTAGATAAATGTGCACTATTATTAGGCACATGTCCAAGTGCTTGTGCAGAGTGTGGAAGCTAAAGTATAGCACGCTTTAATGCACGACATGCATCACTTGCATTTTCCCTGATAACAGTGGAAACAACTTAAAATACTAAATAATTTTTGGTCTATATGTATATATATTACTCTAGTATATATATTTCCCTTCCCAGAAAGGTGTGACTTTGTGTCAGTAGATAAGTGTAGTTAATTTACTATTTATAATTTCAGATTCAGTAAAATTATTTTGTGTGTGTGTGTACACATATATACACACACACACACACACACACACACACTCACCTAAAGGATTATTAGGAACACCATACTAATACTGTGTTTGACCCCCTTTCGCCTTCAGAACTGCCTTAATTCTACGTGGCATTGATTCAACAAGGTGCTGAAAGCGTTCTTTAGAAATGTTGGCCAATATTGATAGGATAGCATCTTGCAGTTGATGGAGATTTGTGGGATGCACATCCAGGGCACGAAGCTCACGTTCCACCACATCCCAAAGATGCTCTATTGGGTTGAGATCTGATGACTGTGGGGGCCATTTTAGTACAGTGAACTCATTGTCATGTTCAAGAAATAACATGCCTAATCAACTACCCCACCGAACCTCACTTGTCCCTATCTCTCGGTTGGGAGGTCAGCCTGACACCTTGGTCTGCTATCTTTCCCTGTGCACTGCCTTATCTCCCTTCAAGGACAAACCATAGAACTGAACTCGAAAACATCTGAAGTTATGGCTAACATTCTCACACAACATAATCTCAGACTCACTCGCACCATACACAACCGATCCCGATCCCAGCCCCCCTCCATCCGTCTGCCTGTCCTTATCTATCTCCTCTCCCACTCCATACAAAAAATCCCATCACGTGACCACGTGTACTGTGTTATGTTATGTTTTGTTGTGTTTGCTATGTAATGCTTGCCAACTGCATTCTTGTATTTCTGGAGAGCGTGTGGCGGCGCCTGAAAAGGCTGCGGCCCGGAGGCTTGCTCCAAACTTCATTTCGTTACACTGTACTTGTACATGTGTAATGACAAATAAACTTGAAACTTGAAAGAAATTGATTCAAGCTTTGTGACATGGTGCATTATCCTGCTGGAAGTAGCCATCAGCGAATGGGTACATGGTGGTCATAAAGGGATGGACATGGTCAGAAACAATGCTCAGTTAGGCCGTGGCATTTAAACAATGCCCAATTGGCACTAAGGGGCCTAAAGTGTGCCAAGAAAACATCCCCCACACCATTAGACCACCACCACCAGCCTGCACAGTGGTAACAAGGCATGATGGATCCATGTTCTCATTCTGTTTACGCCAAATTCTGACTCTACCATCTGAATGTGTCAACAGAAATCGAGATTCATCAGACCAGGCAACATTTTTCCAGTCTTCAACTGTCCAATTTTGGTGAGCTTGTGCAAATTGTAGCCTCTTTTTCCTATTTGTAGTGGAGATGAGTGGTACCCGGTAAGGTCTTCTGCTGTTGTAGCCCATCCACCTCAAGGTTGTGCCTGTTGTGGCTTCACAAATGCTTTGCTGCATACCTCGGTTGTAACGAGTGGTTATTTCAAAGTTGCTCTTCTATCAGCTTGAATCAGTCGGCCCATTCTCGTCTGACCTCTAGCATCAACAAGGCATTTTCACCCACAGGACTGCCGCATACTGGATGTTTTTCCCTTTTCACACCATTCTTTTAAACACTAGAAATGGTTGTGCGTGAAAATCCCAGTAACTGAGCAGATTGTGAAATACTCAGACCGGCCCGTCTGGCACCAACAATCATGCCACGCTCAAAATTGCTTAAATCACCTTTCTTTCCCATTCTGACATTCAGTTTGGAGTTCAGGAGATTGTCTTTACCAGGACCACACACCTAAATGCATTGAAGCAACTACCATGTGATTGGTTGATTAGATAATTGCATTAATGAGAAATTGAACAGGTGTTCCTAATATTTTTAGGTGAAACACACACACACACACACACACACACACATAATAAAATTAAGAAATATATATATATTTTTTAAAAGTCATTTCCGGTTTCAATTTTCATGCTTCCAGAATTTTAGGCTTCGGACCAGAATTTTCATTTCGGTGCATCCCTAAACATAGTTACTACATATACTTTTTTTGACCAATCGCTTTTGTTCCTCTTTTGGATAAAAGCGTCTGCTAAATGCATAAATGCATGTTACAAATGCAGGTTGTTTTTATATTTGAACAGGAAAGCCAAATCAAATCAGGCCACGAAGATCTTGATGAACATGTTTTTGGCTTTGTTTCTCCTGAATTTATCCTTTTTGTCAAACGAGAGCGTGGCCAACACAGAAGATAAGGCTGCGTGCGTCTTCATAGCGCTGCTCATGCATTACTCCATGCTGACTACATTCACCTGGTTCTTCATTCAAGCTCTTCATATGTACTTATGGCTCATCAGAAAGAACGTCACCATCTCAAACTACATGAGGAAGATCACTGTGTGCGGCTGGAGTGAGTTATATGAACAAAACACCTGTTATTGTAGGTTGAAGGTTGAAGTTTATTTGTCATTACACATGTACAAGTACAGTATAACGAAATGAAGTTTGGAGCAAGCCTCCGGGCCGCAGCCGATTATTCAGGCGCCGGCCCACGCTCTCCAGAAATACAAGAATGCAGTTTAGCAAGCATTACATAGCAAAACACAACAAAACAAACATAAACATAAACATGACACAGTACACGTGGTCACGTGATGGGATTTTTTGTATGGAGTGGGAGAGGAGATAGATAAAGACAGACAGGCAGACGGATGGAGCGGGGATGGGATAGGGTCGGGTATGTATGGTGCGAGTGAGTCTGAGATTGTGTTGTGTGAGAATGTTAGCCATAACTTCAGATGTTTTCGAGTTCAGTTCTATGGTTTGTCCTTGAAGGAGATAAGGCAGTGCACAGGGGAAGATAGCAGACCAGCTGTCAGGCTGAAATACCAACCGAGAGATAGGGACAAGTGAGGTTTGTTGGGCTAGTTGATTAGGTCAGGCAAATACAATTTATTATTTTTTAATCCATTTGATGATCTTCGGTAATTTGTCCGGATCATAATCAATCAATCAGATCTGGTCCTCAGTGTTTCGCGTCCGGTCTGTGCAGTTTCCCTAGACATTATGTCCAGTTTCATGGCCATGGCCAAAAGTTCACCGATCTGACCCCCGATAGAGCCCACTCTTCCCTGCGTAACCCGCAGTCCGGACTGCGTTGTTACGGTTCAGTTCCTCAATTCCTATCAGTCTCTGATCTAATTCCTTCAAACGGTCACACACAACCCCGACGCATTCCTTAATTTCCACAGACAGCGGCTGGGTGAATTTGCTTGCAGCTGTCTTACCAATCTTCCGATAGGTCAGGGCAATCCCAAAGCCAAAGAATAGGAACCCCGCCATCAGTAATCCAATCATGTATAAATCTTCCGCATCCTCCACGGACAGAGCCTCCAGGCACAGGACTTGCCAGTTGTTCCATGCGTCCCTCACGCACCCCTGCAGCAAAGGTCCGTCCGGGCAGGTGGGTTCTCCGGGGCACCCTTCCTTTGTGAGAAAATCTTGTCGATCGCGCTGATTGACCAGTTAATCAATTCCATTTCAGTATTTTCAGGAGTCCAGCAAAGCAGCGGGTCAGAGAGAAAGAGAAGAGACGAAACACTAGACAAAACAAAACAGCGCAAGAGCACAGCGGGAGCAGAGAGAAAAACACGTCTGCATGGATTGAAGGACAGAATAGGAACACTTGTAGTGTTCACTTAAGAAAATATATTACGCACAAGTCATATGAACTATTTTTGTCATGATACTTTTATGGCGTGTTTGTCCTTTTTTTGAGCTGTTTCTTTAAAGAGCATCTAAGCACTCAACAAAAGAATTTGTCTCTGTCAGTGTTATTTTAGAGTTTTTATTAATATTTTAAGTGAACTATAATAACGCTGATCATGTGTGTTTTCAGCATTTCCGGCTCCAGTAGTCATAGCTGTTGTTTCAATAGGAGGCTATAAAGCAGTGATTATAAACGCAACATCTGGGAAAACCACACGAATGTAAGTTCTTCTGATGTCACAAATATATTAATTAATGAAGCTTAACAAGTCAACATTGTCTCTTCTCTTCTAATTATAGGTGCTGGATTACAAATCCTTTAATTCACTACATAGTGAACATTGGTTACTACACCTTAGTTTTCATCTTCACGACTGGAATCTTCATCATGATCGTCACTAAGATTATCCAAGCCCGACACAGAAGAGCGACTGACGGCAAGAGAAAGACATTCAGAAAGCAGCTCATGATGGTGATGAGTTTGTTCCTGCTCTTCGGCCTGACGTGGGCTGTGGTGTTCTTCAGTTATGGACCGATGCTCATTCCCTCATATTACATCTTCACTGTGTTGAACTCGTTTCAGGGTGAGAAACAATCACACGGGTCCTACATGATGATTGTGTGCGATTTGGTTTTTTTTTTTTTTTTTTGGTTACATTTTTAAAATTATACAAATGACTTTAATGATGTCTGAAATGTGTATGAATTAGTTGAAATGTTCTACTGATTTTTCTTTTTCAGGGTTTTTCCTCTTCCTGTACTACTACCACATTCACAATGATGTTGCAGGAAATTTCTCAGATGATCCAGGAAGCTCAGAATCCACCACAACCGTCGTCCCAGACTCCAGAATTAATGCTGTGGAAAAAATGTATAATTAGCAAAATTAAGGTTTCTTTTTCTTTTAGACTTTCTTAGACTGATTTGAGATGAATCTCAAAATTTTCACCAAAAACAAATGTCACTTCTGAATAAGAACTATATAAAATATGTATATATATATAAAATGATGACCCTAAAAAGGGCCAACTTTACTGAAATGACTCAAAATAAATGACAAATACCTGTGATGATCATTACTGAAGACGTCTGTTATTGTGGGAGGATTGAATTGTGCTGAATATTAATGTTGCAACCATTTAAGAAAATGTATTTGCTTAATTTTTCTTTTCAGTGTTTTGTTTTAATTGAATCTGTTAATTAAGAATCCAGAGAAGGAGCATGACTCTCGACTGCATGCAGTGCTGAAGAAAATACAAAAGGCAGGCATCACTCTTAACGTTGAGAAGTGTGAGTTGTCGAAGCGGAAAGTGCATTTCTTAGGACATATAATTTCTGCCGAAGGATTTAATCCTGACCCAATTAAAACTGCAGCTATCTGAAACATGACTGAGCCCTCTAATGTGAGAGAATTGAGGAGTTTCTTGTGAATGGTAAATCAGTCAGGGAGGTTCATTCCCCAAATGTCAGACAAAGATAAAGCTCTTTGCGACCTGCTGACAAAAAGAACTGTCAGATCCAACTGGGGCACAGAACAGGCCAAAGCGATACTCTGAAAGATGCAATGTTGTCTCCACCTGTTCTAGCGATTTATGACATGAACAGAGATTGCAAAGTTTTGGCGGATGCTTCGTCCTATGGACTTATGCAGAAGAAGACTTTGTTGTCACACCTCAGTAAAGTCAGCTATGTTGCCACCATTACTGATTGCTGGACTGCGCACCAGCAAAGTTTCATAGGGGTGACCGCTCATTGGATAGATGAGGAAACCTTGGAGAGGAGATCCGCTGCACTTGCTTGCCAGAGATTGAAAGGGTCACATACCTTTGATGTCCTGGCAGGCACTCTTGATGACATTCATTGTCAATATAGAATAAGGGGAAAAGGGATAAGAACCACAACAGACAGCGGCTCAAACTTCATCAAAGCATTCAGTGTTTTTGGTGAGCAAAGCCAAACTGAGGAAGCAGACTCCGAATCAGATCAACACTCTTCCGAAGAGCCCAAGCTAATTACCTGGACACACTCGGCATCCTGGAACAAGGCAGCGCTCTTGAGTACCAGCTTCCTTTACATCAATGGTGTGCATGCCACCTGTTAAATTTAGTCGCCACAACAGATGCTGCCTTGGCAGAAAAGAACAATGACACATATAAATGGCTATCACAAGCAGCCTTTGGGAAATGCCAAGCAATGTGGAACAAGACAGATCGGTCATTCATGGCAGCAGAAAGCTCCAGCTCATCCGGCCAAATCAGACTACCTATCCGGCTTTGGTGGATTCAGGATGTAACCAGACCTCCATCCATCAAAGCCTGATACAAACGTTGGCATTGGATAATAGCCACATGGTTAAGGTATGGTGTGTACACGGGGATGTGGTGAGTTATCGAGTAGTGACTGCTATAATTCAATTCTGGGGACAAAACCATAGAGTGGAGGTGGCCGTTAGTCCGCACCTTCGACATCTGCTAATTTTGGGTACAAATTGGCCGGCATTTGGTAATTTATTGGGGTATTTGTGTGCGGATGTCGCTTGGGACAAAAGGAGGCGGGGAGAGAGAGCGGTGGTACAGGTGGGAAAGTCTGAACCGGGACCGTCTGGGGCTGTTGCAGAGGAACGGAGCGGTGTTGAGAGGCTAAACCTCACGGACTGCGATGACTTTCCTCTGGAACAGTC
Source organism: Paracanthobrama guichenoti (assembly GCA_018749465.1). Taxonomy (NCBI): domain Eukaryota; kingdom Metazoa; phylum Chordata; class Actinopteri; order Cypriniformes; family Gobionidae; genus Paracanthobrama; species Paracanthobrama guichenoti. The sequence continues at coordinate 42,031,585 of CM031959.1, read as the reverse complement.
CCAGGATGATTCACTAAAACATGCTTTCGAACAGGTCCGATCGATCGACGGACAGATTCTCCACCCTGAACGGTCACTCCCTTATCCTTATTTTACCATTATAAAGGACAGGTTGTATCGCGTGACCCAAGACACTCAGTCAAAACAAGATACAACCCAGTTATTAGTTCCAAGGACCCGTCGGGAAATGCTTTTCCAGGTGGCTCATTCTAATCCAATGGCAGGTCATTTGGGGCAGGCAGCAACACTGAATCGCTTAACGGTCCGGTTCTTTTGGCCGGGCATTCACGAGAATGTGCGCAGATGGTACGCGTCTTGTCGTGAATGTCAGCTGGTAAACCCACCGGCCGTCTCAAAAGCGTCATTGCAGCCCCTACCGGATTGCTTCCTGGCCTGAGTCTGGTGGTGGGGTTACGTGGCGAGGGGGGCGTGGTTTAGCGAGGTCTGTGACGGGAGAGAGAGTCAGAGGATGAGCGGTATGCAAGTGAATCAGGTGCACATGATAAACACCTGCCTCTTGTTGCAGTAATTGGCATGGAGAGACAGGTTAAAAGCCACACTGGAAGTGAGGACCGGGAGGAGAGAAGCTGGATGAACACTGGGACACAAAGTAACGACCGCAGAGAGGAACTGACGAGAACAAACCGTTGAGACACCAGAGAACTTTTATTATTATTTGTGCAATGTGCACACGTTTTTGAGTTGGATAATAAACTTTGAGTTCTTGTCCCAGTAAGCCGACCCCCTTGTCTTCTTCCTTATCATACGAACTGTGTTACATATATATTTGAGTAAAATTGTGAAAATAAATTTTCATACTTGGCTACACATTCTACACCTATTCCTGCAAGGAATTTCTTCAGGAAAGTTGCCTATGTTTTATGTCCAGCTGAAATTGTTTTCCTGACTGAGTATTGCACTGTTATGAAACCTGTTGTGAAGGTATTGAACATTCTTCGGTCTGATACCAACACACACATGGGGTGGCTCCTGCCGGTGATCTTCCAGTTACAAGCAAAACTCAGCAGACTGGAGACATCCTCCAAAAATGTGTCTGCCCCTTATCAGAGCAGTTCAGGTTGGTGTCCAAAAGCACCTTGGTGGGGTGATGCACGACCCTGAACTGATTGCTACAGCAATCCTTCTGCCAAAGTTCAAGAACACCTGGATTGAGAGGGCTGTAATCATAGAAGCAGGTATGATTTCATTGTTTTATATCATAGTGTAATCAGTTGTTAATTATCAATCCCAGTTTTGCCTACTTTGTTACTAGTCAATAATACAGTGTTGTAAGTGCAGTAAAATTAATCTTTGCAGTTTCTGCACTGGCAGAAATATTAAATATGCATTGTTGTAGATTTAGACAACACCTTGACCAGATGGCAGAGGCAGCAGTAGAACAAGTTGGGCAACATTCATCAGATGAAGATTTCTTCTCCTCAATGAAGTCCAGAAGGTCACAACGTACAGGGGCGCTAGATGGTTACCTTGCTTGTATCTCAAACAAAATGGATCTGTTGAACACTGGTTCAACAGACTGGTGGAGGTCTGAGGTCCATCTGCTTTTGGATCTAAATCCTCTGCAAAGATGAGCGCTGATCCGTCGCTTGTGAATGAGTTAAACTCTTTCTACGCTCGCTTTGACTGTAACCGCGGCAACGTGACTTTGCCAAGTGGTGCGTCAGAGGGAATTACTCAGAGCAGCAACAACCACGTGATCTCTCTCTCGGAGGATGAAGTTTGGAGGGCACTCAAGCGTGTGGACGTCAGGAAAGCTGCTGGGCCAGATGGTATTTCAGGCCGTGTTCTGTGGTCCTGTGCTGATCAGCTCGCCGGGTTGTTTACATCTATCTTCAATGAGTCCCTTGCTACATCTGTGGTCCCCACCTCCTTCAAAAAATCCACCATCATCACTGTCCCTAAGAACAGTAAACTCTCTTGCCTAAATGACTATCGTCCAGTGGCTCTCACATCTATAGTCATGAAGGTCTTTAAGAGACTCATTAAAAACACCATTTGCGCCTTCATTCCTGACACTCTGGACCCTCTTCAGTTTGCCTATCGTCCCAATAGATCGACTGAAGATGCCATCTCTCATGTCCTCCACTCCTCCCTCATTCACATCGACAGCAAAAGTGGAAACTACGTAAGGCTGCTATTTATTGACTATAGCTCAGCCTTTAACACCATAGTTCCCATCAAGCTAACCTCCAAACTCCTGGATCTCAGCCTGAATCCTTCTCTCTGCCACTGGATTGAGGACTTCCTCACTGGCAGGCCTCAGGTGGTGAGAGTAGGCCAGTCCACCTCCACCTCCATCACCCTGAGTGTGGGAGCTCCACAGGGCTGTGTCCTGAGTCCCCTGCTCTACTCTCTCTACACACATGACTGTTTGTCCACACACAGCTCCACCTCTATCATCAAATTTGCTGATGATACTATTGTCCTGGGCCTCATTTCCAACAACAATGAGACGGCATACTTGGACGAGGTGGAGCATCTAACATCATGGTGCCAGGACAACTGTCTCTCTCTGAATGTTGGCAAGACCAAAGAAATGATTGTGGACTTCAGGAAGAGACAGCAACGGACATACTCCCATCTCATAATCAGCGGGTCACCAGTAGAGAGAGTGAGCAGCTTCAAGTACCTGGGTGTAAACATCTGGACCTGACCTGGACTGCTCACATTCAGACACAGGTGAAAAAAGCCAGGAAAAGACTGTACCACCTGCGCCAGCTGAGGAAATTCAGGGTTTCATCAGCTATCCTGAAAACTTTCTATTTAGGGGCGATAGAAAGTGTATTAACTCAGTGCATCACAGCGTGGTATGGGAACAGCACCAGTCATGACCGCAAAGCCCTGCAGAGTCGTGCACTTATCCGAGCGTATCTCAGGGTCAGCTCTCCCATTTCTGCAGGACGTCTACACCAAACGCTGCAAAGGTAGAGCTACTAAGATCATCAAGGACTCTAATCACCCTGCAAACCCTCATTTCACGCTGCTGCTATCTGGTAAGTGCTTCCGAAACCTGATGGCCAAAACTGAGAGACTCAGGAGGAGCTTCTTCCCCCAGGCCATCAGACTCCTGAACTCAGTCACTTAACATCACGTGACTTCACTTCAGGATAAACATCGATACACTGACATTGCACTGCACTTTCTGTTCTCGTTGTTACTGTGTAACAACCTGTTATAAACCTGTTTGCACATTATACTCTTATACATTTGTTAACCACATATTTATAAGTCTACAGTTTACTCACTGCACAGTTTACCTCACTTATTTTATTCCACTTTATTCTTATTTTTTTAACTTTTTTTCTTCTACTTGACTTGATTATTTATAATTCTACAGATATATATATATATATATATATATATATATATATATATATATATATATATATATATATATATATATATAGTACTTTTTACTTATTTCTATTATAATTTCCTCCTTGTGTTTTTTTGTGAATTTGCACTGTCCATGGAGTGGACCTGTTTACATTCACTGCCGGTTGTATATTCTGTATATAACTGTGTATGTGACAAATAAAACTCTTCACACATCAAAAACCTTTCTCTCAAACTCAGCACTGGTCTTCCTGCCTCAGCTGCCTGTAAGTGTCTCTTCAGCAGTGCTGGACTATTATTCACTGCAAAGTGGACGAGGATGAACTCTATTAACTTTGAAAACCAACTGCAACTCAAACTTAACAAAAAGTTAATAGCGTAAGGATGGACACACAAATAAACTGTAAAGATATACAGAAGGGCAGGGCAATAAAAAAAAAAGAAAAAAGTTTTGTTATTCACCAGGTCTGTTATCTGTCAATGGCAAAGTTGTCTTTAAATACTTGAAGGTCCCTGACCCAATTTAGATTCAAAGTTTTGTAGTAAGTCTGTCGTTTGTGTTTAAGAAGTGCTCTACTGAATCCACAGTTTATGCCATATTCAATGGTTGTAGTATTGTTTACAATGTTTTATGGGATGATCTGCACTAAAATCACTCGTATCTCCCCAAATCATTTAAATGTTTTTATTTTCATTTTATTATTTTTGTTATTGTACTTTAATTTATAAAGGTGTTCCTTCAAATAAAAACAACTAGTTTGAGATTTTATATGCCCTTGTCTTTTTGAACTACACTTGAATCCCCCACCCCACCCCTGCTGGAAAAAAAAATTTACTCTGTAACTTTTACTTTAGTACATTTTTAACGAGCTACTTTGTACTTTTACTTGAGTAGGTTTTTAGACTGGTAACTTTACTTGTACTTCAGTAATTTTACTGAAGTAACAGTACTTTTACTTGAGTACAAAATTTGATTACTCTTACCACCTGGTTTTAGGTAATAGTGGCCCACAGCTGCTTAGTATTTCAGTAAGACAGTAATAACGTGAGTTAGCCGGTTAGCCAGAAACGTATAAAACACAAACCTATGTATTTTTGAACACCCAAGATTCAAGAGTTTTATTTGTCACATACACAGTTATATACAGAATATACAACTGGCAGTGAAATACAACCCAGTAGAAAATACACTACATTGCTAAAACTTTTGGGACGTCTGCCTTCGCCTGAACTTTAATGACATCCCATTCTTAATCCATAGGGTTAGGTTAATCCACCCTTTGCAGCAAAATAAAATATTCTGAGAAGGCTTTCACAGAATATTCACACAAGGTTTAGGAGTGTGTTTATGGGAATTTTTGACCATTCTTCTAGAAGTGCATTTGTGAGGTCAGGCACTGATGTTGGACGAGAAGGCCTGGCTCGCAGTCTCCGCTCTAATTGATCCCAAAGGTGTTCTATCGGGATGAGGTCAGGACTCTGTGCAGGCCAGTCAAGTTCCTCCACACCAAACTCGCTCATCCATGTCTTTATGGACCGGACGCTTTGTGCACTGGAGCGCAGTCATGTTGGAACAGGAAGGGGCCATCCTAAACTGTTCCCACAAAGTTGGGAGCATGAAATTGTCCAAAATGTCTTGGTATGCTAAAGCATTAAGACTTCCTTTCACTGGAACTAAGGGGCCAAGCCCAACCCCTGAAAAACAACCCCACCCCATAATCCCCCCTCCACCAAACTTTACACTTGGCACAATGCAGTCAGACAAGTCCTGTTCTCCTGGCAACCGGCAAACCCAGACTTGTCCATGGGATCGGCAGATAGAGAAGTGTGACTGGTCACCACAGCTCTAGAGTCCAGTGGTGGCAGGCTTTACACCACTGCATCCCACGCTTTGCATTGCACTTGGTGATGTAAGGCTTGGATGAGCTGCTCGGCCATGGAAACCCATTCCATGAAGCTCTCTACGCACTGGAGCTATTGACAGAAAGTTAGTGACTTCTGTTCACTGTGCGCTTCAGCATCCACTCTGTGATTTTACGTGGCCTACCACTTCGTGGCTGAGTTGCTGTTGTTCCCAATTGCTTCCAGTTTATTTAAATTTTTAATCCCACTAACAGTTGACCATTGAATATGTAGTAGTGAGGAAATTTCATGAATGGACTTATTGCACAGACAATTTTTTATTGCGTACTTTCGACCTTACAACTTTGCAGAACGTTTACATTCACACCGCATCAAAGGGAATATTCAAAAAATCATAATAGGGGTATATATATATATATATATATATATATATATATATATAGTATACACTCTTCAGAACTGCCTTAATTCTACGTGGCATTGATTCAACAAGGTGCTGAAAGCATTCTTTAGAAATGTTGGCCCATATTGATAGGATAGCATCTTGTAGTTGATGGAGATTTGTGGGATGTACATCCAGGGCACGAAGCTCCCGTTCCACCACATCCCAAAGATGCTCTATTGGGTTGAGATCTGGTGACTGTGGGGGCCATTTTAGTAAAGTGAACTCATTGTCATGTTCAAGAAACCAATTTTAAATGATTCGAGCTTTGTGACATGGTGCATTATCCTGCTGGAAGTAGCCATCAGAGAATGGGTACATGGTGGTCATAAAGGGATGGACATGGTCAGAAACAATGCTCAGGTAGGCCGTGGCATTTAAACGATGCCCAATTGGCACTAAGGGGCCTAAAGTGTGCCAAGAAAACATCCCCCACACCATTACACCACCAGCAGCAGCCTGCACAGTGGTAACAAGGCATGATGGATCCATGTTCTCATTCTGTTTACGCCAAATTCTGACTCTACCATCTGAATGTCTCAACAGAAATCGAGACTCAGTCTTCAACTGTCCAATTTTGGTGAGCTTGTGCAAATTGTAGCCTCTTTTTCCTATTTGTAGTGGAGATGAGTGGTACCCGGTGGGGTCTTCTGCTGTTGTAGCCCATCCGCCTCAAAGTTGTGCTATTCACACCATTCTTTGTATACCCTAGAAATGGTTGTGCGTGAAAATCCCAGTAACTGAGCAGATTGTGAAATACTCAGACCGGCCCGTCTGGCACCAACAACCATGCCACGCTCAAAATGGCTTAAATCACCTTTCTTTCCCATTCTGACATTCAGTTTGGAGTTCAGGAGATTGTCTTGACCAGGACCACACCCCTAAATGCATTGAAGCAACTGCCATGTGATTGGTTGATTAGATAATTGCATTAATGAGAAATTGAACAGGTGTTCCTAATAATCCTTTAGGTGAGTGTATATATACATATATAAGGTATAAGGCAATGGTATACATATATATATATATATATATATATATATATATATATATATATATATATATATATATATATATATATATATATATTGCACACAAGTCATATGAACTACTGTCATGATACTTATGTTGTTTTACTTTTTTTATACTGTTTTTCTTGAGCTTTTCCTTTAGTTAAGGGCAAACACTCATAATAACATTTTATTTTAATTTTAAAGTTTTGATAATTTGTTTAGTAAGTTTTAATATTTTTTAAGGTTTTGTCATTTTTATTAGTTTATATATTCTTTAGTTTTAGTTATTTTAGAACATCACACTTTTTCTTTTAATATATTTTCTTTTCAGTTTATTTATTTTTCTGTAATTTTTATGGTTTTGGTGAATGTTTCAGGTTACCTTTGTAACCCCGATGAGACGCTGCATCATGGCATTGATACTATGGGAACGCTTCTGCATTAACCGGTGTACAGTGCATCTGAAAAGTATTCACAGTACTTTCCACATTTTGTTATGTTACAGCCTTGTTTCAAAATGGATTAAATTAATTATTTTCCTCTAAATTTTACCCCGTAATGACTATGTGAAAGAAGTTTGTTTGAAATCGTTGGCTCCAATGACGCTACATATAATGCTCACTTATATCTTTGCTTTGACAAGTGAGTATTTCTTTATAAACACAACTAGCCTATATCTGTTTTTAGAAGTTGGTCATTTCTAAATTTGATTTATATAAGTTTGTTAACGTGGGGAAGTGTAGTCTACAACATTCACATGTAAATGGTAAACGACAAACACAACCAAAAAAATAGCTCCGATCATGTTGTTTCATTCATACTTCGATATGTTTACAAGACAGCAAAAGTTTGCAGACAAAAAGAAAAAAGAAAAACGCGTACTCTGGTTTGATTCATGTAGTGCTAGAGCCTATATATACCTGTCTCAGTATTACATAATAAAAAGAAAGTTCATCATATTTGCTGGCTAGTTTACTTTATTTATTTTTTTTTATAACCATAACCATAACCATACTTTCACCCAAGTTTAAATGGGTAAATCTTCTACAAATATTCCATATTTTTATTCTTCATTTTCTTTTCTGACATACTCCAGTTCTTGTTAAAACACACTACACGTGATTCTTGTGTGCATTTTGAGCACTTTTTGTGTGAAATCATATCTATTTTGTCCATCAAAAGTATGCTTTCACTTTAATTGAGCGTCAGCAGCTCAGCAAAAATAGACTCAGCGCCGAAACCCCCGCTTCACTGCTGCTGACGCAACTGTCCTGCTTGACGCTCATGCGCTGCTCCTGTTCCCGGTGTGAATGCACTCAATGATTAACATTGGTGCCGGAAAAAATACGCGCTGCTCACGCTTGCGGTGTGAAATGGCCGTAAGACGAAAGTTAAAGTTCAGGTACAAGTCAATGCTCTGACTTTTTTTCTTTGTTCAATTTGCACACTAAACATGGTTTGGAGCTTCTAATTTTGAAATCTCAAAGTGCACCAGATTGATGAATTTAATTTTAAAATGTACACAATTTTCTTCCAGAGGAGTATGATCCCGGACCCTCAAAAGGGACCTCCTGACTCCATTGTCTCACTGGAAACACACTTACTCTATGAGCTTTATTCCAGCACAGAATAAATAATGGTTTTACGTTGGTAAAGCTGTTTATGCCAATTTTCTACCTTACCTATCTTATGTAACTTTAAAATAGTTACATTACATTAAATAGTTTGCCACTTTTTAGGTGGCAAGAGTGAAAATTTGTGTTATGGTTTCAGTGGGTCCCCGGACCATCAGATTTAGGCTTAATGTTTACAAAGTCTGGCCCTAAAGAGAGATAGGGCGGATAAACCACTGGGTGTCTCTGCTTCCTGAATCAGCAATGGTAGCGGGGTTTGCAGAAACAAGCCCTGATGTCACTGCGGGAGGCCCGATACATGACATAGGCTTCCTACACAAAGATGAAAGACAGTATGCAAACATTTTTTCAACCTTCGACATTGCACCTGTACCCTTGCTTGTGCATACCAACAACCGTAGAGTATGTTGATGTGGTATGGGTATGCATATGAGCAGAATACAGATTCTTCCACCTTCTCACCTTGTTGATGGGAGAGGCACAGCTGGCGGCGCAACCTCCTGGTCTACAAAGACCTGAAGAAAGCTATCCTCCAGTGGGTCGGCCTGAACAACACCGCCAGCGGTTCCGGTCACTGGGTCTGGGGGAAAGTGGCCGGCCCTTTGTGATGGTTCAACAGCTCCGGGACGTGTACCGCAGATGGCTGGTGGTCGAGAAAAGCGACGTGGATCATATTATCAACCAGGTGGTACTGGAGCAGTTCATAGCGCGACTGCCCTGAAAGACGGCGCAGTGGGTCCAGTGCCACCGCCCCACGTCGCTGGATTCGGACCAGATGGTGGCATGCCCCAGGGTCGTCGAAACCCTTCCAGCAGTCTCTCTCTCATCCTCTTTTCCTTCTCCCTCTCCTCTCCCCCTTCCTCATCCTCTCTGATGAGGCCTGTTCCTCTTCCAAGGACTCGCAGAGGAATGCTGCCGAGGCCAATGCCCTGTTAGAGGAGCAAGGAGGTGCCCGCCGGACAGGGAGCCTCATCCCAGGGGGACGCGCCATTTAGTGCGGGCCAGGGGTCTGGCCACATTCCACTGCTCTCTCTGTGCCAATCCCTTGACCCTCTTCCTGCCACTAGGGTGGTGGGAAAGTCTGGGCCAGCTTGTTGCCGCTGCGGGGACCCAGGACATTTTATTGACAAGGTGTGTGTAGGGGAATGTGGTGAAGTACCTATTAGTGCCAGTCGGGCTGGGTTGGAGGAACGGAGCACGGTGGATAGGCTAATCCTTTCTGAGCGTGATGATTTTCCTCTGGAATAGTCCCAGAATGAATCACTCAAAAATGCCTCTGAGAAGGTCCGTTCCATCGACGGACAGCTTCTTCAACCGGCACGACCGTTCTCTTATCCTTATTCTGCAGTGATAAAAGACAGGTTGTATCGAGTAACTCAGGATGCTCAAACAAAACAGGATACAACCCAGTTATTGGTACCAAAGAGCCGTCTGGAAATGCTTTTCTAGGCGGCTCATTGCAATCCCATGGCCGGGCATTTGGGTCAAACTGACATGTTGAATCGTTTAATGGCTCAATTTTTTTGACCGGGCATTCATGAGATTGTGCGCAGATGGTGTGTCGCTTGTCGTGAATGTCAGTTGGTAAACCCACCGGTCGCTCCAAAAGCGCCTTTGCGCTCTCTACCTCTCGTGCAGGTCCCCTTCGAACAAATTGGTATGGACCTCGAGGGCATCGTTTTGCATTAGTCATAGTAGATTATGCAACACGATACCCCAAGGCAGTAGCCCTCTGCATCATTTCGGCAAAAAGTGTGGAGGATTCCCAGGTGGGAATCTCCCAGGTGGGAATCCCGAAAGAGATTCTCACCGATCAGGGCACAATATTTATGTCTCGCACCATAAGCGAACTTTACAAACTTTTGGGCATTAAGTCGATTCGTAGCAGCATTTACCAACCACAAACAGACGGTCTGGTAGAATGATTTAATCGCACGTTAAAGACAATGATTCATAAATTTGTGCACGAAGACGCCAAAAATTGGGACTAGTGGCTGGAACCTCTGTTGTTCGCTGTGAGAGAGGTCCCCCAAGCCTCCACAGGTTTTTCCGCCTTCGATCTCCTGTATGGGCGGCAACCCCGAGGGGTACTTGACCTCATGCAGGAAGCTTGGGAGGACGGACTGTCTGAGAGCAAGAATGAAATTCAGTATGTCCTTTACCTGAGAGCAAAACTCCATACTTTGGGGTGGCTATCAATGGAGAATTTGCTACAGGCCCGGGACACACAAAGCTGGTTGTACAAACCCGATTCCAAAAAAGTTGGGACACTGTACAAATTGTGAATAAAAAAGGAATGCAATAATTTACAATAGAATATAGATAACATATCAAATGTTGAAAGTGAGACATTTTGAAATGTCAGGCCAAATATTGGCTCATTTTGGATTTCATGAGAGCTACACATTCCAAAACAGTTGGGATGGGTAGCAATAAGAGGCCGGAAAAGTTAAATGTACATATAAGGAACAGCTGGAGGATCAATTTGCAACTTATTAGGTCAATTGGCAACATGATTGGGTATAAAAAGAGCCTCTCAGAGTGGCAGCGTCTCTCAGCAGTCAAGATGGGCAGAGGATCACCAATTCCCCCAATGCTGCGGCCAAACATACTGGAGCAATATCAGAAAGGAGTTTCTCAGAGAAAAATTGCAAAGAGTTTGAAGTTATCATCATTTACAGTGCATAATATCATCCAAAGATTCAGAGAATCTGGAACAATCTCTGTGCGTAAGGGTCAAGGCCGGAAAACCATACTGGATGCCCGTGATCTCCGGCCCTTAGACGGCACTGCATCACATACAGGAATGCTACTGTAATGGAAATCACAACATGGGCTCAGGAATACTTCCAGAAAACATTGTTGGTGAACACAATCCACCGTGCCATTCGCCGCTGCCGGCTAAAACTCTACAGGTCAAAAAAGAAGCCATATCTAAACATGATCCAGAAGCGCAGGCATTTTCTCTGGGCCAAGGCTCATTTAAAATGGACTGTGGCAAAGTGGAAAACTGTTCTGTGGTCAGACCAATCAAAATTTGAAGTTATTTTTGGAAAACTGGGACGCCATGTCATCCGGACTAAAGAGGACAAGGACAACCCAAGTTGTTCTCAGCGCTCAGTTCAGAAGCCTGCATCTCTGATGGGATGGGGTTGCATGAGTGCGTGTGGCATGGGCAGCTTACACATCTGGAAAGGCACCATCAATGCTGAAAGGGATATCCCAAGTTCTAGAACAACATATGCTCCCATCCAGACACCGTCTCTTTCAGGGAAGACCTTGCATTTTCCAACATGACAATGCCAGACCACATACTGCATCAATTACAACATCATGGCTGCGTAGAAGAAGGATCCGGGGACTGAAATGGCCAGCCTGCAGTCCAGATCTTTCACCCATAGAAAACATTTGGCGCATCATAAAGAGGAAGATGCCACAAAGAAGACCTAAGACAGTTGAGCAACTAGAAGCCTGTATTAGACAAGAATGGGACAACATTCCTATTCCTAAACTTGAGCAGCTTGTCTCCTCAGTCCCCAGATGTTTGCAGACTGTTAGAAAAAGAAGAGGGGATGCCACACAGTGGGAAACATGGCCTTGTCCCAACTTTTTTGAGATGTGTTGATGCCATGAAATTTAAAATCAACTTATTTTTCCCTTAAAATTATACATTTTCTCAGTTTAAACATTTGATATGTCATTTATGTTGTATTCTGGCTCCCTGGAGTCGGGAGACGAGCAGTGAGAAAGTAGGTCAAGTGCATGATGATAATCACCTCTGTCTGATTGCAGTGATTGGCGCGGAGAGAACGGTTAAAAGCCACACGGGAACAGTGTGCCAGGAGAGAGGGATGCTGTGGACTCGTGGGACCTGGCTGAGAGAAATTTGACCAGGAGAAAGCTGTTGTTATACTGAGAAGTTTACAAGTTTTGAGTGTGGAAGTTGATCGAGTGCGTGTGGCGGTAGTTTTTGTTGATACTGAGTTGAAAATAAAATACCCACAAGTTCCAGCCTATCACCAACCCTACCTTCTTCCTTTCCACCCACATGAACAAACTTTGTTAGAGTACTTTACTTCACTGAGGTGTGCTGGCTCAGCAGGGGGAATGTACTGAAGAGATTTTTTGAGTTAAGAGCAGAGGTGAAGAGATTCAAGGAAGATGGCCGAATGGATGTTCCTGAATTTGATGATCCTAAATGGGTCATGGACCTTGCATTCCTAGTGGAAATAACACAGGAGCTGATCATCCTTAAACTGAAGCTCCAGGGTCCTGGTCAGCTCATTACAGCTGCATATGAAAGTGTGAAAGCCTTCCCCACAAAATTGAGATTGTGGAAAACCTCAGTCATTTCACAAAATGCAGATCTCTTGTGGAGGAGGGCACATCATTTAGTGGTGATTAATATGCCTCTGCTATTGAAAACCTACTGCAGGAATTTGATCAGCGTTTTGCTGACTTCAAGGCACACCGTGACAATTTCCAGCTTTTCGCAGATCCCTTCTCAGTTGACGTGGAGAGTGTCCCAAGTTTATTGCAAATTGTAGTGCAACAGTGAGCTAAAAACTAAATTCAGAGAGGCACAGGGAAAAGCAGACAAGACAAGACAGTTTCTGAAAGAATTACCTCCATGCTTCCCAGAGCTGTCCAAAGTGTTCAGTCGGGTGATGTGCCTTTTTGGAAGCACATATCTGTGTGAGAAACTTTTCTCAACTATGAACTTCAATAAATGCAAGAACAGGTCCAGGCTTAGTGACCACATCTTGAAGCTGTACAACTGTGACCTCAATCAGGGCAAATGTGGCTAAGTTGTGTGAGCAGAAGCGCTGCCAGGTGTCTGGCAAGAAATAAAACAGTGTGCAAATATATTCAGGGATTGCATGTGTTCACTGCAAGGTTGTTAGTTCTGTGAAAGGTTTTGACAAGTTATTTAAGTTAAAATAAAGTAAGGGGAAAAGACTGCACTACTAACTGTTCAAAAAAATATATGCTACTGCTTACATTTTTTATATGTATGACATAAAAAATGTTAGTAATAGAATTCAAGTACATGAGGACTAACATCACAGCAAATAAAGTAAATTGTTGTGCTTGAATGTTAAAATGGCCCTCCCATGAGATGTCAACCACAGCAATGGCCCCCAGCCAATTTGAGTTTGAGACCCCTGATTTTGGGTATCGTAATCGGATTGGTTTAAAAAAATAAAAAATAATTATATTTGATGCATCCCTAGAAATAGAACAATTTTGTATGATGCAAACATTTGGTTATGTTTTTACAAGTTCAAAAGAGACTGATTTGTAATTATAATTGTTCATTTATATATATTTTTATTCAATAATTTATTATAATCATTTTATTTTATTTTTTTACATTTTATTTTGTTTATTATGGATTATAATGGCAGTTATTATAATTAATTTGACAAAAAGCTTTTTTTCCCCAAAAGTTTCTTTTTAGTTTAAAAATTATGCAAACAGATTTAATGATATCTGAAATGTATTTGAATTTAGATGAAATGTGTTTCTTTTTTTTTTTTTTTTTTCTGGGTTTTCCTCTTCCTGTATTACTACCAAATTCAAAAAGACATAAAGGATTGTTTCTCCGATGATCCGGGAACGCTCTGAATCCACCACAACCATCGCTCAATCCACCATTAATGCTGTGGAAAATGTTTATAATAAGCATAATAAGACTGAATGATTTCTCTGACTTTAAGACTGATTTGTAGTCACTTTACAGGGGAAACGGTGCATTTTCACCAGAGTGCACAAAGACAAATGTCACTTCTGAATGAGTGAGAACTGTTTAAAATGATTTATGTACATAAAATGATGATCCTAAAAAGGGCCAACTTTACTGAAATCACTCAAAATAAATGACAAATATCTGTGATGATCATTACTGAAGCTGTCTGTTATTGTGTGCTGAATATTACTGATGTTAAATTTACTAAGCATTATAATCCATGTTTGAACATGTGCGTGTCAGAGTGACGACTATACTGAACCTCTTTTATAAAACAAATTTGCATCTTCAGGATGTAACTAAAGTCACATAACTCTGGATTCAGATATTTGCATGATCATTTGAAATGACTGCTGTACACACACTGATGTGGAACATATTTGATTATTGAAAACGCAAACCCTGTGTCAGGATCAGCTAATGACTCCTGCATTATTTCATGTGTTATATCTCTGACAGCCTCTCGTGTGATTGTAATGAAGATAATAACATTTCTTAATCATGATGGACTTTCAGTGTCAAACGTGTACATATGTGAATATCATTCATCAAGTGACAAAATATCAAAACAAGTGCCGTTTTTTTTTTAAAGGATTTGAATGTAAATGAACACTGATATTCACAGTAAAATCCCAAATACACATGATTTTCCTGTATGCAAATGAACCGTATGTCAGTGTTCCAGTGTCTCTGAGCTGCGGATCATAACCGTACGGCTTCATATGTGAACGGGTGAAACTCTCTCTCCTCTTGGACTGTGGACTTTCATCTCAAGAATGTAAGAACATGCTTTAAGATTTATTACTAATATCTGTAGAAAAGGAAATTCAACTCTTGTGTCTCTATCAGGCTGTCTTTGGGAATTATGTCTCGGCAAAAGCAGAATTTGCTGTGGCTGATGATCGTCTGTTGTGCTTCAGGCCAGATAAGTATGTCGCTTATAAAAATGCATTCATCAAACTAAAGAGAAATATGTAAGGGATAATCCACAGCTAGCTGTGCATAAACAATTAATGCATGACGTGGATGCAAAGAACCGGCTGACGTGAAGCAGAGTGCATTCAGATGGTTTATTGCACAGCTAGTTGTGAATTATCCCAATTATATCATGGTCATCCAGAATTGACTAGTTAAAGCTGTTGATGTTTTCAGAGCGATATTTGAATAAAATTGTGGTTATTTTGGTCAGTCACGACTCTTTAGATCTAGCATTCTACCCACTTTGAATCAGACACAGAGATATAGATCGACACAATAAGAATTATAGTTTTTATTTGAATGAATTATCTAGAGAGAGAGAGAGATGTGTGTGTGAATTATTGTGTCTGTTCAGTGTCTCTATTAACAACAAAGATGTGAGTTTAATTACTTCAAAACCAGCAATGTTACTACAAAGCTATTTTATTACTTAAAGTTGCGGGCAGCGTTGATGACAAATTTCTGTTCTCTTGAATGTTTCTGTGTGGGCAGCACTATCTCTGTGCATGCGCTTCAATGAAAACAGCACATTAATATAGGACGGTGATTAAACTGACTTGGAACTACCTGTGCATTAAACTGTTTTATTGCACACCTTCAAGCCAATCCGAATGGAGAATTTTAATATAAAAAAAAAAAAAAAAAAAAACATGATTAAAAAAAAAGATGGGCATCTGTGGGCATCTACATTTTGATATCTACAATTAAGTTTTATAACATGTTATACATTGTTACATAACAGCCTTTTATATTTTTTTGTACAGCCTGCTCAAACATACTGAAAATCCAAGTCAATCTGACAGATACGTGTTTCTGGAACACACATATATCAACAGATCAAGGTAGATATAAAGCTAGTAAAATGGTGTGAATACTACATATATATTGTCTGACAGCACTTGTGACAAGTGACAAACTCATCAAGTTAATTTCTGTTTTTCTTCCAGTTATGAATCTGGCATGTCTATCACCTTATGGCACACTTGAGAATTTTCACATAATGAATGTCACACTAAACATCTCATCCCTGGGTAAAACCTGTGTAGATTTTATTTATAAACCATTTCAATGTTCAAAGCTCTTTAAAGAGTGTTTTTTAAAAAAAAATGTAAAATGTTCTCTCTGGTTTCAGGACAGTGCAGAACATATAGTTTCAGCATAACAAGCCATGAGGCCCAATTTGAAGTCACAATGAACGAGATGTTTGCAGACATAAAGCTGTGGATATTGCCAAATGATCGTTGTCTGACACAGTATGAGTTGAGTCCATCAGGTGCGTACAACAGACACAATGTTAATGTTTTTGTTTTTTTTCCTACGGTCCAAGTCTACAACAAACCTCACACACATCACATAATTACTAATGTACTTTTTACACATTTGAGTTTTTCATGACACTAACACACCCGCAAAACAAAGTTTGGATGAAGTTTGTATGTTCAGTTGTTTAAATAATGCAGTTTTTGAGTTTGGAAGAGCAGATCATTAGATCTATTTTAGACCATAGTGAGGGTTCTAATAATTCCATCACTTCACTTCTGTAGGATTGCCATCAGATGTGATTTGCCAGCTGGTCGGCAGCAGCAGTCCAGGTAAGATTTTGTCCTTTTTCACAGTTTTCTATTACCATTTACATCATCAGTTAGAGCACAACAGTTGGTTATTTAACCGGACAGGTGTAACAGGCCAGTGTGTGAATGAGCCTGTTTTCTTTCTTTCATTTTTTATGTGATTATTACATTTATATTTATGTAATATTCTCCTGCCAATAAATACAAAAGAAAAGTAATCGGGTATCGGTTTTGTAATATCGGATTCAACAATAACTGCCACAATCTTGTGGGCGTTGTGGTGTTAAACAACACATAAACCTTTTAAAACTGTAGTTTAAAACGAATGCTTATATTTGGGAGTTGATAGAATCCCCTGTCATTTATTTGCATCCTCCATTTGAAAACATTAGACGTTGTACATTTATTTTGCCTGTTGTTAACCTGCTGTTATTATAAATAAAAATATGAAATGGCATTAATGTTTTAGTTTTTTTTTTGTTTGCTTGTTTTTTTAAAAATTATTATTCAGGTGGTTTCAGAATGTTTTATGCTTTTTAAAATTTTAATAAACATGCAAATAATTGGTATCGGTTACAAAAAAATCAGTATTGTGCGATCTCTAGTTTGTGCTGATAAATGTGCAGCTTGCCACGCAAGAGCAAACCGGCCAGATGAACCACCAGAGAAAAGTGTGTGTGTGGGGACAAAAAAAGTGCAGCATAAGACTAGGCTATATTATCTAACAGCATAATTTGATTAGAATTATATGAAATTCGACTGTACTGCATGAAAAACTGCATGAAGTTGTTTGAAAATTGTAAATGCCAGAGATTCTGACCAATGGCATCTAAGCTGTGACATCAGCTGTGTTTCTGACCTCATCCCACGCTTGTTCTTTGCCAATCAAATTAAAAGAAATGAACATAGAGAATAATAACTTATTGACTAAAAAAAACTGACTGTGATATTTTGCTTTTATGCATATATATATATATATATATATATATATATATATATATATATATATATATATATATATATATATATATATATATATATATATATATATAGTGATATGATAACAATTTCACCAGAGCTCTATTTGTAAAGAATTAATCATTCTAGTCTGATTGTGGTAATTTTTTTAGGGAGTGAATTCTCACAGAAAAGAATAAACTAATATGACTCATATTTTCCAGGTAAAACTAACTGTATTCAGATTTCAGATACAGACACTGAATAATCAAAATGTAAAATAACAGTGCATAGTCTTCACTGTATAAATTAAACAGGCAGTCCAGCTGATTTGGAGGCGCTTTGGGACTGCACAGGTAGACCTGTTTGTTCAGGGTTTCACCAGCTATCCTGAAAACTTTCTATTTAGGGGCGATAGAAAGTGTATTAACTCAGTGCATCACAGCGTGGTATGGGAACAGCACCAGTCATGACTGCAAAGCCCTGCAAAGAGTCGTGTGCTTATCCGAGCGTATCTCAGGGTCAGCTCTCCCGTCTCTGCAGGACGTCTACACCAAACGCTGCAAAGGTAGAGCTACTAAGATCATCAAGGACTCTAATCACCCTGCAAACCCTCATTTCACGCTGCTGCCATCTGGTAAGCGCTTCCGAAGCCTGATGGCCAAAACTGAGAGACTCAGGAGGAGCTTCTTCCCCCAGGCCATCAGACTCCTGAACTCAGTCACCTAACATCACGGGACTTCACTTCAGGATAAACATCGAAACACTGACATTGCACTGCACTTTCTGTTCTCGCTGTTACTGTGTAACAACCTGTTATAAACCTGTTTGCACATTATACTCTTATACATTTGTTAACCACATATTTATAAGTCTACAGTTTACTCACTGCACAGTTTACTTCAATTATTTTATTCCACTTCTTTATTCTTATTTTTTTACTTTTTTCTTCTACTTGACTTGATTATTTATAATTCTACAGATTTCTATTATAATTCCCTTCTTGTGTTTTAACTGTGAATTTGCACTGTCCATGGAGCGGACCTGTTTACATTTCACTGCCGGTTGTATATTCTGTATATAACTGTGTATGTGACAAATAAAACTCTTGAATCTTGCAACAATGCAGTTGACGGTAGATCTTTGGGGAAGCATGATCTGATTGTCAGGTTCCTGAGGGGGAGCGAGGAGATTAAATCTGCCGTGCTCTTACTCTATACCCTCTTGGGACTTGTCTCTGGTGCTGATGGCACTGCAGAGAGCACCATTTGAGCCTTTTTAGTCAGCAGAGTTAAAAATTCTGTCATGGAAGACCGTACTCCTGACTGCATTGGCCCCCATCAAGAGGGTTGGGGACCTGCACGCATTTTCGGTCAAGATTCAAGATTCAACGGCACCACAGACGTACCCACAGCAGGGCAGTGCGGCAGCATGCAGGGACCCGACACGGGCGGCATGGTAGCGGCTCCTCGGCGACGAGCAGGCAGAGGTGTTGCGGCCGGCGGCCGGGTGGAGGCAGCAGCTGACCGCCGGGGCAGGATGTAATGTATGGCCTCCGTCTGCTTCTTGGGGCGGCCGAGAACTGCTGGGCAAAGCTCTTGACCGCGTCGCCGAACAACCTGGCCAGGGAGATGGGGGAGTCCAGGAACCGATTCTTATCGGTCTCCCTCATGTCGGCCAGGTTGAGCCAGAGATGTCGCTCCTGAACCACTATAGTGGACATCGCCTGACCAATGGAACGGGCGGTGACTTTCGTCGCCCGGAGGGTGAGGTCCGTCGCTGTCCTGAGCTCCCAGAGGAGCTCTGGGCCAGGGCTACCCTCATGCATATCCATGAGTGCCTGGGCCTGATGCACCTGAAGCAGCGACCATGGCATGCAAGGCGGACGCAGCCTGGCCACAAGACCTGTAAGCCTTCGCAGTCAGACTGGAGGAGAACTTACAGGCCTTGGACAGGAGACGTGAGTCACCGTGCAGGTGGAGGCGGTCGCGTGACACAGTTGCATTGCGACGGCCCTCTCCACTGGCGGGATCCCCACGTACCCCCTGGCTTGCCCGCCGTCAAGGGTAGTGAGGAGGGAAGAGACACCGGGTCGGTTTCTGGCACTAAAGGGTGTCGACCACGACCTGGTGAGCTCCTCATGCACCTCCGGGAAGAAAGGCACCGGGGCGGGATTCTGAGAACCAGCGCAACCCGCCCCGAGAAACCAATTGTCCAACCTAGAAGGTTCGGGACATAGTGGAGGGTTCCACTCAAGCCCGACCTTTTCGGCGGCCCAGGAAAGCATAGCCGTCAACTCGGGGTCCGACTCGACCGCTGCCACTCTCCCAGAGGGAGGCAGTGCAGCCGAATCTTCATCCTCCGAGGACTAGAACTCCCCCTCCGATGCAGCGATCGACATCTGCTCATCCGCCGGAGCTCCGAACGACACCGGCGGACGCCCGTGGGAGGGGCCAGCGGGTTCCCCCGGAAGCTCAACCGGTAGCGGCGCTTGTGAGGGATTAGGGGCCTGCAGAGGTATGCTTGGCGGGTTTGCCCTAAACGTAATCCTCAGGTCACCCCGGCCATTCGTTGAAGTAGATCTATTCTGGGGAATAGAGCTAGATCGAGGCATGGGTAGGGGGACTCCACCTTCACGAATGTAGGCGAGTCTCGACCTAAGTGCCGCGATAGTCATGTTCCCACAGTGAGAACACAAACTATCCACAAAGGCTGCCTCAGCGTGCTGTATGCCCAGGCACGTGATACAGCGTTTGTGACCGTCAGCGGGTGACAGGGAACGACCGCATCCAGTAGCGCACGGGTGGAATGACATCTTGAAAAAGACGCAGTGTCACACCCGTGTAGCTCTTTTTGTGAGGAAACTCTTTTTTTGTGCTGAAGCACTGAGGGGAGCACAATGATGCTGCTGCATCATTTTTTCACTTTGCTTTTTGGGGTGTCTTTGAATTCAGTTCTCTGTAGGATGATAATTTTCATTTCCATCAAACAATGTTTAACACATTACCCAGTCCATATTAGTATAGATATCCAGCATATTTTCCCCCATTCAGATCTGATGTGTTTTCAAAGTGTTCCTTTAATTTTTTTGAGCAGTGTATGTTGATCTAAAAGATTACCTTAAAGTGATGATAGCTAAGTTGTAGTTTTCCACAGGTGAAGTTAGTGCCTGATTATAAAGAAAAAAATATTTGTTTTGTCATTCCTGGATAACAGGACAGACTTTTAGGCATATTTAATATTAGGGATGTGTGAGACTAGCCGACTAGTTGATTAAATGATAGTGCTGCTGCTAATTGACTTGGAAAATACTAGTCATTTACTTTTTCTTTTTGCACATTTAATGTTTCGCTTTATACACTCACCTAAAGGATTATTAGGAACACCACACTAATACTGTGTTTGACCCCCTTTCACCTTCAGAACTGCCTTAATTCTACGTGGCATTGAAGGTGCTGAAAGCATTCTTTAGAAATGTTGGCCCATATTGATAGGATAGCATCTTGCAGTTGATGGAGATTTGTGGGATGTACATCCAGGGCACGAAGCTCCCGTTCCACCACATCCCAAAGATGCTCTATTGGGTTGAGATCTGGTGACTGTGGGGGCCATTTTAGTACAGTGAACTCATTGTCATGTTCAAGAAACCAATTTGAAATGATTCGAGCTTTGTGACATGGTGCATTATCCTGCTGGAAGTAGCCATGGTCAGAAACAATGCTCAGGTAGGCCGTGGCATTTACACAATGCCCAATTGGCACTAAGGGGCCTAAAGTGTGCCAAGAAAACATCCCCCACACCATTACACCACCACCACCAGCCTGCACAGTGGTAACAAGGCATGATGGATCCATGTTCTCATTCTGTTTACGCCAAATTCTGACTCTACCATCTGAATGTCTCAACAGAAATCGAGACTCATCAGACCAGGCAACATTTTTCCAGTCTTCAACTGTCCAATTTTGGTGAGCTTGTGCAAATTGTAGCCTCTTTTTCCTATTTGTAGTAGAGATGAGTGGTACCCGGTGGGGTCTTCTGCTGTTGTAGCCCATCCGCCTCAAGGTTGTGCGTGTTGTGGCTTCACAAATGCTTTGCTGCATACCTCGGTTGTAGCAGTGGTTATTTCAGTCAAAGTTGCTCTTCTATCAGCTTGAATCAGTCGGCCCATTCTCCTCTGACCTCTAGCATCAACAAGGCATTTTCGCCCACAGGACTGCGCATACTGGATGTTTTTTCCTTTTCACACCATTCTTTGTAAACCCTAGAAATGGTTGTGCGTGAAAATCCCAGTAACTGAGCAGATTGTGAAATACTCAGACCGGCCCGTCTGGCACCAACAACCATGCCACGCTCAAAATTGCTTAAATCACCTTTCTTTCCCATTCTGACATTCAGTTTGGAGTTCAGGAGATTGTCTTGACCAGGACCACACCCCTAAATGCATTGAAGCAACTGCCATGTGATTGGTTGATTAGATAATTGCATTAATGAGAAATTGAACAGGTGTTCCTAATAATCCTTTAGGCGAGTGTTTACAAAAGCTAAATTTAAATTACCGTCATGTTAATGTTTGATGGTGTGTTAGATTACACAATTCAAAAAAAAAAAAAAAAATTGTTTTTGTTGAGTTAAGGATAAAACACGTCTTATTTACGTTACTGGGAGAAAAAAAAAATGTAAAAACTGATTTGGTGATTTTGGGTTATTAGCAGCCACAAATGAGCCCATGCCTATATGAAATCCCAAAATGATTATATTAATTGTGATGAAAAAGTAGTTTTCCGAGCATTAATTGTTTGTTGAGCTCCAGCTGTGGCTATCAGAACATTTGTATATGCAAACAATGGTAGAAATGTAATTAATTTTAAAATGTATTACCGTTATCCAGGAATGACATTTCCATGGGGAAAAAGATCTGATTCACCAACAAATGGTTAATTACATTCTTAAAATGAGTAAATGTCATTGCATTACATACACAACACTCTGATAAGTATAGAACGTGTGGATTTTTTGCCAGTTTTTATTTTATTTTTATCAATCATTCACCCTTTAACTGCCTGGTTGTAGGTCTTCTTTTACTTGTATTACTATTCAATGCAGACATTTTATTTAATTATTTTGAGTTCATATACTGTACTGTTTGATAATTGTGTGTTGTCATGGTCTCTTGAGGTTGTCTGAACATCAGTGCTGTTGATCCTGGAGAGAGATGTAGAAATGCTACACATGACTTTAATACATGCAGCGGTAAGTCTGACTTCTAACATGCTTTTTGATTTATAAACTGCTTTTTAAGTTTTCCCATCAAAATTTGTTTTCAAAATCAAGATTATCATACAACATATAAAATGTATTTTTGTACAAATATATAAGCCGGATGTACACTGTGCGTATTTTACAGTCGTACAAGCTCACAGGCAATTTTTCGTCGATGCTCGTATGGTCGCAGCTCGCAGTGTGTGAGAGGAATTACAAGACGAGAACGTCACGAGCACCTAATGATAATTTTCAAAGATGTTAAAAAAATTCAGGTAGTCTACCAAATTTTGACCAGCGCATAGGCTGTCCCCTATAGCCAAATCATACACAACCACATCACATAGGCTAGATCAATGAGTATTATCAGGCTGTAGCTCAGTGGCTGCAAACATACAGTGTGCGCATACACTGTCACATGCACTCTCTCTCTCTCTAGTTGTTTCTGTTGAAAGGAATGACTGCTGTGCTCTTCTTTTCAACAAATCATTTGCACAAAAATAATTTTCTTCTTTACTCAAAGGCCACAGAAACATGATAGGCTAGTGGGTTCATTTGTTACACGTCAATCCATTCCAGACGTTCTTGGTTTGCTTCTTATTTATTAAATCCAGGCAATTGGTTGATGAGACATTGATTAAATTAAGATAAAGAAAGGCGTTCTACAAAACAAAACTTAAAGCTGCAGTCTGTAAGTTTTGCCTCTTTGTCGCCATCTCTGTATGAAACCTGCAATTGCAGTTCTTTGCAGAGTTATCTTTTCGTGCATCGTTTTGAGGAGTAATACTGTCACCACACCGGTTTGGATACTGTACTTCAGAATTACAGATACTACGTCTTGGAAGTATGACCAAAATAATAAGTTTCACCGGGAAATGTAATCTGAACAAGTAACATGTCTGCAACTTTTGTTCTGACCAACTGAAGAAAAAAAAAAAATTACAATAAATCGTGCTACCAACGGTGATTAAATCTAACGATCGCTTAGCTCATATCACATCAAGCCGTGCAAATTATTATTATTATTATACTTTCTTCTTAAATTGTTAAAAACATCAGCATTGCATACTATGTGCATGTAGTGTGTATTAGCGTTACTGTACAGAAATTAAAATGTACATGTCTAATCTTTTGATTTTGACTTTGGATGAATCTCCAGTCTTCACTAATGATTGTCGTTTGGATCTTTCTGGATTAAAATCCACCATCAAATGATTATTTAAATCATTATTCCAGCTGTTGTGAGAAAAGGCCACCATCAAAAGTGATCCGCCACCTGCAGCATCCTCACATGCAATACTACTACTAGCCGGACTCCTCCTTTACGTATATAGACGTGACGTAATGACACAAAGACATGCTTGAATTTCCCGTGGAAATCCACCAGTGCCACTCAAATTATGACACAATATTATAAGCTTACCGTTGTGAATGGGGCTATGGTAAGGTGATAGTTTTGAACACTGGCTGGTTATGTACTTGCTCAAAAATTTATTTTGGATAATTTAAGCTTTAAGTAATAATTGTGATTTTTGAAACATATCAGTTTAATTCTCCATTCTCAAAATTTTTATCAAAATATTAACTAAAATATTAAGTATATTTTTTAAAACGAATTTGTTAGTCAAAAACTAAATTCTTTTACTGAAAGAAAGAAACTTAAATATAACTATATTTTAGACAAAATTGTATTAATTTGTAAATGATATTCAGAGATTTTATAAGGTTTTATAAGGTTAATTAATATGATATTTAGAAAGACACTGAATTATTTTTAGAGTGCTGGCTTAATGTGTATTTACTTCTTGACTATAAACCAAATAATTAAAATGTGAACTGTGATGACTATGCATGCTGAAATTACAATACAATGTATAGGTTTATAAATAATCAACACAATATATTAGATCACTTTAATCTGAGATTGAAATGCACAGATATACAATTAAAATCCATCTCTTATTTATTTCTTTGTGTTGAAGGGAAAGAAGGAAGTAAATACATTTTGTATTTTAACGAGAACGAATGGAAGTGTGTCATTTGTGTTAATGAAAGATCAACTACTGTCACATCACCGTCACAAACCACCACTAACAGTCCATCTACCAGTTTCACAACACCGTCACACACCACCACTAACAGTCCATCTGCCAGTTTCACAACACCCGAGAAAACTTACAATCTACCTACAGATGGTCTAAAAGACAAGGATGGATTTATTAATCCCCCAAAAGCATCGTAAGTGTGCGGTTACCAGTGACTTTTGAAATGAAATCATTTATTACTGAACACAGAGTGATTATTCAATTTTGCAGAGAATCTTTGGACAATCTGGAGTCTAAGATGAAAGAGATGGAACACAACAATATAAGCAACGCACAGATTGTCATGGGGGATGTTATTGGTCTTCTTCACGTACAAGATGAGAAAACAGAAAGCAGAGACACATGTTACTCTTCAGATCTAAACAGAATAAACGTAAGACTTGAGAAAATTAAACACGATATGATTCCTCATTTATTATAATTATTTTTTCACAGGTGGCTGATTGTGAAAGTGACCAGAACACAGAAATTCCCTGGTCTGTAAAGATTCCCAGCGAGGCCTTTAATAAATCACGACTGGAAAACAATGGCAGTGCGTTACTCGGAATTCTACGGTTCAAAAACATGGTATAATAACTACAACTTTTTAAATAAAAGGGTTGAATCATTATCACAAGGGGAATTTGTTGATTGTTTCCTTTTACTCGTTTGTCAAAATATAATAGACAAAAACAGCCTTATTTCATACTCATCAAGGACCCCAAACACTGTATTAAAAATATGAAGCAATTTAGACATTTGCACTCTAAATATACGATGTCAAATTCCCAGAGATCACTTTGGACAATTACTCTCAGATAGGTTAGCCAATAACATGCCACCTCACCAAACACACACCCCTCATGTCCGCCAGACCACCATAGTAGACATTGCACGACCCATCGACATATCTGGCTTTACCATCTACCACTCGGCTCCGAAGCAAAATGCTGATTTGATGCAATCACCTGTATCTCATTCATACCTGCACGGCATGGCATGAGCACCTGGTGCAATCATTGCATGCCAATGTGCATTGGCTCATTTAGTTACAATAGATTGGCTCTCATGAGCGAGATTCCTATTCGTCGGTACTCCGATGTGGCATAGAGAGTGACCGACTGAATGGGAACAGAAATCTGTAAGAAAAAAATTTTACATGTTAAATGTTAACCCATAGACAATAGCTGCTGTTTCCTTCAAGTATTTTAAAATCACAAAGATATCCCACCTTTAATAGTTGAGCATATTTACAGTACAAACCTTATCAGTGAACTATGAGGACAAAAAAAGGAAAGCAAAAATAAAAAGAGAAAAATAATCGTTCATTTAATCGAGATTTTGATTTTAGGTCAAATCGTTCCAGCCCTAACATTTAATCATTTAGCAGACACTTTTATCCAAAATGAATTACAAATGAGGAGAGCAATAGAAGCAATCAGACAAACAAGGGGCAAGAGCATGAAGTGCTGTAACAAGTCTCAGTTAGTCTAGCGCAGTACACATAGGTTTTTATACAGTTGCAAGAAAAAGTATGTGAACCGCTTGCAGAATCTGTGAAAATGTGAATAATTTTAACTAAATTAAAGAGATCATACAAAATGCATTATTTTTTATTATATAAGATATTTTACAAAAACAATTCTACATATAGTCCACAATTAAATTCAATTCACATTTATTTTCACAATACATATTGTTTCAAAGCAGCTTCACAGAAAATGCACGCGTCTACATTACAATTTAAAGTGATTTGTCCACGTTATGTATATCAGAAATGTACATAAAGCACACAGATTAGCTAACAATGTATTATTAATCAATATAATAATTAATGTAAGGCACAAAAAAAAGTGAATAAGAATAAATGTTGTTAATGATTAGGGTATACAGAAATCAGCATGGGTGCGTGTTGATGCAGAGCTGCCTCATCTGAAGTGCTCGCAGGAGTTGAGTCGTCTCTTCACAGGTGTTGGTCATCTGAAGTCCTCGCAGGAGTTGAGTCGTCTCTTCACAGGTGTTGGTCATCTGAAGTCCTCTGAAGCGCAGGAGTTGAGTCGTCTCTTCACAGGTGTTGGTCATCTGAAGTCCTCGTCTCTTCACAGGTGATGGTTGAGTCGTCTCTTCACAGGTGATGGTCATCTGAAGTCCTCGCGCAGGAGTTGAGTCGTCTCTTCACAGGTGATGGTCATCTGAAGTCCTCGCAGGAGTTGAGTCGTCTCTTCACAGGTGATGGTCATCTGAAGTCCTCGCAGGAGTTGAGTCGTCTCTTCACAGGTGTTGGTCATCTGAAGTCCTCGCAGGAGTTGAGTCGTCTCTTCACAGGTGATGGTCATCTGAAGTCCTCGCAGGAGTTGAGTCGTCTCTTCACAGGTGATGGTCATCTGAAGTCCTCGCAGGAGTTGAGTCGTCTCTTCACAGGTGATGGTCATCTGAAGTCCTCGCAGGAGTTGAGTCGTCTCTTCACAGGTGATGGTCATCTGAAGTCCTCGCAGGAGTTGAGTCGTCTCTTCACAGGTGATGGTCATCTGAAGTCCTCGCAGGAGTTGAGTCGTCTCTTCACAGGTGATGGTCATCTGAAGTCCTCGCAGAGAGTTGAGTCGTCTCTTCACAGGTGATGGTCATCTGAAGTCCTCGCAGGAGTTGAGTCGTCTCTTCACAGGTGATGGTCATCTGAAGTCCTCGCAGGAGTTGAGTCGTCTCTTCACAGGTGATGGTCATCTGAAGTCCTCGCAGGGGAGTTGAGTCGTCTCTTCACAGGTGATGGTCATCTGAAGTCCTCGCAGGAGTTGAGTCGTCTCTTCACAGGTGATGGTCATCTGAAGTGCTCGCAGGAGTTGAGTCGTCTCTTCACAGGTGTTGGTCATCTGCATTACGCAAGGACAATCATGTTCACTGATATAACTGGAGAACAAGGTTATTAGATGCATTATGTGAATGCTTGGTTAAAGCGATGCATCTTTAATCTCAATTTAAACTGGGGGAGTGAGTCTGAGCCCTGAACATTATCAGGAAGGCTGTTCCATAGTTTAAGTGCCAAATATAAGCTAAACCTTTTAGGGCCTTAGGTCAGTAGCAATACTTTAAAATTGATACGGCACTTAATAGGTAACCAGTCTAGAGATGATAAAACTGTGTTATGTTATCATATTTTCTTGACCTAGTAAGAACTCTAGCAGCTAATTCTGGACTAATTGTAGCTTGTTTATTGAGGATGCACGAGAACCAGCTAGTAATGCATTACAGTAATCTAGTCTAGAGGTCATGAATGCATGAACTAACTTTTCTGCATCAGAGACTGATAGCATGTTCCGTAGCTTAGCGATGTTTCTGAAGTGGAAAAAGGCTGTTTTTGTAACATTTGAAATATGATTTTCAAAAGACAAGTTGCTGTCTAATATGACACCCAGGTCTTTAACTGTAGAGGATGAAGTAACAGTACATCCTTCTAAATGCAGATTATATTCTAAGAGATTCTGTGTACAGATTTTTGGTCCAATAAGTAATACCTCTGTCTTATCTGAATTTAATAGGAGAAAATTACAGGTCATCCAATATTTTATATCTTTAACACTCTGACAGCTTGGATAATTTAGAGATTTCATCTGGTCAAGCTGAAACATATAACTGAGTATCATCGGAGTAACAGTGGAAACTAATTCCATGTTTTCTTATAATATTACCAAGTGGCATATACACTGAGAATAACAGAGGGCCTAACACAGAGGACTTGTCTTGTGAGATAAGTGTCTCGTCATACCCCTATTGATTTGCTCTATTTCTTATTTAGGATGAAACTAAAAATTTCACTGTTTTGAACGATGAGGTTTATGGAATAACGATGAGGGCCAATATCTTCAGCCTTACCAACAATATTGAAATGTTCTTTACAAAGAAAGATCTGGTAAGAAAGGTTTTGTTCCGAAACTTTTTTCACTATAATGACCAGACACTGAAATAAAATATTATGTTCTTACAGGTTGGTAATGCGTCCTGCAGCTCTTGGGATGGCAAAGGTAAATTTATTTATGGCTGTTTTGATAAGTTTCCAGCAAAAAATATATATTTATATATATTTATTTTATATATTTCATTCCTCACACTCTTTTCTTCAAAGGAAATCTTACATGGACAACGTCCGGCTGTGAGACAGAACAAATCAACAATAACACCATAAAGTGCTCGTGTTCACATCTGACGTTCTTTGCAGTGCTGATGGTGAGAAGCTTCTCAGTAGCCCCTTTCACACAGCAATACCGGTAAATTACCAGAAAATTACCAGAATGACTTTACCGGTAAATACACAAATATGCTGTTCACACAAACAAAGTAAATTCTGTGATGTCAGTCATTGGGAGTGATCTTTAAACGCTGCGCCATTGACTTCACCCGTCCGCATGAGGATGATCAAACAGAGCACGTGTTTGCTCTTAAAGGCGTGGTTGATTATGATTTGACTTGTTTAACTTTAGTGAGTGTGTAGTGTCGCTGTTTGAGCAGAAACAACATCTGCGAAGTTACAACGCTCAAAGTTCAAAGCAAAGAGAGATATTTTCTTTTACAGAAATCGCTTTTTAAGGACTACAACAAACGGCTTGTAGGGACTACAATGAGTTAGTGACATCACTAACCCTAACATTTACATAAACCCCGCCCCCCGCGAGTTGTTGTAGTCGAGCACATTTGGGAGTCGCTCAAGCTGTCGTCCGTCTTTCACATTTATTGATACAGTACGAACACAAATGCAACAGCATGTCATAAAGCAAGATGACAACTTAAGTTATAACCGTAATTAAATTAAATGTGGCATCATAAGAGGGGCGTGTTCTAGAAGGCAGATACATTGTTCTAAGATGGCTGGAGCAAGAGGGCATCTTGTTAAGAACTACCATTCCCAGGTCACCACACGTGGTCGCTAGGGGGCAAGATGGCTGCCTGTTAAGGACTACAAAACCCAGGCTGCCTGAGAGAGGCTAATAAGACCAGAAGCAGGATATAATAGGAGGTGTGTGGCTGTGAGAAGAGAGGATTGTGAGCCAAAGAAGACTAACTTGTTTGTTGTGAGCTGAAGATATTTAAGTTGATACCCTTTTGTTTGATAATTAAAAATACACACCTGCATACTGAAGAGA
This sequence comes from Paracanthobrama guichenoti, assembly GCA_018749465.1. Taxonomy (NCBI): domain Eukaryota; kingdom Metazoa; phylum Chordata; class Actinopteri; order Cypriniformes; family Gobionidae; genus Paracanthobrama; species Paracanthobrama guichenoti. The sequence continues at coordinate 42,001,546 of CM031959.1, read as the reverse complement.
CTGTTGAAGTGGTGTTTACTGGGAAACTGCACAAGCTAAAGATTCTGAACCTCTCATGCTGTCACATAAACTATCCCTGTTCTCTCTTCATCAGCAGATATTCTCTGCTCATCTCACAACAGTTCCCACACCAGCGGTTTATAGATTATCATGACAGAATATGCTAATCAATGACTGAAGATCGTTAACTCATAAATTCATCCTCTATCCCTTCAGAAACGTCCTGACATTCTACATGTTGTCTCTCCATCATTGTCTGACTCTGGTTTGATCATAAAAGGCTGAACAGTTTCTGACATTTTCAGTGTGTGTCTGCGTGAGGTAATCTAACACGAGCTCTTGAAGCTCCACCCTCTTCTTAAAAGGGGGCGGTTAGCAGCAGCTCATTTGCATTTAAAGACACACAAAATGCTGTGTTTTTGCTCACCCTCAAAAAGTGACAATTTTAACATGTTATAAAAATTATAGAAAAACTATTAAAAACCTTACTGTAAAGTGACGTGTGGCCAAGTATGGTGACTCATAATTGGAATTTGTGCTCTGCATTTAACCCATCCAAGTGCACACACAGTACTGAACACACACCCAGAGCAGTGGGCAGCCATATTGCTGAGGCGCCCAATTGGGAGTTTGGTGCCTTGCCAGCTGGTCTCACCTTTGGAGGAGAGCACTGGTTATTCACTCCCCCCACCGACAATTCCTGCTGGACCTGAGATTCGAACCCACATTCGGTTTACAAGTCCGACTCTCTAACCATTAGGCCACAACTGCCCCAGGATTAAACTTACTGGTATTTTTGAAAATGTCCTGTTCACACATGATTTGTTACCGGTAATTTTACCTGTAAAGACTGTATGTTTGAAAGGGGCTAGAGTTTAATTTAAAGACCCTATGAAATCAATATCAGAGTCTATTATTAGCTAGTGAACTTGTAAAAGATGACTAAAGAAGTATTTCAAATAATATGCATTTAAAATTTAAAGATCTGATTCTTGCTAATAAGGGTTATAAAAGAGTTGTTTCTGTTGTGTTTTCTCTGATCTCAGTCTCTGCCAGATAACATCACAGCGCTGTATGTGGCATCATTGAGCTTCATCTCTTATATCGGCTGCGGCATCTCCATGTTTTTTCAGACTGTCGCTCTGTTCATGCATTTCCTCTTACGGTAGAGTATCTTTAAGTTTAACATCTAAACTCAGCAAAAAAAGAAACGTCCCTTTTTCAGGACTGTGTATTTCAACAATAATGTTGTAAAAATCCAAATAACTTTACAGATCTTCATTGTAAAGGGTTTAAACAATGTTTTCCATGCATGTTCAATTAACCATAATCAATTAATTAACATGCACCTGTGGAATGGTCGTTAAGACCTTAACAGCTTACAGAGAGTAGGCATTTAAAGTCACAGTTCTAAAAACACAGGACACTAAAGAGACTTGTCTACCGACTGTGAAAAACACCCAAAGAAAGATGCCCAGGGTCCCTGCTCATCTGCCTGAATGTGCATTAGGCATGCTGCAGGGAGGCATGAGGACTGCTGATGTGGCTAGGGCAATAAATTGCCATGTCCGCACTGCGAGACGCCTAAAACAGCACTACAGGGAGACAGGAAGGACAGCTGATCATCCTCGCAGTGGAAGACCACGTGTAACATCACCTGCACAGGATCAGTACATCCGAATATCACACCTGCGTGACAGGTACAGGATGGCCACAATAACTGCCCGAGTCACACCAGGAACACACAATCCCTCCATCAGTGCTCAGACTGTCCACAATAGGCTGAGAGAGGCTGGACTGAGGGCTTGTAGGCCTGCTGTAAGGCAGGTCCTTACCAGACATCACCAGCAACAACGCCGCCTATGGGCACAAACCCACCTTCGCTGGACCAGACAGGAGTGGCAAAAAGTGCTCTTCACTGATGAGTCATGGTTTTGTCTCACCAGGGGTGATGGACGGATTCGTGTTTAACGTCGAGGAAATGAGCGTTACACCAAGGCCTGTACCCTGGAGCGGGATTGATTTTGGAGGTGGGGGGTCCGTCATGGTCTGGGGCGGTATATCACATCACCATCGGACTGAGCTTGTTGTCATTGCAGGCAATCTCAATGCCTTGCGGTATAGGGAAGACATCCTCCTCCCTCATGTGGTACCCTCCCTCATGTGGTACCACTTTATGCATGCTCATCCGGACATGATGCTCCAGCAGGAGAATGCCACCAGCCATACTGCTCGTTCTGTGCGTGAGTTTCTGCATGACAGCAATGTCAGTGTTCTGCCATGGCCAGCGAAGAGCCCGGATCTCAATCCCATTGAGCACGTCTGGGACCTGTTGGATCGCAGGGTGAGGGCTAGGGTCATTCCCACCAGAAATGTCCAGGAACTTGCAAATGCCTTGGTGGAAGAGTGGGGTAACCTCTCACAGCAAGAACTGACAAATCTGGTCCAGTCCATGAGGACTGCCGGTTGTATATTCTGTATATAACTGTGTATGTGACAAATAAAACTCTTGAATCTTGAGGAGGAGATGCACTGCAGTACTTCACACAGCTGGTGGCCACACCAGATACTGACTGGTACTTTTGATTTTGAGCCTCCCTTCATTCAGGGACACATTATTCTATTTCTGTTAGTCACATGTCTGTGAAACATTTTTAGTTTATGTCTTATGGTGTTGACTCTTTTAGTGTTCATACAAATATTTACACACATTAAGTTTACTGAAAGTAAAAACAGTTGAAAGTCAGAGGACGTTTCTTTTTTTGCTGAGAAAAGCGTCTGCTAAATGCATAAATGCATGTTACAAATACAGTTTTTTTCATATTTGAACAGGAAAGCCAAATCAAATCAGGCCACGAAGATCTTGATGAACATGTTTGTGGCTTTGTTTCTCCTGAATTTATCCTTTTTGTCAAACGAGAGCGTGGCCAACACAGAAGACAAGGCTGCGTGCGTCTTCATAGCGCTGCTCACGCATTACTCCATGCTGACTACATTCACCTGGTTCTTCATTCAAGCTCTTCATATGTACTTATGGATCATCAGAAAGACCATGACCATCACAAACTACATGAGGAAGATCACTGTGTTCGGCTGGAGTGAGTTATATGAACAAAATAGTGTTGTCTTAAAGGGATAGTTCACCCAAAAATGAAAATTCTGTCATAATTTACTCATCCTCAAGATTTTTGCTTTAAATTTGAAACACAAAGGAAGATCTTTTTAATGAAATCTAAGAGATTTCTGTCCCTCCATTGATAGTCTACGCAACTACCACTTTCAAGCCCCAGAAAAGTAGTAAAGACATCATTAAAGTAATCCATGTGACTCCAGTGGTTTAGCGATATTTTGTTTGCACAAAAAGCATAATTTAGCACTTTATTTACAAAATATTAATCTCCATGAGAGAACCACGATGCATGCATGTTATGTTAGGTGAACACTCAGCGATTAATATTTTGTTAATAAAGTGCAGCTGGGGGTAATTCTCCCGTGGGCGATTCTTAGTTGGGGTTACTTTTTATAACTTTTTGTACTTTGGGGGGGTTTGGGTAGGACTTTTTTTCTAGTATTCAGAAATACTACAGAAACTGAATAATCAAATGTAAAATAACATTGGATAGTCTTTTAGTCCTGTATAATTTAAATACATAGGGTATTATATCAACTCTTATGGATAGCAATATACAATTTGAAAACCCAATAGGAGCTGTGGGAGTCCATTACGGATCAGGAGCCGTGGGCGATATGCAAAATGAATCTGTAAAATGGCAATTTTTTTGTATTTAAATTGACATTTTACCATACACGTGCAACATTTGGTGCAAAATATAAATAAAATGAAAATTCAATGATATAATTTAAAAGGATTTAATTTAGAAGGATCCGGGGACTGAAATGGCCAGCCTGCAGTCCAGATCTTTCACCATAGAAAACATTTGAGCATCATAAAGAGGAAGATGCCACAAAGAAGACCTGAGACAGTTGAGCAACTAGAAGCCTGTATTAGACAAGAATGGGACAACATTCCTATTCCTAAACTTGAGCAACTTGTCTCCTCAGTCCCCAGACGTCCTCCAGCTGTTCCTTATATGTACATTTAACTTTCCGGCCTCTTATTGCTCCCTGTCCCAACTTTTTTGGAATGTGTAGCTCTCATGAAATCCAAAATGAGCCAATATTTGGCATGACATTTCAAAATGTCTCACTTTCAACATTTGATATGTTATCTATATTCTATTGAGAATAAAATATAAGTTTATGAGATTTGTAAATTATTGCATTCCTTTTTTATTCACAATTTGTACAGTGTCCCAACTTTTTTGGAATCGGGTTTGTATTTTCAGTAACTTTTTGATTTTGATGAATGTCTCAGGTTACATATGTAACCCTGACGAGACGCTGCGTCATGGAATTAACACTATAGGAATGCTTCCACGTGAACCGGCGTATACGCCATTTCAAATCGTTGAGCATATAGCATGATGACTTGGCACAACACGTCACAGAGACCATAAATAGATGCCTGATATGCACATTATCAGATTCTGTCAATTGTTTGAAGGAGACGCACAGGCATGACCATGGCATGGTACAATCACAAACCAATCCTATGATTAAATTTGCAGACCTAAAATTGGACTATACCAGTGTGAATGTAATGTAGACTGAGACACTATATTTAAAAAATCCAGTCCACTTTAAAGTTTAGGTACAAGTCAATGCTTGTCAATTACTTCTTTCTTTGTTCAATTTGCACACTGAACATGGTTTTGGGATTCTAATTTTGAACTCTCAAAGGTGTTCAACTAACCCTAGGGCTGGGTATTGTTCAAAATCTTTCCATCCGGTGCCAATTTCGATACCTCAGTTTCGATACCGGTTCCTAACGATACTTTTCTCGATACCATATGTTTTAAAATCCATTTCAACATCAACAAAAATACATTAAACACAAAACTTTTATTTTTCATCTTAATTAAAACAAATTCTGGTAACACTTCTCACTCAGGGTAACATTATTAATAACTGGTTGTGCTTTTTGGATAGCTTGCTCACCTCCACCATGGGGCCTCCACTGTTGAAAAAGCAAACCTTTAACAGTAAACTCTGTGACTGCTCTGTGGCACTGATCTCATCTTTGCTTGGATATGTTCCCTCTTGCTGACAGTGTGAAGGGATTGACACTTTCTGGTATTGTCTTCCTATTCCTAACATCAGGGTGGACCAGTGCAGAGGCTAATGTAAAGGGGGAAATAGACAGCGCTAACACTACAGCAACCGACTAGCAGCATACATAAAGTTGTAGTCAACGTTATGGGGATGCATTCGGTTTAAGTAGTGAAATTACAGTTATCTGTCAAGTATTTCTAAAATGTGTAACCTTAACGTTACGTTGGAAAAACAAAGATGTTGCCTGCCTAGTCAAAGAATAACATTATAGCTCCTAGGTAACGTTACATAACTACGCAGAGTTGCATCCACACATTCAAACCACTCGCGTTAAAGTAAACAATTACTTTAACTTCAATTCGCTAAAAAAGGTGACCTTTCTTACTGCTACAATCCCAGATGATGTTGATGGGGGCGGGTTTGACTGCGATCCTCTGGATCCATCTTTTTACAGTCGAATACCGTGCAATTTTCTGCCTTAATATTGATCCCGTGCATGGTCAAGTGCTTCATTAAATTGGTGGTATTGCCGCCTTTGGTTGCAATACTCTTATCGCATATGTTGTACTTTGCTGACTCGGCATCCACTTTTATAAAGTGTAGCCGCACTTTAGACCTCTTTGGCATTGTAAAAAACAACTACACTTGTGTTGTATGACTGTCGGTATCTTCAGAAATTCTACCCGTCACGTGGTGGTGGACAGCCGATCGCCGGTGCTTTAGGTCTTTACATGCAAGTATGCTACAGGCTCACACAGACACAGCCGCTTGGCTTTTGGAACCGAAATTTGGCACCGAAAGATAAATAGTTTTTCGATACTCATAGTATCAGAGTTTTTCGTTCGATACCATAAAAGTATCGCCATTCGGTGCCCAGCCCTAACTAACCCAGATGAGTATTGGGAGGCATCCCGGTTTTAAGTAATCTGACTGCCTCAGGGAAGAAACTATTGTGAAGTCTGCTGGTAGTGGCAATGCGAATGGCTCTGCAGCTGCAGCAGTTGTTGAATAAGGTGTCAATGGTGGGTAGCGAGACCCTG
>CM031959.1:41865334-41990334 GCA_018749465.1 Paracanthobrama guichenoti | reverse complement strand
CTGAAGAGGCTGTGCGATGGGTGGGTGGGGTCTCTCGCAATGATGAGGGCTTTGCGGGAGAGGCGGGAGTTATAAATGTCCTGGAGGGGTGGGAGAGAGACACCAACGATCATCTCAGCTGCTCTCACTATGCGCTGAAGTGCTTTACAGCAGGATGCGTTGCAGGCGCCGTACCACACAGTGATGCAGCTGGTCAGAATGCTCTCGATGGTGCCTCTGTAGAAGGTGCGCATGATGGGGGCTGGGGCTCCGGCTCTTCTCAGCTTACGGAGAAAGTAGAGTCGCTGCTGTGCTTTCTTGGTCAGTGCTGTGGTGTTGGCGGTCCAAGAGAGGTCTTCTGTGATATGCACACCCAGAAATTTGGTGCTCCTCACCCTTTCCACGGTCGCACCGTTGATGGTCAGAGGAGCGTGCTGGGTGTGCATCCTCCTGAAGTCAACAACAATCTCAGTCTTCTCCACGTTCAGAGAGAGATTGTTGTCGCCACACCACCTGGCCAGGCGGCTCACCTCGCTCCTGAAGTTAGTCTCATCATTGTTGCTAATGAGACCAACCACAGTCGTGTCGTCCGCAAACTTGATGAAGAGATTGCTGTTGTGTATGGGTGTGCAGTCATGTGTCAGCAGAGTGAAAAGGAGGGGGCTCAACACACATCCCTGAGGGGCTCCAGTGTTCATAATGGAGCTGGATGATTCAAGATTCAAGATTCAAGAGTTTTATTTGTCACATACACAGTTATATACAGAATATACAACCGGCAGTGAAATGTATGATTGTATTGAATGCTGAACTAAAGTCTATGAACAGCATTCTGACATAAGTGTCTTTATTTTCCAGGTGTGTGAGTGCTGAATGGACGGTAGTGGCGATGGCGTCATCGGTCGAGCGTTTAGACCGATATGCAAATTGGTAGGGGTCCAGGGAGGGGGGGAGGACAGACTTAATGTGGTGCATGACTAGCCGCTCAAAGCACTTCATAAGGATGGGGGTAAGTGCGACTGGACGGTAGTCGTTGAAGCAGGATGGAGATGATTTCTTAGGGACTGGAATGATGGTGGTTGCTTTGAAGCATGTGGGGACAACAGCTTGACTCAGTGAGATGTTGAAGATGTCTGTGAAGACATCAGTGAGTTCCTCTGCACAGTCTCTCAATACACATCCAGGAATGTTGTCAGTACCTGGAGCTTTGCGTGAGTTGACCCTGCTGAGGGATCTTCTCATGCTGTCCCTGGGCAGTGACAACATCAGGTCATCGGGAGGAGGTGGTGACTTCTGTGCAGTGGTGCTGTTGTGTGCTTCAAAGCGAGCAAAGAAAGTGTTCAGCTCAGGGGGGTGGAGCTGTCACATGTCCGTGCAGGGGGCTTGTAGTCTGTGATGGTCTGAATCCCCTGCCACAGGCTCCTTGTGTCTCTGCTGTCACTGAAACGATGGGCTATCCTCCTGGAGTACTGTCTCTTAGCCTTCCTGATGCCGCGTGACAGGTTGGCCCTTGCTGTCCTCAGGCCCACCTCATCTCCAGCTCTGAAGGCAGCGTTACGCATCTTCAGAAGTCTGTAGACATTCCCTGTCAGCCACAGTTTTTGGTTGGGCCAGACGGTGATGGTCTTTGTGACTGTTACATTCTCGATGCACTTGGTGATGTAAGAAGTAACAGTCTCTGAGTACTCCTGGAGGTCGGTGGTGTTGTGGCAGGTTGCAGCCTGTTTAAACATGCCCCAGTCAGTGGTGTCGAAGCAGTCTTGAAGAGCCTCTGATGACCCTTCAGGCCAGACTTGAATCTGCTTCTGGACTGGTTTGGTGGTTTTCACAAGTGGTCTGTATGCTGGCATTAACATAACAGTGATGTGATCTGAAGCACCAAGGTGGGGGAGGGGAAGGGCTTTGTAAGCTCCTCTCTGTGTAGTGTACACAAAGTCCAGAGTGTTTTTACCACGTGTTGGGAAGTCAATGTGTTGATGAATTTTTGGAAGCACACTCTTTAAGTCTGCATGGTTGAAATCTCCAGCCAAGATGAGAAAAGCATCTGGGTGGGCTGTCTGCTGATCACTGATGTGTTTATAAAGATTATTTAGTGCCTCACTCCTGTTGTTGTTGGAGCTGGGGGGGATGTATACAGCAACAAGTATAATAGCTGTATATTCGCATGTGCGCTGATCGAGCTGAATGGCGCAGTCCGGAACGCTGTTGTTGAGCCATGTTTCCGTGAACACAAAAACACAACAGTCTCTTACAGTCTTCCGAGTAGAGCAAAGAAGACGAAGATCGTCCAGTTTATTGTCCAACGAGCGTATGTTAGCGAGAATGATGGTGGGGATAGCCGGCTTGTGTGGTTTAGCCGCTAGCTTGACACGGATACCTCCGCGCTTCCCCCTCTTCTGTTTCCTCTCACCCCGTTTGTGGCGCCTCCACTGTGGGAGAGGTGCAGTAGTGGGGGACGGTGATGGGGTAGGCCCCCGGAGAAGGCCATGATCCCGCAGATCTTGAGCGAGCGCTGATCTTGGATTGAAGACTGTAGTTTTTCCAACCTCGAGCAGAAACTCACGTCCGTAGCTGAGTTTGCAGATGAATGGACACGACAAGGACGTACAAAAACACTGTGATTTACATGACGAAAAACACAAAAACACCGGTCCGTCGGGAGAGAGAGAAGCCGCTGCGTGTGCACGTGCCACCATCTTGTAAACAATCATACAAGTCTTCCGAAGCCATTCAATAGCTTAATGTGAGGGACAGATGAATATTTTGACGTTGTTACATTAACAGAGTTAATGTAAAAAATATATATTAAAAAAAATAAAATAAAAGAGATAAAGCCCATAATGCCATGTTTGAGTCATGCTCTTAATGAACTATATTTTATTTCCTCTTTCCATATTGTGAATAATAAATGTGTATTTCAATTTGCACACAATGGAGCCTAACTTATTGTAATAATTATTTGGCGTAGCCTACATTTACACTCAGAATTATTCCTTGGCATCCTCACGTACTAAACTGCATTTTTTAAATTGTTTGCGTGCTGGAGGTACACTATTACGTCACGTGCAGAGTGATGTTAACATTTAAGCTAGCCGGTGAGAGAAAATGGCACTCTCAAAGAGTCTAAAGAGGAAAGTCGACAGCAAAAACAGGGCATACATAGAAGAATGAAAGACAACTGCGTTCATCCTACCTGGTTTTGTGAATGCAAAGGTGGTGTGTCTTATCTGCAACGAAGTTGTAGCTGTTTGTAAAGAATATAATATCAGATGGCACCACGAGATGAAGCATAGCACATTTTTTGCTGGTTGTCTTGTCTATATTTTTGATAAAAAGTCGGATGCTCTAACAAGGAGGCTAAAGGCTGTGACCTCTAGTATCAGTCACTAGAGCATCTCTTGACATCTTGAGATTTACCTGCACAGCTGTCACTAGCTGGCCTCCGTTACACTATCATGACAGATCTATTTCAGAACCAGCCACTATCAAAATAATCTGGCTGTGGGCACGGGCCAGATATTATTGCTGGCGGGCCAATTTTGCCGACCACTGCACTAGGAGTTGCGTGCACAATATCTCTTCTCTTTGTGCACTGAACTTTTCAATGCGTAATGCTGTACATTTTGATTCATATTGCTTTAAGCACATTGTTCTGCACCTGGGATGTGCATAAGTGATGTGTGCTGCTCACAGACTGTAAAAAGATGGGTAGCGCATCTCTGTAAAAAAAAAAAGCCAAAATATCCCAGTTTTTGTTGATTATGTCGCTCAGAGCCAGAGTCTGTACAGTATTGATCATGAGGTGAAGCTGGGGTATCAAGGTCCCACCCACACTCCTGTCAATCATCACGTTACACACCGTTTTCATGCCATCACTAAAACCAAACTTACCTGAACATACATCTGTGCTGTAAACGTAAAATAACAGGGAAAATAAACTATTTGAAGTGTAATTACATTTTTTGTTTTTATTTATTAATAACAGTATACAGTATTTTGGATATCGGATCAGTTTTGAAAAAATCGTATAGTGCAGCTCTAGAAACAATCTAATGGGTCCTACATGAACAAATTATTTTAATTCATGAGTGATTTGTAAATCAAAACTGTTCATTACATAATTTTTAAATAAAAATAAATAATAATAATAATAAATATATATATAATTTTCTAAAACTATATATATATATTGATTACTAGTAGTTATTACAATTAATTTGACCAAAATATTTTTTGTTACAGCTAAAACAAATTATGCAAACAGATTTAATGATATTTGAAATGTATCTGAATTAGATGGAATGTGTTTCTCTGTTGTTTTTCAGGGTTTTCCTCTTCCTGTATTACTACCACATACAAAAGTCGTAGAAGGCCATTACTCCGATGATCCAGAAAACTCCACCACAACCATCGCTCAATCCACCATTAATGCTGTGGAAAATGTTTATAATTAGCATAATAAGACTGAATGATTTCTCTGACTTTAAGACTGATTTGTAGTCACTTTACAGGGGAAACGGTGCATTTTCACCAGAGTGCACAAAGACAAATGTCACTTCTGAATGAGTGAGAACTGTTTAAAATGATTTATAGTCATTAGGGTATTAGGGTTGGGTATGGCTTGGGCTTTTACTTTTACAGTACCAGTGCCTAAACGGTGCCTGAACCGATACTTTATAAAAAATAATAATAATTAAAAGAGCCACAAAACAACAGTGGATGACATTAAAGAATGGATTTTTACTGAAAAATTCATATATAAAAATTTCTTTAAACTGAACAATTTATTAAGTCTAAAGTATGCTTAAATATATAAATACAAAACAATAAATTTACTTAAATTCACAATAAAACCTAAGCCACCTAACCCAACCACAATAGGCCTAAATTAATACTAAATAACAGTTACAGTACTAATAACAGCAAAGTAGTCTGTATTCTTGGCATGTTAATGTCACGTTTAGTCTGTTTCTGTTGTGTTTTTGCATGTTCCTTTGTTCATTTTCCTGCCACTCCAGTTAGGTTAGTTGTGTTCAGCTGTGTGTAGTTAATTAGTCTCGTTAGTTCTGTTTGCCATGTGTTAAATGCCCTGAGTTTCAGTCTGTTCTTTGTCTTGCGTTGATGTTGTTCAGAACAGTAAAGGTATTGTGGTTTGTTCTGGTTACACCAAGTTTTCTCCTGCATATCTCCTGGCTTGATTCTACTATTAAAGGACTGTTTATGTACTTTCTGAGTCGTGTGCTTTTTAACAGCCACAACCACTGTGACAGCTACAAACCAACTTCTAGTTTCAGCAGTTCTATTGCAGAAATATGACCATATTGCCCTCTCTGGCTAAATATTTTAAAACGCATCGCCTTATTGTTTCCATGGCGATGCGTCATGCTTCTCTTGTGACACACTGTGCTGTATGACAGAAGTAGCGCTAGTTAGTTGATCTATAGAGCGCGATGGCCGCTGCCGTGTTAGTCTGTGCCGCAGAAAATCCGATCTGTTGGATTTACATCATGTAAATTCATGCACGTCTCATGAAATACATGAACCGCTAGACTGGGAGAAGAACAGAGGAAACAATATAGTTAACTATATAATGTGTATTTGATATAAAGACCCATAGTCTCTGAAACTGTCTGAAAGTGAAATTGTTCACATTTCACTGCCGGTTGTATATTCTGTATATAACTGTGTATGTGACAAATAAAACTCTTGAATCTTAAAACTCTTGAATCTTGTCTGAAAGGATTGTTATCGCCGTTTCCATAGACATCAGTGTGTATTTTTGCTAGTATGTAAGAGCATTTAAATGTCTGAAAATAAACATTATGTGGTTGAAAACACTGAATAGTTGTGATATGTGACGAGCGCTGATTGGGTCCGGTTACATACCGCTTATATAGGTACCACGTACATAAAATGATGACCCTAAAAAGGGCCAACTTTACTGAAATCACTCAAAATAAATGAGAAATATCCATGATGATCATTCCTGAACTGTCTGTATTGTATTATGCTGAATATTACTGATGTCAGAATTATTAGGTGTTATAATCATCCTGTATGTTTGAGCATATGGATATCAGAACGACAGCAATACACCTCTTTTAGAAAACAAATTTGATTCAAGATTCAAGATTCAAGAGTTTTATTTGTCACATACACAGTTATATACAGAATATACAACCGGCAGTGAAATGTGAACAGGTCCGCTCCATGGACAGTGCAAATTCACAGTTAAAAACACTAATTATAGGAAATTATAATAGAAATAGGATAAAAAAGTACTATATATATAGATATATATACTATACTACGCCACTACTAGTTCAAAGATTCAACATTGAAACTGTTATAACTTTTGAACCATTTGATCTAGAAAAAAACACTAAAACTTAGCACACCTGATTCCTCTCATCATGCTGATCACTTTCGTTTTTTCGCTACTCCTCCAAAATTTTGCCAATCCTTACAAAACTTGGCAGAGAGAATATTTGGACTGAGCTGCACAGAAATGACTGAACAGAATTTTTTGTCCTACTGGTAAAATAAAAGCTATGTCGCAAATTTAACGAGGTCGACCCAAAATTGGTTCCGAGGCTGTATCTCGGCCAAATTTAGATCAATCGAAACGAATATTGGTACACTTCTTCAGACCCATGATCTGAGGTTCCATGCCAAATCTGGGAACAGTGCCACCTACAGGTCATGAGATATGAAACATGGCAATTTTTGCCCATCATGGGCGGCGCTAGGGAGGGGCTAGCAGGTGCTTCAGCACCCACAAGAAAGATCAAAGCACCCCCATAGCACTCCCAAACATTTTAGCTGGAAGCAATTATATATAGGCTGTGTTCTAATTAATACATAAGTAAATAGGCAATTAGTTGAGGAAACATTGATCAAAATTAAAATACACTGTATACCAAATGAAATTCACTTTAAAGAAAGACTTTCTACACAACAATACTCAATAATGAAGTGGTCAAAATCATGTGTGACCCCACTCCATGTCTCCAGACATGTGCATCTTATAATAGCCTCTTACTCTTATCTTACTCATGCTGCTCACTTTTCATAATCAACATATGAAATAAAAATATATATATATTATAGGCTAATATTTAAACATAGCCTAACTATGAAACTAAATAGGCTAGTTTTCTTTAACCCATGGCCAAGCGCCGGCGCTTCTGATGGATTTTTTTCCCCTTATGAAAGTGGAAACATTACAACTCACAATACATTTTTAGCGATACAGATAAGTGCAAGACATAATTATAAACTATAAACGGTCTACTTTTATTTGTGTACACTCACAATAACAACAAAGGCTGTGGATTCAGGGAACGGATTATTTTGCATGCACTGAACTCCAAACGCTGTCTTCATTTCAAAAATGTATTATGTTTATTAAACGCAAAGTTTTTAATTTCAAAAGCATTTCTTAATTCAGTTTAATTCAGTACAAAAACTTTGAGTTACCACCATGCCAATTCAAACATTTCGCTCTTTTAATTTGAATTAATGCTTGAATAACACACCTATGTCTCCTTCCATTAAAAATAATGGCCAGTGCTGTGGCTGGGATATACATAAACCAACATACATGGCATCATTTTTAGAATTACTTATCACGAGACAAAATACGTTTTAGTCGCATAACATAAGTTAATGTTTTTTTTATTGACATTTAGAAAATATCGCAAATCTAATGGAAACGCGGCTATTGATGCATTTTCCATTGATCACAACAACCGTCGCATTGTCCTGATTTGAGACTGTAAATAGCCTAGGTACTAAGTGACTGTTGTCACCAATTTGGTGAATATTGATATTTCCCCAGTGCTATGGGTGCTTTTTAATGACATAATGTCCTTGACTGAAATTTTGTTCAATAGGCCTATGCAAAATCTTAAAAGAATATTTGATTGAATAATGAATTTTGTGCTTGTCCAATTTAATACAATTAAAACTTAAATTGTGATAAATAAAATAACTGAATTCTAAAAAATGAGTGGCCAAGTTTTGCTCATTTATTAATAGTATTTATAAATATATAATTGCGCAGCTCCGTCCCCTTAGCACCTGCATTCAAAAGTCTCTAGCTCCGCCCCCTGTTGCCCATAACTTCTCAACAGTTTGTCAGAAAATCATAATTGGTGTCTATGGATTCCTCGTGTTATGTCGAATTTGCCAGGATTGGAGGGATCACGTGACCGCCATTTTGATTTTAGTCATAAATTGCAATATCTTTTAAAATATTTGATATATCTGCACAAAATTTGATATACATGATCGATAGCATGAGAAGCTTCAAACCTGCGTTTGTTCCAGAGATATACTTTTTTTGTAAAAACGTTTATAACTTTTGAAAACACTGTCCAGATTTTGTGTTATGTCATTTTATATCATGTGACTCTCCGCCATATTGAAACAAGTGAAAAACTGTTTTTTCGCTACTCTTCCATCAAATTTTGCCCAATTTTGTCCAAAATCTATCTTTTGACTATGATGGTAATACTGATGGTAATTAAAAGTCCTTTGACCAACTTATGGGTCTCTAGGACCAACTCTATAGCGCCACCAACTTTAACAACTTTTTTTTTTCAGCGGTTCTAACTTTTAATCCATTTGATCTAGAAAAATGAAGCTTAGTACACCTGATTCCTCTCTTCATGCTGGTAACAATCAAAATCTTACATTAAGGCTCCACCCATTACAGTTATGGCCATTTTGAAAGTAAGCAAAGTAAGCCCCAGATTGCTGCTTGCAGCTATATTTATTATTCTTCCCAGAGTCAATGGCAGCCCTATGAACCATAAGTAGGAAAATTATGAAATTTGGCACAATTGTAGAGATTATCATGAAAAGTAATTGGTCTCTAGGACCAACTCCACCAGTTCAACTTATGCACTTATGCACTTACAAACTTATGTTTGATCTAGAAAAATAAAACTTAGTACACCTGATTCCTCTCATTATGCTGATCATATTCAACATCTTACATTAAGGCTCCACCCATTACAGTAGCAGCCATTTAAATTTCAGTTTTCTCGCTATTCCTTCAAAATTTGTCAAATTTTGTCCAACATTGGCTCAGATGATCTTTCGACTGATAGAAATGACTGAACCGATTTTTTTTTTTATTCACCTTTGTTCAAAAGGTAAGATGACGCAAATTTAACGAGGTCGACTCAAAATTGGTTCAGAGGCTGTAATGTAAAGGTCCATGCCAAAGTTGGGAACAGCACCACCTACAGGTCATGAGATATGAAAAATGGCTATTTATGCTCATAACTTCTTAACAGTTTGTCAGAAAATCATAATCTTTTGTGTCATGCTGAATCTGTGGATATCAGTTTTGCCAGGATCGGATAAACCATGTGTCCGCCATTTTGAATTTTGTCACAAATTTCAATATCTTTTAAAATAACACAAATAGCACAAAATTTGGTATGCATGATCGACAGCATGTTCTGAACGTACCTGAGAAGTTTCAAAACAGTGCCACCTAGTGTTCCAGAGATATATGTTTTTTTGTAAAAACATAACTTTTGAAAACAAAATTCAAAATGTAATTTCTTTCATGTGACCGTCCGCCATATTGAAGCAAATGAAAAATAGTTTTTTCGCAACTCCTCCTTCAAAATTTCTTCAATTCTTACAAAACTTGGCAGAGATGATCTTTGGACCGAGCTGCACAGAAATGACTGAACAGAATTTTTTGTCCTATGCAAATTAGTACGCTTCATTGGAGCCATAATCTGAGGGTCCATGCCAAATTTGGGAACAGCACCACCTACAGATCACGAGATCTGAATCTTATGCTAGTTAGCTTAGCATGCTAATCTGGTTAACTTTTTTGAAACCTCTGCTCAGCAGGCTATTGAATGTGCATGAGCAATTAGCTCAATGTGTTACGCCATGGATTCCGAATGCGTCATGGGTTTGAAACTCAGTGTGACACATGCCCAGACTGTAAGAGGTACTGTGGTAGGATGTGATGCAGAAGTTGCATCTATTCCAGGCATTGAGAATGATCTCATCTGAAGTTGTTAAATATAACATGCGGTGTGTTTATATACAAAATCTTAAATTTGACCCACACCACCACACCTGTCCCTAACTTTACCCTTAAACTTACCCACACCACCACACCTGTCCCTAACTTTGCCCTTAAACTTACCCACACCACCACACCTGTCCCTAACTTTACCCTTAAACTTACCCACACCACCACACCTGTCCCTAACTTTGCCCTTAAACTTACCCACACCACCACACCTGTCCATAACTTTACCCTCAAACTTACCCACACCACCACACCTGTCCCTAACTTTGCCCTTAAACTTACCCACACCACCACACCTGTCCCTAACTTTACCCTTAAACTCACCCACACCACCACACCTGTCCCTAACTTTACCCTTAAACTTACCCACACCACCACACCTGTCCCTAACTTTACCCTTAAACTTACCCACACCACCACACCTGTCCCTAACTTTACCCTTAAACTAACCCACACCACCACACCTGTCCCTAACTTTACCCTCAAACTTACCCACACCACCACACCTGTCCCTAACTTTGCCCTTAAACTTACCCACACCACCACACCTGTCCCTAACTTTACCCTTAAACTTACCCACACCACCACACCTGTCCCTAACTTTACCCCTTAAACTAACCCACACCACCACACCTGTCCCTAACTTTACCCTTAAACTTACCCACATCACCACACCTGTCCCTAACTTTACCCTTAAACTTACCCATACCACCACACCTGTCCCTAACTTTACCCTTAAACTTACCCACACCTGTCCCTAACTTTACCCTTAAACTTACCCACACCACCACACCTGTCCCTAACTTTACCCTTAAACTTACCCACACCACCACACCTGTCCCTAACTTTACCCTTAAACTTACCCACACCACCACACCTGTCCCTAACTTTTGCCTTAAACTTACCCACACCACCACACCTGTCCCTAACTTTACCCTTAAACTTACCCACATCACCACACCTGTCTCTAACTTTACCCTTAAACTTACCCACATCACCACACCTGTCCCTTACTTTACCCTTAAACTTACCCACACCACCACACCTGTCCCTAACTTTACCCTTAAACTTACCCACATCACCACACCTGTCCCTAACTTTACCCCTTAAACTTACCCATACCACCACACCTGTCCCTAACTTTACCCTTAAACTTACCCACACCTGTCCCTAACTTTACCCCTTAAACTTACCCACACCACCACACCTGTCCCTAACTTTACCCTTAAACTTACCCACACCACCACACCTGTCCCTAACTTTACCCTTAAACTTACCCACACCACCACACCTGTCCCTAACTTTACCCTTAAACTTACCCACATCACCACACCTGTCTCTAACTTTACCCTTAAACTTACCCACATCACCACACCTGTCCCTTACTTTACCCTTAAACTTACCCACACCACCACACCTGTCCCTAACTTTACCCTTAAACTTACCCACACCACCACACCTGTCCCTAACTTTACCCTTAAACTTACTCACGTCACCACACCTGTCCCTAACTTTACCCATGTCCCACCTCAATATCAGCAAAAGTGTTTTGCAATATATTATGAACACAATAGGTACATTGTATTTATTTTTTGATGCAAGTACATAGTAGTTAAGGCCACCTAATATAAAGTGGGACCAAAAAATAAAAATAACCACTAATAAAGGTTATACTTTTATTGGAATTGTTTATACTATTATTAAATATAATTGTACACTTTTCTGTGAAAAAAATGTGACTTACTAAACTGGAACTGAAATGTAAATGAGCACTGATATTCACAGTAAAATCCCAAATACACATGATTTTCCTGTATGCAAATGAACCGTATGTCAGTGTTCCAGTGTGTCTGAGCTGCGGATCATAACCGTACGGCTTCATATGTGAACGAGTGAAACTCTCTCTCCTCTTGGACTGTGGACTTTCATCTCAAGAATGTAAGAAAATGCTTTAAGATTTATTACTAATATCTGTAGAAAAGGAAATTCAACTCTTGTGTCTCTATCAGGCTGTTTTTGGGAATTATGTCTCGGCTAAAGCAGAATTTGCTGTGGCTGATGATCGTCTGTTGTGCTTCAGGTCAGATAAGTATGTTGCTTTAAAAAATTACATTGTAAACATCATTACACAGTGGCCCTAAATGTTGTATTTGTGCAGGCAGCTCAGATAACTCCATACTCTATTTGACATCAACAAATCCAGGTAGACTGTGTGACTACTACGTATTTACTGTCTGAAAGCACTGACAAACTTATTGAGGTAATTTCTGTTTTGCTTCCAGCTATAACTCTGACATGTCAATCAGATGCTGATATTCACATAATCAATGTCACACTAAACATCTCTTCTCCAGGTAAAACCTGTGTATATATTATTTATAAATCATTCTCAAGTTCAAAGCTCATCAAAAATATTTTTTTTCAACAATTTTCTGTGGTTTCAGGAGATTTCAAATCATACAATTTCAGCATAAACAAAGAGGTGCAATGTGAAGTCAGAATGAATGAGACGTTTGAAGGCATAGATCTGTGTTTTTTGCCAGATAAAAAATGTCTGCAATCAACCTTGAATTCAACAGGTGCGTGCCATCCTACCATAGATAGTGTTGAAGGTTGTGAGTTCCCTTTCAGTCGGTCACTCTTGACGTCATGTTGGGGAAGTGACCCAATGAATTGGGATCTTGCTTGAGAGACCAATCCACTTCGAGTGTAACTAAATGAGCCAATGCACATTGGCATGCGAGATTTGCATTTGTCGGTCCACCCCGATTTGCAGGTATAAATACGGAAGCAGATGCCTCGCATATTCACCTTTCGCTTCAAGCCAAGTGGTTCATATGTGTTCAGCTCTGCAGTCTACAGACAGTGTTTCCTTTACGAGTCTGCTGCTCTTTCTGGAGAAGGTGCCTCTCGAGTGTGTTGTTGGTGTGACAGCGCTGTCAGTGGTGGTCACAAGCTTTCTAAAAACAGAGGTTGCACCTTCAAAGAGTGAGTGAGGCTGCACTATTTTCCTGCTTGCGTGCTGTGGGCATTTTTTTTCTCCAGGTGTGTTTCTGGATGCGGTCTCTATCGGGTGCCAGTTGATGGTCACGATCGTTGTCTCCCGTGTCTGGGGGTTAAGCACGCTGAGGCAGCATTCGTGGAAACGTCATGTTCTCACTGCGGGAACATAACCAATCACGTTATTGCAATCGAGACTCACACAGTGTGGAGTCCCTTTGCACCCGACGAGCCAACCTCCTCAGGCCCCACACTGCTCTTGCACACTTCTGCCAGTGGAGCTTCCGGTGGAGCGTGCTGGCCTCTCCCGGGGGGTGCCAGTTGTTTTCTTCAGTGATCCGCCTGATCGTCAGGTTCCTGAGGAATGCGAGAAGGTGTTGCGAGAAGTGCACTTTCGGTTGACGAATCGTGCCTGGAATTCGGGCTGGCTGATGCTCTGGCATCTCTGCCAGTGTTGTTCTTCCACATGATACCTCCCTATGGACGGCATGCGTCTTCCACAGCATTCTATTTCCACTAGAAAGGGCACGCTTTCCCAGTGTTATCCAGTAGTCTCACTGAGTGGGTCATGCAGAACAGCAGTGATTGACTATCTCTGCATAAGTCTTCCGCCCCAAACAGATGGTAGTCTGAGAGGCAGGGTGCTGGAAGGGCCAGCAATAATGGCGTTTTAGTAGTAGGGATGGGCAAGAGTACTCGAGTAATCGAACGTGACAGCGTCGATCGATCATGAAAACAATTAAATATATGATGATATATTTGTCTATTTTGGGCGGTACCTGAGGTCCGATTGGTTAATTAGACAGCATGCCTTCCAGGCGCACGAAATAAAGTGAAACTGGATTTGAAATCGCGCCTGGAATGACTGTGACCAATCTGTCATATACATAGCATCATAATGAGAATGCAATTGTGATTGAATGTAAATTCTCTGTGCTATAGTTCCCTGTGTATCAGCGTGCTGTTAAAAGACATCCATAACGTTACATCAGACTAGCGTGGTCAAGTTCACGTGTGCATTCGCGTCCTTTTCTGCAGATGCAAGTAAGATTACTTTTATGTTGTCTATATCTGATTAATCTTATTTAGGATGCGTTTGGTTGAATTTATTAACCAGCTAGCAAAGTACTGCTGTTATACTGATTGTTGTTCATTCACTCTTCAGTTTCAGCTCAAATGCAATGCTCGACATTATCGACTGTTTAAGACGGTCACATTCTTTTTAGATAGGCTATTTATTTTTCAAAATCATTGATGATATTAACAATGCAGATGTGTTATTTTGTTTTGATGTTTTTTAACAGCAGACCTGTTTTATTTAAAGCGGTTTCTCCTTATGGCTTCGAAAACACGCAGTGATGTCTGTAATCACTTTGATCATGAAAAATAAAATTAAGTGCAAGATGTGCAGCGCCAATCTGTCATGTACCTACATAGCATATGAGAACAAGATTGTGATGGAATGTTGTAAATTCTCTGTACTTGAGTTGAGCGTTGTTTTTAAGGGACGAGTGCATTCAAAATGGGAGTTTCCCTTTCAAACCATTGCCATGAGTGTTCAAACTAAGTTCATGTGTGCATTTGTCAGATGCAAATCTTGCATGCCAATGTGCATTGCCTCATTTAGTTACACTCGAAGTGCATTGGTCTCTCAAGCGAGATCTCAATTTGTCTGTGACGTCTTCAGGGAATGGGGGGAAGTGCACAATAACACCACATAAGAACAAATGTAGTGTTTCACTGCACACTATGATTGATTACTGCTGTCAATGCAAACCATTAACAGATCTGAACACACTTAAGTGTTGTTTAATAAGTGTCTAAAATAATCAACAAAACAAGCTGTTTGAATGGAGTCTGAATATTAATTGTCCTGTAAGCACTGAAATGTGTTTCTAAGAGAGAGACGGTTTTAGATGAGTTATAATAATTAAGAGAGTCTTTTAATAATTCCATCTCTTCACTTTTACAGAAATGTTGAATGTGAGTTGCAAGACAAATTCAGGTAAGATTCTATCTACCTTAAAATTGTTTTGAATTTCAGTTTACTCTATCTCCTGAAATAGGGCAGGACAGCTGGTTATTTAACAGGACAGGTGTAACAGGCTACTATGGAAATGAGCCTGTGCGTTCTTTCTTTCTTATTCTTTTTTGTGCTGATACTATAGCTAACATCTCGTGGCATCTGCTTCAAGCTTTTTAGCTGTACAAAAACAGCAGTTAAGCTGCTTACTATTGCAAACTGGTATTTGTTATCATATTATTTTAATTTGCAATTTAAAAGGTATCTGTTGTTGAAGTACATCAGAACTCCCCTAACAGTACATAGAACAATTGCATACATATAAAAATAATTCTACTTTTCACAATCAGTTTGAGAGAGGTGTACATATGCATAATGGACTATTTGCACAACTATTTCCGCATTCTACTTATTACAGCTCAGGCATTTCCTGTATCAGCGTTCAGTGCACCTACAGACAGACAGTTACTCATGAGGCATGAATGATAAACCGAATTTGTTTGTGTTACTTGTGCTCTTATTCCAGTCTTTTAAAATAGTCTGAATGAATGCGGTACCTGCCTTAGGGAAATTTAATGATGTTAAACATATTTCATTAGTATGAAACAGTAACGCATTGACAGCGCTACTACTATGAATATTAAAATTATTAATTAAGAATTGTGGCATAAACATGTAACTTGCATACAATTAAATGATTGTCAATGAAAACAATAGAGTGTTTAAAATATTTAAAACAAATAAATAAAGGTTTGTTCTGATATTATTAATCCGAATATATCTTCTGCTTACCCTGAAAATGCTTGGATTTTCAAATCTTGCAGAAACTCATTAGTTGCGTTCTAAATGACACACTGTGTACTTATGCACCATGTAGTCAACCATGTAGTGTATGAATTTTATATGGTTATTTTGCCCTAACATTGGAGCCTGATAGGCCCTCCCCCTCCGCTATATAATTAAAGCTGTGACAGTTGAGTGCATAAAGTGCCCAACATTCAACACAATTTTTCGGTTAATTAAGTGCATCATCCGGGTATTTAAAGTGCACTTTTGTTTTTTCAGTGTGAACTCACTACTCGCACTATTTATACTACAAATCGGCATAGAATAGTGCATAAGTATGTGAACTGGGGCGCAACTATTTTCAAGTGCCCCTATTATGGATTTTTGAAAATTACATTTCATGTAGCGAATGAAAGCATCCTGCAGAGATTTAAATCTGAAAGTGCACCATATATAAAGTTATTGTCTCTCAAAAGTAAGAGTCGAATCTGAGTCAATTAAACTAATTGTTTTTTAAACGAATCCCAAGCCGCTTCCGTCATGATGAAAAATTAGCATATTGCCTGTCCACTTTTTGTGCTCGCAGACACCAGGGAGAACTTAAACCACCTCAAACACTGCAGCGGATACTGGATAGCATCATGTCGAGAAGATGCTGTGCTCTACAATGTGTTTATTGTGTTTCATATTGTGTAGGTCTCTGGGCTAACTTACGTTATTACTGTCTTACTGAAATACTTCTGTAAATCAGCTGTGGGCTGCACTATTACCTAAAACTGTGTCTATTTCTGCAGATTATCTGTCATTCTTGCTACTCTTTAGTAAAGATAAAGGATGGAGCGAGATTTGTTTTGCAAACTTTAATGTTACATCAGTCATTCATGTTAGTGCTGGGCTAACATCGTAATAAATTAGAAACACACACACACACACACACACACACACAGGTTTGTTGATGGACGCACACGTTAATGCTGATGGTGAGTAATTACAGTTGAAACCTCTCATAATGTTCCTCAAACTGAGTAGCATCACTGAGAAACGTCCTGCTCAAGGTTCGGGTTGACTAACTAGTTCTTCCAATGTTTCATCATCGTTTCAGACTCGTTTTAACCTTTGATGCATGTAAACCTGTTGCTGGAGACCACCAAAACTAAATTAGGAAACTTTAAAATAGCATAATAGGGGCACTTTAAGTGGCGTTTACTTAACTAGGTGGCTAAAGCACATTGTAAATACACATAATTGAAAACTATCAAGCTGTATGTATTATAAACAGAACTGCGTCACAAAGTTCAGCTCCTACGGTCTGCCATTTATAGTCCTTGTCCTTCCTATGTGCCCAGACATTCAAACAGAGATTTTACAAACTGTTGAATGTTGGGTGTAGACACTCATATGGTCCCCTTGTTATGGAAAAAGACTAGCCTGACAAGCCAGACTCACCATTGGCAGGGCTCAATCCGAGGGACGGGATAAACGGTTGTTTTTCAAATTCCCTCTGCACGCAATAGGATAGCGCTACAACCAACCAGAACGCTATCAGTGGTGAGACAACAATCACAAGCGGGTTGTGGCTGAGAACCATGCGTTTTCCCACCAGCGGAGCTAGTTGATAGATTAAAGTTTTGCCGTATCCGGTCGGCAAAACTCTGAACACATCTTCCTTTTTTAAGAATGACTTCAGTGCCGTTATTTGTTAGCAGGGAAGTCAGGCGGGTTAAACTCAGGCGAACGAGTCTTTCTACGCTCGCTTTGATTGTAATCCCGGCAGCGCGACTCCACCAAGTGACGCGTCAGAGGGAATCACTCAGAGCGGCAACAACCACGTGATCTCTGTCTCGGAGGATGAAGTTCGGAGGGCACTCAAGCGTGTGGACGTCAGGAAAGCTGCTGGGCCAGATGGTATTTCAGGCCGTGTTCTGCGGTCCTGTGCTGATCAGCTCGCCAGGTTGTTTACATCTATCTTTAATGAGTCCCTCTGTGGTCCCCACCTCCTTCAAAAAATCCACCATCATCCCTGTCCCTAAGAACAGTAAACCCTCTTGCCTAAATGACTATCGTCCAGTGGCTCTCACGTCTATAGTCATGAAGGTCTTTGAGAGACTCATTAAAAACACCATTTGCGCCTTCATTCCTGACACTTTGGACCCTCTTCAGTTTGCCTATCGTCCCAATAGATCGACTGAAGATGCCATCTCTCATGTCCTCCACTCCTCCCTCACTCACATCGACAGCAAAAGTGGGAACTACGTAAGACTGCTATTTATTGACTATAGCTCAGCCTTTAACACCATAGTTCCCATCAAGCTAACCTCCAAACTCCTGGATCTCGGCCTGAATCCTTCTCTCTGCCACTGGATTGAGGACTTCCTCACTGGCAGGCCTCAGGTGGTGAGAATAGGCCAGTCCACCTCCTCCTCCATCTCCCTGAGTGTGGGAGCTCCACAGGGCTGTGTCCTGAGCCCCTGCTCTACTCTCTCTACACGCATGACTGTTTGTCCACACACAGCTCCACCTCTATCATCAAATTTGCTGATGATACTGTTGTCCTGGGCCTCATTTCCAACAACAATGAGACGGCATACTTGGACGAGGTGGAGCAACTAACATCATGGTGCCAGGACAACTGTCTCTCTCTGAATGTTGGCAAGACCAAAGAAATGATTGTGACTTCAGGAAGAGACAGCAACGGACATACTCCCCCTCATGATCAGCGGGTCACCAGTAGAGAGAGTGAGCAGCTTCAAGTACCTGGGAGTAAACATCTCCGAGGACCTGACCTGGACTGCTCACATTCAGACACAGGTGAAAAAGCCAGGCAAAGACTGTACCACCTGCGCCAGCTGAGGAAATTCAGGGTTTCACCAGCTATCCTGAAAACTTTCTATTTAGGCGATAGAAAGTGTATTAACTCAGTGCATCACAGCGTGGTATGGGAACAGCACCAGTCATGACTGCAAAGCCCTGCAAAGAGTCGTGCGCTTATCCGGCGTATCTCAGGGTCAGCTCTCCGCCTCTGCAGGACGTCTACACCAAACGCTGCAAAGGTAGAGCTACTAAGATCATCAAGGACTCTAATCACCCTGCAAACCCTCATTTCACGCTGCTGCCATCTGGTAAGCGCTCAAGCCTGATGGCCAAAACTGAGAGACTCAGGAGGAGCTTCTTCCCCCAGGCCATCAGACTCCTGAACTCAGTCACTTAACATCACGTGACTTCACTTCAGGATAAACATCGATACACTGACATTGCACTGCACTTTCTGTTCTCGTTGTTACTGTGTAACAACCTGTTATAAACCTGTTTGCACATTATACTCTTATACATTTGTTAACCACATATTTATAAGTCTACAGTTTACTCACTGCACAGTTTACTTCACTTATTTTATTCCACTTCTTTATTTATTTTAATTTTATTTTCTACTTGATTTATTTATAATTCTGCATATACATATATACACACACATATATATATAAATATAAATACACTCACCTGTCAGGATTATTAGGAACACCATACTAATACTGTGTTTGACCCCCTTTCGCCTTCAGAACCGCCTTAATTCTACGTGGCATTGATTCAACAAGGTGCTGAAAGCATTCTTTAGAAATGTTGGCCCATATTGATAGGATAGCATCTTGCAGTTGATGGAGATTTGTGGGATGCACATCCAGGGCACGAAGCTCCCGTTCCACCACATCCCAAAGATGCTCTATTGGGTTGAGATCTGGTGACTGTGGGGGCCATTTTAGTACAGTGAACTCATTGTCATGTTCAAGAAACCAATTTGAAATTATAATAGAAATAGAATAAAAAAGTACTCATATATATATACACTCACCTAAAGGATTATTAGGAACACCTGTTCAATTTCTCATTAATGCAATTATCTAATCAACCAATCACATGGCAGTTGCTTCAATGCATTTAGGGGTGTGGTCCTGGTCAAGACAATCTCCTGAACTCCAAACTGAATGTCAGAATGGGAAAGAAAGGTGATTTAAGCAATTTTGAGCGTGGCATGGTTGTTGGTGCCAGACGGGCCGGTCTGAGTATTTCACAATCTGCTCAGTTACTGGGATTTTCACGCACTTGAAAATTATAATAATAAAATGTTAATTGTTAATATTTATTTACCAAATTTATGTGTACTCTTGTCATTTCAGCTCACTCTAGAAATACACCGATACAAACAACTGCCTACTGCGCGCTGGGTCTATGACAACATCACGTATCTGTAACGCCCATCATATTACAATTTAAAATAGTGGTTTTCTATTTTAATATAGGCTACTTCCTGATCTGTCCTTCAATCCGTGCAGACGTGTTTCTTCTCTCTGCTCCCCGCTGTGCTCTAGCGCTGTTTTGTTTTGTCTAGTGTTTCGTCTCTTCTCTTTCTCTCTGACTGCTGCTTTGCTGGACTCCTGAAAATACTGAAATGGAATTGATTAACTGGTCAATCAGCGCGATCGACAAGATTTTCTCACTAAGGAAGGGTGCCCCGGGAGAACCCACCTGCCCGGACGGGACCTTTGCCGCAGGGTACGTGAGGGACGCATGGAACAACTGGCAAGTCCTGTGCCTGGAGGCTCTGTCCGTGGAGGATGCGGAAGATTTATACATGATTGGTTTATTGATGGCGGGGTTCCTATTCTTTGGCTTTGGGATTGCCCTGACCTATCGGAAGATTGGTAAGACAGCTGCAAGCAAATTCACCCAGCCGCTGTCTGTGGAAATTAAGGAATGCGTCGGGGTTGTGTGTGACCGTTTGAAGGAATTAGATCAGAGAGTGAACCGTAACAACTCAGTCCGGACTGCGGATACGCAGGGTAGAGTGGGCTCCATCGGGGGTCAGATCGGTGAACTTTTACGGACTGTAACCGGTCTGGCCATGAGGCTGGACGTAATGTCTAGGGAAACTGCACAGACCGGACAAACGCTGAGGACCAGATCTGATTGATTGATTATGATCCGACAAATTACCGAAGATCATCAAATGGATTAAAAAATAATAAATTGTATTTGCCTGACCTAATCCCCACTTGGTCCCTTTCTCTCGGTTGGGAGTCCAGCCGGGCAGCCGGGCAGCTGCCTTATCTCCCTTCAAGGACAAACCATAGAACTGAACTTGAAAACATCTGAAGTTATGGCTAACATTCTCACAGACTCACTCGCACCATACACAATACCTAACCTGATCACTACTACCGTCTGCCTGTTATCTATCTCCTCCCCCAGTCCATACAAAAAATCCCATCACGTGACCACGTGTACTGTGTCATGTTTATGTTTATGTTTTGTTGATGTTTTGTTGTGTTTGCTATGTAATGCTTGCTAAACTGCATTCTTGTATTTCTGGAGAGCGTAGGGCGGCACCTGAATAATCGGCTGCGGCCCGGAGGCTTGCTCCAAACTCATTTCGTTACACTGTACTTGTACATGTGTAATGACAAATAAAATATTCAATTCAATTCAATTCAATATTCAATTCTTTAAAATATAATTTATTTCTGAGATGCAAAGCTGAATTTTCAGCACCATTACTCCAGTCTTCAGTGTCACACATCCTTCAGAAATCATTCTAATATGCTGATTTATTATCAATGTTGGAAACTGCTGTGCTGCTTAATATATTAATGGCTGATGAAAATTCACCTTTGCATCACAGAAATAAATTATATTTTAAAGTAGCTTATATTAAAATAGAAAACCATTATTTTACATTATAGTAATAATATGTTTAATATGTTGCTAAGACATTTTATTTCAGTATTTATTACACATTTCAGTTGATTTCACTCATCTCAGTATAGCAATATAGTTTGGGAAAAGCCAATATGGCATGTTCACTGCTGTAAGTGTGTGTGTCTGCGCCATTTATTCACACAGAGACATGCATAACATGCAGGATTCATATTTAAAAAGTCTTTTTGTGGTTTAATATTGACAGACACTAGTCTATGTCGTGATAATAATAAATCATTTAAGAATAAGGAACTTCCCGTCAATCCTCGGCTTGATCAAGTTGCTTCTCGAAATTAGGTAAATTCTTCTCAAATCTCAAAATGATGTGAAGTACATGAGTCTGACACTCGTTTAGGTGACACACATGTCCCTGTATGTTTTTTTGCATTAAATAAAATTATTTAAAGCACAGTAATGATTTTATAGAAAAAATAAAACATACACAAACCTGAATCAAAGAAGAAGTGCACCAGTTCTGTGACGCTGAGAAGAGAACGGCTCTGGAGAGAATTCAAACAGCCCTGCACGCACTTACTCAATTTCTTAAGTGTGTGTTGATTTGAATTAAGTAATAATTGTGATTCTTAAAACAGATCAGTTTAATTCTCCATTCTCAAACATTTGGATTTAATTTTACTATAATATTAAGTATATATTTTTTAAACTATTTTGTTAGTCAAATACTAAATTATTCAACAGAAAAAATATACTTAAATATAACTGCACATTTAAGATGAAATGAATGCTTGGATTTTTAGGCAATTATTTTAGTATGCTCAACTCAAACAATCAAGTAAATGATATTCAGAGATTTTATAAGGTTAATAAATGTAAGAATTAATGTGATATTTAGAAAGCCACTAAATTATTTTTAGAGTGCTGCCTTAATGTGTATTTATTTCTTGACTATAAACCAAATGATCAGACAAGTGAACACAAATCTGCTTAATCTTCTCAGTTGTCATTTTTATTGTAGAACGTGTTTTTCATTCATGACTGGAGCGTGTCAATAATAAATAGGCCAATGTGAACTGTGATGAATATGCATGCTGAAATTACAATACATGTATAAGTTTATAAAAAAACACAATATATATGATCACTTTAGTCTGAGATTCAAATGCACAGATATACAACTAAAATCCATCTCATTTCTTTTTTAGAAGGGCAAGAAAGAAGCAAATACGTCCTGTATTTTAAACGGAGTGAATGGATATGTGTCATCTGTGTTAATGAAAGTTCAACTACTGTCATATCACCGTCACAAACCATCACTAACAATCCATCTGCCAGTTTCATATCACCGTCACACACCATCACTAACAGTCCATCTGCCAGTTTCACAACACCGTCACAAGCCACCATTAACAGTCTATCTACCAGTTTCACAACACCGTCACAAACCACCACTAACAGTCCATCTGCCAGTTTCACAACACCGTCACACACCATCACTAACAGTCCATCTGCCAGTTTCATATCACCGTCACACACCATCACTAACAGTCCATCTGCCAGTTTCACAACACCGTCACAAACCATCACTAACAGTCCATCTGCCAGTTTCACAACACCGTCACACACCATCACTAACAGTCCATCTGCCAGTTTCATATCACCGTCACAAACCATCACTAACAGTCCATCTGCCAGTTTCACAACACCGTCACACACCATCACTAACAGTCCATCTGCCAGTTTCATATCACCGTCACACACCATCACTAACAGTCCATCTGCCAGTTTCATATCACCGTCACACACCATCACTAACAGTCCATCTGCCAGTTTCATATCACCGTCACACACCACCACTAACAGTCCATCTGCCAGTTTCATATCACCGTCACAAACCATCACTAACAGTCCATCTGCCAGTTTCACAACACCGTCACACACCATCACTAACAGTCCATCTGCCAGTTTCATATCACCGTCACACACCATCACTAACAGTCCATCTGCCAGTTTCATATCACCGTCACAAACCATCACTAACAGTCCATCTGCCAGTTTCACAACACCGTCACACACCATCACTAACAGTCCATCTGCCAGTTTCATATCACCGTCACAAACCACCACTAACAGTCCATCTGCCAGTTTCATATCACCGTCACACACCATCACTAACAGTCCATCTGCCAGTTTCACAACACCGTCACACACCATCACTAACAGTCCATCTGCCAGTTTCATATCACCGTCACACACCATCACTAACAGTCCATCTGCCAGTTTCATATCACCGTCACAAACCATCACTAACAGTCCATCTGCCAGTTTCATATCACCGTCACACACCATCACTAACAGTCCATCTACCAGTTTCACAACACCGTCACACACCATCACTAACAGTCCATCTGCCAGTTTCATATCACCGTCACACACCATCACTAACAGTCCATCTACCAGTTTCACAACACCGTCACACACCATCACTAACAGTCCATCTGCCAGTTTCATATCACCGTCACACACCATCACTAACAGTCCATCTGCCAGTTTCATATCACCGTCACAAACCATCACTAACAGTCCATCTACCAGTTTCATATCACCGTCACACACCATCACTAACAGTCCATCTGCCAGTTTCATATCACCGTCACAAACCATCACTAACAGTCCATCTGCCAGTTTCATATCACCGTCACAAACCATCACTAACAGTCCATCTGCCAGTTTCATATCACCGTCACACACCATCACTAACAGTCCATCTGCCAGTTTCATATCACCGTCACACACCATCACTAACAGTCCATCTGCCAGTTTCATATCACCGTCACAAACCATCACTAACAGTCCATCTACCAGTTTCATATCACCGTCACACACCACCACTAACAGTCCATCTGCCAGTTTCACAACACCCGAGAAAACTTACAATCTACCTACAGATGGTCTAAAAGACAAGGATGGATTTATTAATCCCCCAAAAGCATCGTAAGTGTGCGGTTACCAGTGACTTTTGAAATGAAATCATTTATTACTGAACACAGAGTGATTATTCAATTTTGCAGAGAATCTTTGGACAATCTGGAGTCTAAGATGAAAGAGATGGAACACAACAATATAAGCAACGCACAGATTGTCATGGGGGATGTTATTGGTCTTCTTCACGTACAAGATGAGAAAACAGAAAGCAGAGACACATGTTACTCTTCAGATCTAAACAGAATAAACGTAAGACTTGAGAAAATTAAACACAATATGATTCCTCATTTATTATAATTATTTTTTCACAGGTGGCTGATTGTGAAAGTGACCAGAACACAGAAATTCCCTGGTCTGTAAAGATTCCCAGCGAGGCCTTTAATAAATCACGACTGGAAAACAATGGCAGTGCGTTACTCGGAATTCTACGGTTCAAAAACATGGGAAAGGTACTCCTAATTAAATAATAATAATAATAAAAAAATCAATGTTTGAACAATTTAAGGAAAGTTTATGGGATTGTTCACTCAAAACATTTTCACTAATCTCGTTTCACTAATCTCATTTTTTGGGAACTTTTCTTTGAACAAATGTCTTGATCTATTGTATTCACACACATTTATATTTGATTTGCTCTATTTCTTATTTAGGATGAAACCAAAAATTTCACTGTTTTGACGATGAGGTTTATGGAATAACAATGAAGGCCAATATCTCCAGCCTTACCAACAATATAGAAATGTTCTTTACAAAGAAAGATCTGGTAAGAAAGGTTTTGTTGTGAATTTTTTTTAATATAATAATCAGACACTGAAAGTAAAATAAGAATGTTCTTACAGGTTGGTAATGCGTCCTGCAGATCTTGGGGTGGTGAAGGTACATTTATCTATGGCTGTTTCCATCAATAAACCCAATTTATTTTATATATTTCATTCCTCACACTCTTTTCTTCAAAGGAAATCTTACATGGACAACGTCCGGCTGTGAGACTGAACAAATCAATAACACCATAAAGTGCTCGTGTTCACATCTGACGTTCTTTGCGGTGCTGATGGTGAGAAGTCTCGCCCACGTCTTAGTCTAGAGAAGTGATTAGTCCACGTCTATATTCTAATAAACTTGTACAAGATGACTAAAGAAACTTAATATATATATATATATATATATATATATATATATATAGGTGCCGTATTTACAAAACATTTTATCTTACCACTAAGAGTTCTCCTAAACAGCAGTAAGAGTTTTCTCTTAGAACCTATTCTCAAAGCTGCTGAGATTTCCCCTCCACGCTCTAAGCGTTCAATAATCACTCCGTCCATCTCCGCTCCGGATTCACCATTTCCCACTCCCCTCCTCACTCACTGATATCAGAAACACCGCTCCGTCTTCGCTCCGAGGCCATTAGCGGCTAAAGTATTCAAGTAAGCTCTGAAACATCACAAAATTTGGTATATACATTATATGATAAAATAAATAAACATTAGGAGATAGTTTCAACAAGGTTTATTGGAGCACTAGTATGCATACGTGTTTTCATACGACATGCCAAGCTTAGGCTTTATCAGCATTGAAAGTTAAATATCATTGCTGCTTTTTGCAGTGCAAAGTTGGTTTGGAAAGATGAAAATAGTACACTTTCATCAGTTATTTTATCTACGGGTCACTACATTACAGATTTCTGCTCATTCAAAATCAGATACAGATAACTGTAAGCAGATAAGCGTGTTATGTGCTTTTACCCGATCATATTCAGTATGTAGAAGGTACAAAATAAAAACGTGTCCATCGGCGTCATCATAACCTTTACATTCTTTCTGATTTGAGTGATCTATCTGCATCAAGCTAGTTAAATGTGTTTAACATGTGAGTTCTGGCTAAAACTGCAGTTATATTATGGGACGTTGGCATGAATTGTACTCGTGATGGAGCGGTAGTGGAGCGTTCTCGGAGCGTTGTGGTTTTCACTCCACTACCGCTCCATCACGAGTAAAAAAAAAAATTTAAATCCGCTCCTCACTCCATTCAAAATCATGCCGCTCACTAGGGCTGCACAATTATGACGAAAATCATAATTGTCGATTATTCCCTTGAAATTGTAATTGCGATTATTAAATACGATTATCACAATTTATATTGAATGATGTTTTGAATAGCTTGACCATTGTCTAAAAGTAACTGAATGCCATATTTTTATATAAAAATAGGATATAAAAATATGGAAATTAGTTATAGGAACTAGGCATCAGGGTGGTTCCCCTAGGGTCATTTACCTGGTTGCATTCGCACTGCCAGTAGAAACTCTGAAGTGAAATAAGCCACGCTTATTGTTGTGACTTTTATTTTGATGGCGTGGTGGACTATTTATTAATAGTCTGAGCACAGAGGGCTCACATTCAAATCAAAATCAAATCACCTTTATTTATATAGTGCCTTTCACAAGTCCAATTGTCCAAAAGCAGCTTCACAGTGTTAACAGGAAAATAATGCAACAGAATTTGATTCGGCTGTACAGACGTTCTGGTGAAACGGTGATGTTATCCAGCTAATTTCAATGATCATATAGTGTCAATGCGGGCAGATCGGTAATATAGATGAGATTTAGGTGTCCCCAACTGAGCAAGCCAAAAGCCAGAGGCAACGGTGGCAAGGAACCAAAACTCCTTTGGTCAGAAACCAGGCTCAGTCGGGGTGCCAGTTCTCCTCTGGCTGACGAACAAACAGTGTATGATTATAATTCTGGCAACATTTCTGGTCTTTAGTCATAATAGGTAGATATTCGTAAGCTTGTTCGAAAGATTGGAGTCGTCACGCCGAAGACGGGTTTAATGAGGATGTCGTGTCGATGCAGCATTTACGGGGGGAGTTTAATTGACACGCTCTCTGCAGACACTTCAGGGATGAGTTGGTCATGTCCAGGCGCTGGTCCACCATCTGATCTGGATACGGCCCGGATCCGGCTGACTGCAGTAAACCTCGGGATAAACAGAGAGACTAACATTAGCGTGGATGCCATTCTTCTTATGACGTAACGAGTACATCAGGTGTTATGGGAAGTGTTCCCGGTTCCGGCTGACCTAGTTAATGCAGCCTAACAATCATTTACTGATTTGAATAATAGAGATTGATAATGTTTTATGTGTAAGCCATAGTAAAGAGATGCGTTTTAGTCTAGATTTAAACTGACAGAGTGTGTCTGCTTCCCGAACAATGCTAGGAAGACTGTTCCAAAGTTTAGGCGCTAAATAGGAAAAGGATCGACCGCCTGCAGTTGAGTTAGATATTCTAGGGATTATCAACTGGCCAGAGTTTTGAGACCGCAATCGACGTGATGGAGTATAATGCGTTAAGAGCTCGCTCAAGTACTGGGGAGCTAAACCATTTAGTGCTTTGTAAGTAAGAAGCAAGATTTTAAAATGTA
Organism: Paracanthobrama guichenoti; assembly: GCA_018749465.1. NCBI lineage: Eukaryota > Metazoa > Chordata > Actinopteri > Cypriniformes > Gobionidae > Paracanthobrama > Paracanthobrama guichenoti. The sequence goes on along the minus strand of CM031959.1, from coordinate 41,962,362 downwards.
TGCGATGTTTAATAGGGAGCCAGTGCAGTGTTGACAGAACCGGGCTAATATGGTCATACTTCCTGGTTCTAGTAAGAGCTCGAGCTGCTGCGTTTTGGACCAGCTGGAGTTTGTTTATTAAGCGAGCAGGGCAACCACCCAGTAAAGCATTACAGTAATCTAGCCTTGAGATCATGAACGCATGAATTAACTGTTCAGCATTTTGCATCAAAAGGATGTGCCGTAATTTAGATATATTTTTAAGATGGTAGAATGCAGTTTTACAGATGTTAGAAACGTGGCTTTCAAATTAAAGATTGATATCAAAGAGCACACCCAGGTTCCTAACTGACGACAAGGACTTGACAGAGCAGCCATCGAGTGTTAGACAGTTACTACTTGCAGAGTTTTTTTGTCCAATAATTAAAAATTCCTTTTTTCGGAATTAAGTTGCAGGAAATTACTAGACATCCAATGTTTTATATCAGCTATGCATTCCGTTAATCTTGTGAATTGGTAAGTTTCGTCAAGGCGTGAAGAAATATAGAGCTGAGTATCGTCAGCATAACAGTGAAAACTAACGCCATGCTTCCTAATGATATCTCCCAGTGGTAGCATGTACAGGGTGAAGAGCAACGGTCCTAGCACTGAGCCCTGCGGTACTCCATGCTGAACTTGTGATCGGTGTGACATCTCTTCATTTACTGCTACAAACTGATAACGGTCAGATAAGTATGATTTAAGCCATGCCAATGCAGTTCCACTAATGCCAACATAATTTTCGAGTCTATTCAAAAGAATGTTGTGGTCGATAGTATCGAATGCAGCGCTAAGATCGAGTAACACTAATAGAGAGATACAACCACGATCGGATGATAAGAGCAAATCATTTGTAACTGATGAGAGCAGTCTCAGTACTATGATACGGTCTAAATCCTGACTGGAAATCCTCACAGATACCATTTCTTTCTAAAAAGGAACATAATTGTGAAGACACTGCCTTTTCCAGTATTTTTGACAGGAAGGGTAGATTTGAGATCGGCCTGTAATTGACTAATTCTGTAGAATCAAGTTGAGGTTTTTTAATAAGTGGTTTGATAATAGCCAACTTCAAAGTTTTCGGTACATATCCTAATGACATATCCTTTATTGCATTTATGTAGAAAAGGCTCAGCACCCAAGGCTCTATTGCCTCAATGTTGTACAGTGTTTTTGGGTGGATTGTGGAGGTGGCTTGCCGGCAACAGCCATTTGGATTGTTTGGTCTTAGTCCTCTTGACTACTCCTAACTTTTCACAAATTTAGGAGTTGATTTTAGCGCTAAAATGGTTTGTGAAATACTCTTAGAGAAAATACTTAGGAGTCCTAAAATTAGGACTGACACGCCCATTTTTAAGAGTATTTCCTAAATCACCAAGTTGGGAGCTACTTTTAGCCTTAAGATGTTTTGTGAATATGACCAATAGTTGTTTCTGTTGTGTTTTCTCTGATCTCTCAGTCTCTGCCAGACAACAGCACAGCGCCGTATGTGGCATCACTGAGCTTCATCTCTTCTATCGGCTGCGGCATCTCCATGTTTTTTCTGTCCGTCGCTCTGTTCATGCATTTCCTGTTACGGTAGATTATCTTAACATATAACATATAGTTACTTTTTGACCAATCGCTTTTGTTCCTCTTATGGATAAAAGCGTCTGCTAGATGCATAAATGCATGTTACAAATAGAGTTTTTCTCATATTTGAACAGGAAAGCCAAATCAAATCAGGCCACGAAGATCTTGATGAACATGTTTGTGGCTTTGTTTCTCCTGAATTTATCCTTTTTGTCAAACGAGAGCGTGGCCAACACAGAAGACAAGGCTGCGTGCGTCTTCATAGCGCTGCTCATGCATTACTCCATGCTGACTACATTCACCTGGTTCTTCATTCAAGCTCTTCATATGTACTTATGGCTCATCAGAAAGAACGTCACCATCTCAAACTACATGAGGAAGATCACTGTGTGCGGCTGGAGTGAGTTATAGGGAAAAACTACTTATTCTACTGTTGACTTGAACCTTTTAAAAACAAAAACCAGTCAGACTGTAAACTGTTCACCTGAAAAAGAAAATATATTGTGCAGTATACTGTTATTTTAGTCATTTTAGTACATCAAGTCAAATGAATATGAGGAATGTTGCCTTGGCAACTGGCTGAAATAATAATAAAAAAAAAAAAAAAAAAAAAATATATATATATATATATATATATATATATATAAAATTTTAAAAAAATGTTTTAGTGAACTATAATAACCCTGATCTCTGTGTGTTTTCAGCGCTTCCGGCTCCGATAGTCATAGCTGTTGTTTCAATAGGAGGATATAAAGCAGTGATTATAAACGCAACATCTGGAAAAACCACACAAATGTAAGTTCTTCTGATGTCACAAATATATGAATTAATGAAGCTTGAAGTTCAAGATTCAAGATTTCAAGTTTTATTTGTCACATACACAGTTATATACAGAATATACAACCGGCAGTGAAATGTGAACAGGTCCGCTCCATGGACAGTGCAAATTCACAGTTAAAAACACAAGGAAGAAATTATAATAGAAATAGGATAAAAAAAGTACTATATATATATATATATATATATATATATATATATATATATATATATATATATATATATATATATATATATATATATATATATATATATATATATATATATATATATATATAATATGTCTATATCTGTAGAATTATAAATAATCAAGTCAAGAGAAAAAAAGAAGAAGGATACAGTGGAATAAAATAATTGAAGTAAACTGTGCAGTGAGTAAACTGTAGACTTATAAATATGTGGTTAACAAATGTATAAGAGTATAATGTGCAAATATAACAGGTTGTTACACAGTAACAACGAGAACAGAAAGTGCAGTGCAATGTCAGTGTATCGATGTTTATCCTGAAGTGAAGTCCACGTGATGTTAAGTGACTGAGTTCAGGAGTCTGATGGCCTGGGGAAGAAGCTCCTCCTGAGTCTCTCAGTTTTGGCCATCAGGCTCGGGAAGCGCTACCAGATGGCAGCAGCGTGAAATGAGGGTTTGCAGGGTGATTAGAGTCCTTGATGATCTTAGTAGCTCTACCTTTGCAGCGTTTGGTGTAGACGTCCTGCAGAGACGGGAGAGCTGACCCGAGATACGCTCGGATAAGCGCACGACTCTTTGCAGGGCTTTGCAGTCATGACTGGTGCTGTTCCCATACCACGCTGTGATGCACTGAGTTAATACACTTTCTATCGCCCCTAAATAGAAAGTTTTCAGGATAGCTGGTGAAACCCTGAATTTCCTCAGCTGGCGCAGGTGGTACAGTCTTTGTCTGAATGTGACCAGGTCAGGTCCTCGGAGATGTTTACACCCAGGTACTTGAAGCTGCTCACTCTCTCTACTGGTGACCCGCTGATTATGAGATGGAAGTATGTCCGTTGCTGTCTCTTCCTGAAGTCCACAATCATTTCTTTGGTCTTGCCAACATTCAGAGAGAGACAGTTGTCCTGGCACCATGATGTTAGATGCTCCACCTCGTCCAAGTATGCTGTCTCATTGTTGTTGGAAATGAGGCCCAGGACAATAGTATCATCAGCAAATTTGATGATAGAGGTGGAGCTGTGTGTGGACAAACAGTCATGCGTGTAGAGCGAGTAGAGCAGGGGACTCAGGACACAGCCCTGTGGAGCTCCCACACTCAGGGAGATGGAGGTGGAGGTGGACTGGCCTATTCTCACCACCTGAGGCCTGCCAGTGAGGAAGTCCTCAATCCAGTGGCAGAGAGAAGAATTCAGGCCGAGATCCAGGAGTTTGGAGGTTAGCTTGATGGGAACTATGGTGTTAAAGGCTGAGCTATAGTCAATAAATAGCAGCCTTACGTAGTTCCCACTTTTGCTGTCGATGTGAGTGAGGGAGGAGTGGAGGACATGAGAGATGGCATCTTCAGTCGATCTATTGGGACGATAGGCAAACTGAAGAGGGTCCAAAGTGCCAGGAATGAAGGCGCAAATGGTGTTTTTAATGAGTTTCTCAAAGACCTTCATGACTATAGACGTGAGAGCCACTGGACGATAGTCATTTAGGCAAGTGCCCGTATTATGGAACTTTAAAGGCTCCTAATGTTGTTTTGGCATCTCCTACAACAGATTCACATGCATTCAAGGTCATAAAACACTTTATTTGTCTCATAATATCCACTGCAGTATCAGCTCTTTTCTCTCAATGTCTCAAACTGTTCGATCAAGGATTCAGTCTCTCTAAACCCCGCCCCTCTGAGAGCCTGCTCTGCTGTGATTGGTCAGATGGCCCAGTCTGCTGTGATTGGTCAGAAACTAAATGTATCATATCTGAATCTTTTGGTTTTACTGTATCTTACTGTATCTATCAGAAATTTGGTTTTAGGAACACTTTTTATAGCTAAAATATTTTACCCAACTCTGCTTTGAATTCTGCAAGGAAATAAGAGACAAGGAAGGAAGATATATTATAGTAAGGGGCAAAATTGAGAATAAAACGGTCACTTTGGTCAATATATATATGCACCTCCTGAAAGCAGTAAAAGATTTTTTTAAGTCCCTGTTTAATGTTGTAGCTCAAGAGACAGAGGGAGTTTTAATTTTAGGCAATGATTTTAATGTTGTAATAAACCCAAGATTGGATACCACCAGCCACTCTATTAGAAAAAGACATTTTGGAAGATCTTGGTTTAATTGATGGAGAGATATTCACCCTCTAACCAGAGATTATACCCACTATTCAGCACTACACAAAGTCCACTCACGATAATCGACACAAAGTGAAAGAATGTGAAATTGGTGGAGCTGACTTATCCGATCATAATGCTATTCAATTAAAAATAGACATGAACACTCAAAAAAGAACACTTTATGGAGGCTTAATGTAGGAATACTAAATAAAGAAATTGTGAAACAAATAAAAAATGATATAAAGCTATATATGGAGGAGAACAATACAGTTAACCCCATTTTCACATGGGATGCTGCTAAGGCAAGGGGGAAGGACAAAACAATTATATGAGCCAGAAAAGATTGAAATTATTTTTGAGAATTATTTTAAGTCATTATATTCCCAACCCCCAGATGCCAATATAGAAAGGATGAAAACATTTTTAGACCTACCCTAGACCTACCCACAATTAGCACAACACAGAACAAATTTCTCACTGCACCAATCACGGTGGAAGAAGCAGAGCGAACGATAAGTGATGGCTAAAAAACAATAAATCCCCAGGAAGTGATGGCTTCCCATCTGAATGGTACAAGATGTTTAGGGAAGAATTGAAACCAATCTAACTAAGATCATTTAATCAGACCCTCAAAGGGAGACTCCCCCATCATGGAGGGAGACTGTCATAACAATTATCCCCAAAGAAGGTAAATATAAAGAGCTTTGCAATTCTAATAGTCCAATCTCTATTTTGAATGTGGACTATAAACGATTTATCTTGATTATCTGTGAAAGGTTTGAAACTTGATCTAACTGATGAAGACCAAACTGGTTTTATTAGGAACCGGCAAACGCATGATAATATTAGGAGAATAATACGTTATAGAGAATATTAAAGAGAACATGAATGTGCCGCTATTCTGAGCCTTGATGCAGAAAAGGCATTTGATATTGTCAATTGGGCCTTTCTATACCAGGTGCTTGAAAGATTTTGTTTTACCGAAAATTCAATTCAGTGTATTAGAACAATTTATTCAGAACCAATAGCCATAATCAAAGTTAATGGACATTTGACAGCCACTTTTAATCTAAGTAAGGGTTGCTGTTTAAGCCCTACTCTTTTTGCTCTTTATACTGAGCTTTTGGCTCAAGCAGTAAGGCAGAGTGAGGAACTGAGCGGAATAAGAATTGGAGAAGACGTGGGTTGTGTGCGGATGATGTTATTATTTATCTGTAATAGATGGCTGACTCTAGAATTCAGCTCGCAAATAGACATCATGAAAATAAACGTTGTCTCGAGATTATTGTATCTTTTCCAAGCTTTACCAATAATGATTCCTAGGATTCAGTTCAGGGCTTGGGACAGGATGATTTCAAGATTTATCTGGGAGGGGAAAGAAACTTGAATAAGATACACAACACCACAGCTAGCAAAGGACAGAGGAATAGCCCTACCGAATTTACTGGAATATTTTTACACTGCACAAATTAGACCATGAGTGCTTGTGTAACCCTAGCTACTTATCAAAATGGAAAGATATAGAACTTGCAAACCAGAGTTAACCTATACAGTTCATTCTATGTGATAAAGAAAAAACATTGGCATCAAAAAATCATTTACTACACTTTGATATGGTTTGAATTAGTTGAGCAGTATAACCTAAAACAATCTGACTGAAATATAAAGATGGGTGGCATTTGATCATACTTTTGAACCAGAGCTCCTTTATGTGGGATTTAGGAGATGGGTAACTAAAGGTTTGACTGTATTGTATACCTTTGTTGCACAAGGAAAATTGTATGTTGTATGTTTTAATTCTGCAAAACTTTAAAATTACCTGTTCACAAAGATGGAAAAAGTTAGCATGGAAAAATCTAGTTCTATCGTTTTTCATTACCCCCAAATTAAAAGTAAATAATTAGCCACACCACAATTATGCTGGAGGATGTGTGGGCATGTTAATGTTGTTCATGTATTCTGGAGTTGCCCAAAAATATTACCTTTCTGGGACATGGTTTTGATGGAGATCCAAAAAAGAATGGATAGAAATTGTTTAAAAAAATATACAATATGGAAAATTTGACTTTTATCTTGAGACTTAAAGACCTATTTATAAAATGCTGGAAGAAATGGATTGAGTACTGTAATGCAAACAATCAATGACTGTATATGTGAACCTATACTTGCACCAAAACATAATGTATACCCCCTTGTTCTATTTCCCCAATGATGCATGTCATTTTCTTGAAAAATCATCAATAAAAATACAGTAAGAAAATTAATAAAATAAAAATAAACCCAGCAGTCACCCTACTTCCCTCCAAAGTAATCGTCCTATAGAGGATTATGTTGAAGAGTTTTGTGAACTTTGTGACTTTAATGATGTCGACATTTTTCACCATAGACTTAATGACTTTCGCAGTTACCTTATGCCTGAGCGCAATTTCCCAGGGACTTTGGCTCAATATATAGACTACGCCTTACTGCGGAGTGGTTCCTCAGAGCCTCTTCACGTCATAACCGCCACACCAGAGCCTCCAGCTGTCATGGCCTGCGGATGTGGAGCTTGGTCCAGCATTGAACTTCCCTACCATGGCTGTTGTGATTTCAAGTTCTGTGGTCTCAAATCCAGTAGTCACAGAGGTCGTACCACCTTTAGCTTCCTGTAATGGCAGACAAACTTCCCCCAAAGTGGTGGTGGCTGCTACAACTCCTCCAAAAGCAGCGTATGTATGTAGCTCCGTATGGTCTGCCATGGTGTTCTCCAGTTCCACCAGCGCCACATTGGTGGTTACCATCTCCACTGGCCTCACCACAACCACCTAATTCTTTATGGTGCGGTCCTTCACCCCACGGTCCAGGCCCGCTACAGCTCCACATCTCATGGTCTCAGCCACTGCTCCACAGTCCAATCCCGCCACTGCTCCATGGTCCAATCCCACCACTGCCCCATGGTCCAGGCCTGCCACTGCTCCACGTCTCATGGTCTCAGCCACTGCTCCACGGTCCAGGCCCACCACTGCTCCATGTCTCATAGTCTCTGTCACTGCACCACAATCTTGGCCCAACCCATGTTCCACAGTCCAGGCTGACTCTGCTACATGATCCAGGCCCAGTTCCCTTTAACAGGCCCTCGATGGTCCAGTTCCCCTTAACAGGCCCTCCATCCCTCACCATGGATCACCTTCACTCCACCACTATCGTGGACTGTTGGTTTTAGGCTGGGTGTTCGTATAGGGCGCCTGGAGCCGCCTTTTTGAGTCAAATGCACTATTGTAAATAAACTGCAATTGGGTTTTCTTCACCATTGTCTTTGTCTGCTCCATGTCAGCTATGTTACACACACTACATGAATGGTAATATCTGAAAAAGCATGATAGGGGCACTTTAAGTGTCTTCTGATTGTCTTAATTATATTTCGCTATCTTCTAATTATAGGTGCTGGATTACAGATGCTTTAATTCACTACATAGTGAACATTGGTTACTATGCCTTAGTCTTCATCTTCACGACTGGAATCTTCATCATGATCGTCACTAAGATTATCCAAGCCCAACACATAAAAGCACCCGACGGCAAGAGAAAGACGTTCAGAAAGCAGCTCATGATGGTGATGAGTTTGTTCCTGCTCTTCGGCCTGACGTGGGCTGTGGCGTTCTTCAGTTATGGGCCGATGCTCATTCCCTCATATTACATCTTCACTGTGTTGAACTCGTTTCAGGGTGAGAAACAATCACATGCATCATTACACTTGGTTTAGTTCAATGCTTCTATTTTTCCAACAGGTTTCAGCAAATTATTTGAATGTATTAATTTTTATTTTATTAATTTATTTTTACACATTACATATACACTCACCTAAAGGATTATTAGGAACACCTGTTCAATTTCTCATTAATGCAATTATCTAATCAACCAATCACATGGCAGTTGCTTCAATGCATTTAGGGGTGTGGTCCTGGTCAAGACAATCTCCTGAACTCCAAACTGAATGTCAGAATGGGAAAGAAAGGTGATTCAAGCAATTTTGAGCGTGGCATGGTTGTTGGTACCAGACGGGCCGGTCTGAGTATTTCACAATCTGCTCAATTACTGGGATTTTCACGCACAACCATTTCTAGGGTTTACAAAGAATGGTGTGAAAAGGGAAAAACATCCAGTATGCGGCAGTCCTGTGGGCGAAAATGCCTTGTTGATGCTAGAGGTCAGAGGAGAATGGGCCGACTGATTCAAGCTGATAGAAGAGCAACTTTGTCTGAAATAACCACTCGTTACAACAGAGGTATGCAGCAAAGCATTTGTGAAGCCACAACACGCACAACCTTGAGGCGGATGGACTACAACAGCAGAAGACCCCACCGGGTACCACTCATCTCCACTACAAATAGGAAAAAGAGGCTACAATTTGCACAAGCTCACCAAAATTGTACAGTTGAAGACTGGAAAAATGTTGCCTGGTCTGATGAGTCTCGATTTCTGTTGAGACATTCAGATGGTAGAGTCAGAATTTGGCGTAAACAGAATGAGAACATGGATCCATCATGCCTTGTTACCACTGTGCAGGCTGCTGGTGGTGGTGTAATGGTGTGGGGGATGTTTTCTTGGCACTTGGCACACGGGAGCTTCGTGCCCTGGATGTGCATCCCACAAATCTCCATCAACTGCAAGATGCTATCCTATCAATATGGGCCAACATTTCTAAAGAATGCTTTCAGCACCTTGTTGAATCAATGCCACGTAGAATTAAGGCAGTTCTGAAGGCGAAAGGGGGTCAAACACAGTATTAGTATGGTGTTCCTAATAATCCTGACAGGTGAGTGTATAATATATATATATATATATATATATATATATATATATACACACACATATATATATATATATACACATACACACACACACACACACTTATGCATTTGGCAGACGATTTTATCCAAAGCGACTTACATTGCATTCAAGGTACACATTTTTACATTTTGTCAGTTCTTGCTTTCCTGGGAATCAACCCATGACCTTGGCGTTGCTAGTGCCATGCTCTCATATATATATATATATATATATATATATATATATATATATATATATATATATATATATATATATATATATATATGTATCTCCATTCTATAATTCATTAGAAAGGTTTATAAATGGAGTTTGGTTGCAGTTAAAAATCATGCAAATTAACTCAAATCTGTGGAATGTATTTGAGAAGGCAGAATTAGTAGAAATAATTTTCTGATTTTTTTTCAGGGTTTTCCTCTTCCTGTATTACTACAATATTCATAAAGATGTAGAAGGCCATTTCTCTGATGATCCAGAAAGGTCAAACTCCACCACAACCATGGTTCAATCCAGAATTAATGGCGTGGAAAATGTTTATAATGTTTATAATTAAGACAGAAACCCATGCTGTCTCTCAGCTGATAAGTCAACAGTAGACGGTCAGAATACTAGTCGTGTTTAATGTGCTGTATAGTTTAATATGAGTGTTTAATAATAATCTGTGTCTAATATGCTGTACGGTGAGGGGATATAATAATGGGATCATAAGTAGGATCATTAGCTTTTAAACAAAAGTTAATTTAGCACGTAAACATTTCTTCTGAGGAGGCAAGGGAGACAGTGTCTCTTCAAAAAAACTGGATGAGACATTAAAAAGTGTAAAAGTCACTTATTTTTATAAAAAGTGACATTGTCCAACAGTGACACCCACAGGTGAAGTTACAGCGGTTAATGCGTGCAGTGAGTTTACGGGGTAATTGAGAATGAATTGGGGAAAGTCACGTGAGAGGAGGCAACGCCTCCATCACGCTATGACCAGTTATGATTGGTTATGACTGGTGAATCAGTCTGAATGAAGACTATGATGGTGTATATGGATTATCAAATGGATTTATCGAAAGGGCGTTGTCACCCCCTTTCCAAACTTAAATGACTGTAATTCAAGAACGCTCTGAAATATAGACTTAAGTTTGGTCTTGTTTTAAAGAAAACACTTGGCACATTATTGCTGAAGTGAAAGCACAAAATAAATATATTAAAAAGTTATGGAAGTTTAAACTTACTGTAAATGAAATGTGCTGTACTAAATATTGTTTATAAAAATATTTATTTTACAAAATCATTTTTACTATAAACTCAAAGCCATATGTCTGACCAAGTTGTGTTCCAAATCTGAAGTTGATATCGCAAAAATTGAAGTTCCCATGAGATTTTGTTGAGGCGCAGTACCGAAAATAGCCAGCGGATATCATCCACATTCCAGTGATTTTTTTTATGCCTTCTTCAGTAACAAATTAATATATTTCTGTTCAAATGTCACTTCTATCACAAAACAGTCACCAAATCTGGAACCTTGAGACTCAGACCTTTCCGACTATAGGTGTTTTGTCAAGATTAGAAAAGGTTTTGATTATAAAGTATTTAAAATAAATTTTGTAATAAGGAACCTGAAACCACCCACTAGGGGAGGAGCTCGCTAGAAGGATTTAAGAGTACCATTTCGGTTACCAACGTACCAGCGGTTTTCACAGGATTTTGAGTTTGATATGACACCTAATTTATGATGATTACTAAAATATGTGACATGAAAAAAGGCGTTAAAGAGTGCCAAAGGTGACAGTTGAGGGGTTAAAGGTACATCTTCGTGTCTGTGACCACTGCTTACAAGCTTGATGACTGCTGAAAACAAGTAGACTATTAAAAAGAAAAGCTGAACATTAGTTCAGAAATAATACATATTATTTAAATTGTTACTGCCTTTAGTTATCATTTTGGAATAAATGTAAAAATGCATAAAAACACTACCTTGATGAAATGTATACTTGGTTTTAATAAATGGAGCATTAGTGCAAAAATACAAAATAGAATTGTATTTGGTCTCTCTTTTTTATATAATGTTTATCTAACCAGGACAATTAAGTGTAACAGGGACATAAATTTACATTTAATATAAAAAAATTAATTTTACAAAAGTCACCGCAGACCACTGACATACATGAACATCATCACCGGAGGTTACTTTACAAGTTGTATATTTTCTCGTCCTCATTTATGATAGAGTGATAGAGGCTCGTGTAACGCTAGAGGGATGGAGTTGGAGATGTGAATGAGATTATTAAACACAGACAATTACAACCACATATTGACTCAACACTTGTGATTCAGAGACTAATACACTTCCTCTATCCAGCTGAATGAGCTGCTGATTTCGGATTTATTGGCTTTAATGTTGTGGATGTTTTATGTTTATTGAAGAATGCAAATAATTCATCGTGGTTTTACGACACGTCCCTTAAACACAAACTGCTAATAAAGGCTGTTCTTTTGAACTTTCTATGCATCAAAGAATCTTTCACAAAAATCTGAAGCAGCAGTTTTCATCACTGATCATAAATGTGTGTTGATGATCAGATCCTCATCTGAGAATGATTAGTGAAGGGTCATGTGACACTGAAGACTGGAGTAATGATGATAAACTCAGCTTTGATCACAGGAATAAATCACACTTTACTGTATATTCACACAGAGAACAGTTCTTTTAAAGTGGTCATGACATGATAAATCAAACTGGTCTTGATCTTTTGACACATAACAGGTCTTTGTACCATTAAAACATCCTACAAGTTTCAGAGCTTTGTAAGGATGGGTTTTACTGCTAAGACAAAAGCTGAGATCCAACACCCTGTAATAAAACTCACTAATCTGGAGAGAAGATCTCAGAGAAAGAGTGTAGGACTTGCCCAAACTTCTCTCCTTGCATACCCCCTCTCCCTATTCCCTTCCCCCCAGGAAAAGCCACAGAAAGTTCTCTAAGACTGTCTATATTCCACATATTTTGTGAATTCTTTTGTTTTTTCCCTTTCATGTTTGGTATCATTTTAATGATATCTTATATTTAATGAATGTCTCTTTTAAAAATCTCTCTGAAACCAGGCGTTTGTGTAATAAATATCCACAACTCGTGTGTTCTGGTCTGGGTATTTAAGGAAAGGTGTCAGAGCTGCCATTGGGGAAATTCTGTAGGCAGAAACCCGCATGCGGTGCTGTATCAGTGTCTTAAAGACACTCACACACCACTGCATGTCACGTATGATGACTCTTTGAAACTATTGTCACAGTAACTTTGTATTTGTGGTTTATATTTTATGCTGATCAGTTGTCGACCATGGATTCTTTATTTTTAATTAATTTTATTTGATGTTCTGCCTGGCCAAAATAAATGTTAATCTTGATTTATTCTGTATTATTCTGAAATCTTTATTTTTGTATTGATCAATGAGGAGTAGGTGGTATTTCCGCAAATCTCTCTGCCGGGATAGATCATACCGAGGACCCAATGACACGGCCTGACTTAAAGGTAAAATACAGGGCTCTAGACTCCTCCTTCCAACTGGTTGCTCTGGTGTGACTAACTTTCTCAGTTGGTCGTACCCTTTTTTTATATCAATCATAATGACCTTGCATGTTGATGAATCGCTCTCTTGATTTCTATATGTGGCCAGTAAAGTGGGAGAAGAATATAGTAATAGTAAATAACTTTATAGTTACTTACACAATGTATCTGATATGAATATATCACGTCATTAATGGATAGTTATTGCCGCTTCCATAGACATCACTGTGTATTTTACAAACTATAAATATATTGTTTTGCTAATACTTGTGTATTTAAACGTGTCTGGCTCAGCATTGTGCATTGAAAGCATTGTGCACTCGCACTAGGGATGTGACGGTGAGAACATTTTATCACAGGTTAATCGACATATGACAACACCGGTAATACCAGTATTCCTGGCGGGGGCTTTTAAATTCTAAACCGAAAGTAAAATGTGCACGGCTGCTCGGGCATTCATAACAGAGTGGGAAAAAGCAAAGTTGAACTTCCATAGGAATTAACTGAAAATGCGTCAGTGGACATGCACCGTGAATGACAGTCACTGGATGACAGTGATGTAACCGGTGTTGCGCCTGTACATCGGCAAGACCGACTATGTGAAGTTTTTATTCACACATTATCAAAAAATTATCGCATTTGATTAAACTAATAACGCATCTCTTTACTATGGCTTACACATAAAACATTATCAATCTCTATTATTCAAATCAGTAAATGATTGTTAGGCTGCATTAACTAGGTCAGCTGGAACCGGGAACACTTCCCATAACACCTGATGTACTCGTTACATCATAAGAAGAATGGCATCTACGCTAATGTTAGTCTCTCTGTTTATCCCGAGGTTTACTGCAGTCAGCCGGATCCGGGCCGTATCCAGATCAGATGGTGGACCTGCGCCTGGACATGACCAATGCATCCCTGAAGTGTCTGCAGAGAGCGTGTCAAATAAACTCCCCCCGTAAATGCTGCATCGACACGACATCCTCATTAAACCCGTCTCCTGCGTGATGACTCCAATCTTTCGAATAATCTTATGAATATCTACTTAACTAATATGAATTAAGACCTTCTATGTTGCCAGAAATATAATCATACACTGTTTGTTCGTCGGCCAGAGGAGAACTGGCACCCCGACTGAGCCTGGTTTCTCCCAAGGGTTTTTGTCTCCATTCTGATCCTGAAGGAGTTTTGGTTCCTTGCCACCGTTGCCTCTGGCTTTTGGCTTGCTCAGTTGGGGACTCCTAAATCTCATCTATATTACCGATCTGCCCGCATTGACACTATATGATCATTGAAATGAGCTGAATAACATCACCGTTTCACCAGAACGTCTGTACAGCCGAATCAAATTCTGTTGCATTATTTTCCTGTTAACACTGTGAAGCTGCTATGAAACAGCTGGACTTGTAAAAAGCACTGTATAAATAAAGATGATAAATCTGTAGAATTATAAATAATCAAGTCAAGTAGAAGTAAAAAAAAAAAAAAAAAAAAAAGAATAAAGAAGTGGAATAAAATAATTGAAGTAAACTGTGCAGTGAGTAAACTGTAGACTTATAAATATGTGGTTAACAAATGTATAAGAGTATAATGTGCAAACAGGTTTATGACAGGTTGTTACACAGTAACAACGAGAACAGAAAGTGCAGTGCAATGTCAGTGTATCGATGTTTATCCTGAAGTGAAGTCACGTGATGTTAAGTGACTGAGTTCAGGAGTCTGATGGCCTGGGGGAAGAAGCTCCTCCTGAGTCTCTCAGTTTTGGCCATCAGGCTTCGGAAGCGCTTACCAGATGGCAGCAGCGTGAAATGAGGGTTTGCAGGGTGATTAGAGTCCTTGATGATCTTGGTAGCTCTACCTTTGCAGCGTTTGGTGTAGACGTCCTGCAGAGACGGGAGAGCTGACCCTGAGATACGCTCGGATAAGCGCACGACTCTTTGCAGGGCTTTGCAGTCATGACTGGTGCTGTTCCCATACCACGCTGTGATGCACTGAGTTAATACACTTTCTATCGCCCCTAAATAGAAAGTTTTCAGGATAGCTGGTGAAACCCTGAATTTCCTCAGCTGGCGCAGGTGGTACAGTCTTTGCCTGGCTTTTTTCATGAATGATGTGCTTGAAAAAGGATATGCAGAAATCATATCTCAAGATGAGCTGGAACCAGAACATGGACAAGTGTGGTATCTACCATGGAGTCTATCACCCACGTAAAGGGAAGCTATGTGTTGTGTCTGATTGTGCAGCCACGTTTGGTGGAGCATACTTGAACTCCTGCAAGCTCCAGATCTGATTAATACAGTCACAGGAGTGCTACTTCGATTCCATTGGCGACAGCCATTAGGATTGTTTGTGATTTGGTCTTAGTGTCTTTTGACTACTCCTAAATTTTCACAGATTTAGAAGCTAGTTTTAGTGCTAAAATGCTTTGTGAAATACTCTTACAGAAAATATTTAGGAGTCCTAAAATTAGGACTGACACGCCCATTATTTTTAAGAGTTTCTCCTAAATCGGCAAGTTAGGAGCAACTTTTAGCCTTAAGGTTTTGTTTTTTTGTTTTTTTAATAAGGCCCCAGATTCTTTAAAATGGCTGTGTCTGTTGTGTTCCTCTGATCTCTCAGTTTCCTCCAGGTGAAACTGCAAACATCACAGCGCCGTATGTGGCATCATTGCGCTTCATCTCTTCTATCGGCTGCGGCATCTCCATGTTTTTTCTGTCCATCGCTCTGTTACGGTAGAATATCGTAAAAATATAACATATAGTTGGGTCATTCTATAATTGGGGGTACATCTCATGGCCGTGATGTATATTTTTTTATATATTTCCATAAATATAAAGCCCCAGTGCTTATTTTCATAGTACAAAATTATATTTTCCCACTACTACAAGTGGAAAAACCCATATATTTTGTTCAAAAATTAGATTTATATCACATAGATCCCTGGTTTTCAGCTATCCGGCTTTGTAAAGCTGCTCATTCTACTCTGCATTTAAGCATGAAAATGATCTCAAACTAATTAATTTCATAGTTTTACCTTCACTCAGATTACATAATCAAGACATTAGGTTGTGCTCTTCAAAAATAATAAGTGTTTATTGTGATATACCTTATTCTATGTGTGTCCAAAAAAACACTGTCAACTAAGTTACCCACTAGGAAAACCCCCTTCAAAAAGAAATGGATTGCCCCAATCTCACAGTTGGGTCCTCTCTCTGTTCCATAATATTAGTTTAAAAAGCAAACCTGTGTCAAGAGTGGATTAATTGACTGTCCACAGTGTTACACAAGTATTATTGCTGCAAATTCTAACAACAACATTTTATAAAAACTTATGCTATGTTTAGGGCTGCAGCTATTGATTATTTTAGTAATCGAGTATTCTACCAATTGTTCCACCGATTAATCGAGTAATCGGATAAGAAGTGCTTTTTCTTTATTAAAGAGCAATACTAAATATACAAGAGAAAATAAGACAGGTATCTTAAAATTAATAACCAATTTGTTTCCTTTTTAGAATTGTTTTGTTTTTTTGCTGAAATTGCATACATTAATATCTGTGAAAACCAACTAACCAATTTAGTGCATTCAACTGCCATATTATATTCAAAATGCAAATACAAATATATAAATAAAAACAAAATCTTAAATAAAAATATAAAAATCAATTTCAAATTACTTAAAAAGGTAAACATAGTACAACATAAAACTAAACCTACAACCTATAAGTAACCTCCGCTTTGGTCCTGATCACTCCGTCGGGGTTTATTCTGCGATAACAACCGGCTGGGTGTACATTATCCTGCTTATTATATGGATACTTGTCTCAAGTAAATTAGACACAAAATATTGTCTTGAGTTTAAATATTGTATTAGCTCTTCCACAAAGCAAAGTAGTTTTTTTTTTACCATATATGTTGAAATTAATGCTGAAAGGAATAGTTCACCCAAAAATGAAAATTCGCCCATGATTTACTCACCCTCAAGTCATCCTAGGTGTACACTCACCTAAAGGATTATTAGGAGCACCTGTTAAATTTCTCATTAATGCAATTATCTAACCAACCAATCACATGGCAGTTGCTTCAATGCATTTAGGGGTGTGGTCCTGGTCAAGACAATCTCCTGAACTCCAAACTGAATGTCAGAATGGGAAAGAAAGGTGATTTAAGCAATTTTGAGCGTGGCATGGTTGTTGGTGCCAGACGGGCCGGTCTGAGTATTTCACAATCTGCTCAGTTACTGGGATTTTCACGCACAACCATTTCTAGGGTTTACAAAGAATGGTGTGAAAAGGGAAAAACATCCAGTATGCGGCAGTCCTGTGGGCGAAAATGCCTTGTTGATGCTAGAGGTCAGAGGAGAATGGGCCGACTGATTCAAGCTGATAGAAGAGCAACTTTGAAATAACCACTCGTTACAACCGAGGTATGCAGCAAAGCATTTGTGAAGCCACAACACGCACAACCTTGAGGCGGATGGCCTACAACAGCAGAAGACCCCACCGGGTACCACTCATCTCCACTACAAATAGGAAAAAGAGGCTACAATTTGCACAAGCTCACCAAAATTGGACAGTTGAAGACTGGAAAAATGTTGCCTGGTCTGATGAGTCTCGATTTCTGTTGAGACATTCAGATGGTAGAGTCAGAATTTGGCGTAAACAGAATGAGAACATGGATCCATCATGCCTTGTTACCACTGTGCAGGCTGGTGGTGGTGGTGTAATGGTGTGGGGGATGTTTTCTTGGCACACTTTAGGCTCCTTAGTGCCAATTGGGCATCGTTTAAATGCCACGGCCTACCTGAGCATTGTTTCTGACCATGTCCATCCCTTTATGACCACCATGTACCCATTCTCTGATGGCTACTTCCAGCAGGATAATGCACCATGTCACAAAGCTCGAATCATTTCAAATTGGTTTCTTGAACATGACAATGAGTTCACTGTACTAAAATGGCCCCCACAGTCACCAGATCTCAACCCAATAGAGCATCTTTGGGATGTGGTGGAACGGGAGCTTCGTGCCCTGGATGTGCATCCCACAAATCTCCATCAACTGCAAGATGCTATCCTATCAATATGGGCCAACATTTCTAAAGAATGCTTTCAGCACCTTGTTGAATCAATGCCACGTAGAATTAAGGCAGTTCTGAAGGTGAAAGGGGGTCAAACACAGTATTAGTATGGTGTTCCTAATAATCCTTTAGGTGAGTGTATATGACTTCAGCTCAGGCATGACATAAGCCTTCACTGTCTTCTGAAGGCTTTGTGGTTTTTGTAAGAAGCAAAAAATATTGGACAGGAAGGAAACTTGGAATAAGAACAAGAGTAGAGATGTGCATCCTAGAGATCTGCTTTAATGTCACTGAATCCGCTGTTAAAAACAAACCATCCACCCGCACATGATCTTCTCTGGTTTAGATATCCACTCGCGATCGTCACATTACAATTATTCACATTCTCAGTGTTAAGTGCGATGCTATCGTAACATATAGCTACACTGGAGTAGGTTGCTTTAAAAAAAAAAAATCTTCTTTGGTGAAATTACATTTCTTAATTCTTTGAAATAATCAGCTCCAATAGTAGGCTAAAGATTTATCTTGAACTCTGCCATGGAAACTAGCATTTATAAACCGTAAATAAACAATTTAATAATCGATTAAAAAGGAATTTATACCTGTATGATATTATGCTGGACCAGTGCGTTTTGAATGGATGATTCAGCTGCAGTCGCCATTTTCTGGTGAGAGGCTGGAATTCATTCAGTGTGTGGCTCAGAGTGCATTATGGGTATTCTCTAGCCGTTAAGCATACATCAGTGCACTCGTTATTACAGTGCATTGTAGGATTTAATAAGTGCTCTAAATAATGTCCACAATAATTTGGACACCACTACAAATGGCTGTCCCTTCAAATAGTGCCCTATTGAAGGGTATAGGAGGCGATTTCAGACAAAGCCAAGGACAGGAACTAAACAAAGGAAGTAAATACTTCTCATGTCCAGTCAACTGTGTTACCTTTGTCAACCATGTCTCCGTGTGGTCAACTGTGTTACTGCTGAGTTTTTAATTTTCAAAAATACCCATTTGCCTACTGTACAGCATGTTCAGTGTTATGAGATTATTATTATTTTTCTTCCAAAACAACATACAAATTTGACTTGTTTGAGAAAATGTTAGGACCATTTATCTACTTTTGTGAAAATAGAGAGGTATTATACCGCTAAATATTTTTTCCATAAAGAGTTAATGATTATAATTTTTATTTTGGTAAGTGGATACATAATCTGTCAGTCAAGTGACTATTTAAATTGTAGATATTTTTCCAAGCTATGAACAAATACTTATTTTGTCCGTAACATAGTTGCCCGAAATATATAATATCTGCTTTTTGGATCTAATTGGATCTGACTACATTCACCTGGTTCTTCATTCAAGCTCTTCATATGTACTTATGGCTCATCAGAAAGAACGTCACCATCTCAAACTACATGAGGAAGATCACCGTGTGCGGCTGGAGTGAGTTATAGGGAGAAACTACCTATTCTATAGTGATGTTCGATTTATTAAGTGTTACAATCCATGTTTGAACGTGCGTGTCAGAGCGGCACAAACAACACTGAACCTCTTTTAAAAAACAAATTTGCATCTTCAGGATGTAACTAAAAATCACATGACTGTAGATTCAGAAATTTGCATGATCCTTTGATATGATATCTTAAAATTTTGACACGCAAACCCTGTGTCAGGATCAGCTAATGACTCCTGCATTATTTCATGTGTTATATCTCTGACAGCCTCTCGTGTGATTGTAATGAAGATAATAACATTTCTTAATCATGATGGACTTTCAGTGTCAAACGTGTAAATATGGGAATATCATTCATCAAGTGACAAAATATCACAGCAGGTGCCACTTATTGAAAAGAAAGACTTTATAAACATCTCAGATTGTTTAATCTGTTAGAACTTAATTTGAATATAACTATAGCAAAATAATCTAATAACCACTAATAAAGGTTATGCTTTCATTGGAATCTTGTTTATACTATTATTAAATATTACACTTACATAGTTCTCTGTGAACAATGTGACTTGATAAACTGGATTTGAATGTAAATGAACACTGATATTCACAGTAAAATCCCAAATAGTCATGATTTTCCTGTATGCAAATGAACCGTATGTCAGTGTTCCAGTGTGTCTGAGCTGCGG
Organism: Paracanthobrama guichenoti; assembly: GCA_018749465.1. NCBI lineage: Eukaryota > Metazoa > Chordata > Actinopteri > Cypriniformes > Gobionidae > Paracanthobrama > Paracanthobrama guichenoti. The sequence goes on along the minus strand of CM031959.1, from coordinate 41,942,046 downwards.
ATCATAACCGTACGGCTTCATATGTGAACGAGTGAAACTCTCTCTCCTCTTGGACTGTGGACTTTCATCTCAAGAATGTAAGAAAATGCTTTAAGATTTATTACTAATATCTGTAGAAAAGGAAATTCAACTCTTGTGTCTCTATCAGGCTGTCTTTGGGAATTATGTCTCGGCAAAAGCAGAATTTGCTGTGGCTGATGATCGTCTGTTGTGCTTCAGGTCAGATAAGTATGTTGCTTTAAACAATTTAAATAAAAACCAAATCACATTCTATGATTTTGTTTAAAACAACATTTGGACTGTAAATGTGTGAATCTACAAACCCGATTCCCAAAAAAGTTGGGACACTGTACAAATTGTGAATAAAAACAGAATGCAATGATATGGAAGTGTGTCCCAACTTTTTTTGGAATCGTGTTTGTACATAAGAGCTTTTTAATGTTGTCTTTGTGCAGGCTACTCAAAGATAATAATAGTTGGTGACGATTTGACAAATCCATGTTTCTGGGAATCAACTACAAGAGGTAGATGTGAAATATACACTGCTAATGTGACTGTAGGACGACTGACAGATCAAGTTCCAAACTCACTATATTGATTTATTATTTATTCCAGGTCCTAAACTGAGATGTCCATCAGTTTGTGAAAAAGTGATAAGCAGTTTTTGCACAGTGAATATCAAAAACAAAACTTTTCTAGGTAAGAACATGTGTGTATTTTATCTTTTAAATGTTCAAGAGTTCAAAACTCTTCAGAAAGTATTTTTTCAATCAAATATTCTCCCTTGTTTCCAGGACAGTGCAAAAAAACTGACAAAAACAACAGTTTCAGCATAAATAATAATGGGAATTATGAAATAAGCATGAATAAGTCATGTGAAAGCATTGTGCTGTGGTTTTTGCCAAATGATTTGAAATGTCAAGACACAAAACCAGGTGGGTGTCATCCTAAATTAAATTAACATAAGTACACATGTATTTTTCAGAAACCAGTGCTGTCCTAATTGATCACTGTTGTCAGTGATGAAGTTACCACTGTTCATCAATCAATGCAAACCAAAATTAAATTCAAACAGTCTTAAATTTGTCTTAAGCTAGTCTGTAATTTGTGAAGTAAAAATTCCCCCGCAAATGACCTACCATATTTCGTCGAACACCAAGGTCCTCTGATAATATTAGTCCCATGCAAATCGGCATCTCTGTGATTTGGCCAGGATTTGGTGGGTCGTATATCATTTTTGCAAGGTTTTTGTTTCCTGTGTGCATTTTTATCCATCTTTCGCAAAGAATGGAGACTGCATTCATAACATGCACCGTTATGAATGCATTAAACTTTTACTTTAGAATTAGCGGCAATTTCTAAATTACACGAGGTCCCCAGGTCATACTAATCCCATGCGAATAGGGCTATAGGTGTGTTAATTGCCTTCTAAGCACTATAATGTGTTTGAGTTTGGAAGAGCAGATTATGATAAAACCACAGACTATTTTAGACTAGTCATATTTTGTGAGATTTATTATTGTGCTGTATCTGCTTTTGCGGGACTATTAGCACAGACTTGCAAATGTAACAACCAATGCACCCCTGTCTGCCACTTAACTGGAAACCCAAACCAAGGTAAGATTTTGTCCACTTTTAAAAGTGTTTTTTAATTATGCCTTCAATTTGCACAGGATAATGCTTATTTACCAGGCCAGTGGGAATGAGCCTGTGCTGATATATACTAGGCCTATATCTAGTGCTTTTATGTGCATTATTTCATTTACATCATTATTATTATTTACAGAACAGAACCAAATAAACATCCATAACAAAGCACAATACACATACCAATGGCTGAAGAGTAATATACAGATGTCATTTACAAAGTTAGGTTAACCCTTAGGACCCGAGAAACACGCCCACGCATTTTGTAATTTTTGGCCTCAAAGACATGAACGATATGTCTTTACAAAGCTTAAAGTGTCTACTTTTATTAATGTACACACAAAATAAAAACTAAATGTTGTGAGTTTCACTAAATAAAGGAAACAAACAGGATGAGCGTTCTCCCGTCGCCCTCCCTGTGATGTCCATTCTGAAATGCGTGTGAAAATATACTCAGAAAACTTGCCACGCAGACACGACAGATATCTCTTTATAAAGCTTGGAATGTCTACTTTTAAATGAAGTCTTTTATATAAAAAAACAGATATTCTCTGTTTATGTAATCCGTATGAAAACAGCGAGAGGTCCAGTTGCTCAAGCGGAGCCTCATTATCTGTAATGTGACCACACCCCCACGCGCAAAGCGATTCACATGCAAAGCGTCCACGAGGAAGGAACCTGTAAACGCCCCCATCACCTCCAAACAAAGACTCGTCGTCTTCATTCTAATGATGATTTCATCGAGCTCTGACGACACGCTGTGAGTTTACCTCAGAATAAGGCGCCGGCGATTTTAAGGTAAAACATTTAGTCTCCCTTATATTAGCGTTATTGATGCATAAATTTCACATTTTAGGCTGCTAGTTGAACAATTGCCAGACTAAAATGTGTGAAATCAACGGAAATGTTGAAATATGAAATAGGTAGGCAACCTCAATGCTAAATAAAGATACACGTACGAAATTAGAATATTTTTAGACTCTATAATATTAAACGCAGCATGATATAAAAGTAGGGCCAACTGTCCCGTATTAGCCGGGACGTCCCGTTTATTGGGCCTAAATGTCCCGTACATGACTGTCCCGTTTATTGACTGGTACGCTGATGTAACCATGTCTCGTTCACATATGTTGCGTCTTTTGCACACTCAAGTTCGTTGTTTCAAATGTCGACACGCGACAAGCATGCTCAAATAGAGACTAAAGAGCTTTCGTTCATCTTGCACTGTGCCTGTTTGCCATGAATGTCTCTTTTGCACTGTAAACCCTAATGTTTTAGCCTTCTAATGTTTTCAAAAGGAAATTATTCTGCTTAACAAGGCTGAATTTATTTGATCCAAAATACAGCAAAAACAGTAATACTGTGTATAATATAAGTATTTTTATAACAGTAATATATAAGTATTTTTATAATTTAAAATAATTGTTTTCTATTTGGATATATTTTTAAAATGCAATTTATTCCGGTCTTCAGTTTCACATGATCCTTCAGAAATCACTGTAATTTGCTGATTTGCTGCTCAAGATACATTTGTGTACGATTTATTTCAGGATTCTTTGATAAATAGAAAGTTCAAAACAGCATTTATCTGAAATAGAAATCTATTGAAATGAATACTTATTTACAAAGATGCCTTATATTGATCAAAAAACACAGTAAAGACATTTATAATGTTACAAAATCTTTTTATTTCAGATTTTACATTAATCAAAGATTTAATCCCTCTGGGTTAAATCTTTGGTTTATCAAATAATCCTGGAAAAAAATACACAATTGTTTTCAACATTCTTAATAATAAGAAATGTTTGTTGAGCATATATATCAGATCCTCATGTGAGAGTGATCAGTGAAGGATCATGTGACACTGAAGACTGGAGTAATGATGATAAACTCAGCTTTGATCACAGGAATAAATCACACTTTACTATATATTCACATTTATTTTAAATTGTAAAAATATTTCACAATATTACCGTTTTTACTATTTTGGATCAGAAGAGACTTTTTCTTCTTTTTTTAAACATACAGTTCTAAAACTTTTGAGCGGTACTGTAGTTCTAAAGTCTTTATGTAAAGACAATGTATAGTCAGATTACTTCTTTAAACTAAACATGATTTTGTGAATAATCTACAAGCAATACATTCAATCATTAAATCTCATCACATTCATTATAGTTCCCTCTGTCACATTCCTCATTGATATTCAGAGTCGTTGACGCCTCAGCTGCGAATATTCATGATGATCCACACCCTCCCCGCATACAGCCATTCTGACAATAAGTGTCTTACAAAAGTTAAATTACTATATTGTATGAAGAAAAAACTCTAGGCAACATCCAGTTGTGAAAAGCCTTGAGAACAAATGTTTACAGCGTGTTAGATGGCCTTATTTCAGTGATTTAACATTTTTGTTTTTTCAAAAAATATGCATAAACATTCTCTAAACTACAAAATTTTATGTACATGTTGCTCACATATTACTGTAGCCCTGTTTGTGCTGAATAAAGTGCAATCAGACTTTAGCCATTAATATGCTTTAAAGCAACTGAAAAAAACACAAATGTCAGAGCATGTCAAACTTCTTCAGGGCCACAAATTAGCCTCAGGGTCCAGAGGGTTAGGGATACAAACAGGAGTGAAGAATGCAAATAAATAGGGAAACAAATAACAACTATAACAAGTGTCATGATCCCAGCCTGTCCTTTGTGTGAGAACCTTTGTGTTATTTCTTGTGCCGTGTTTTGTAGATCTTTGTAGTTTTTAAGATTCAAGATTCAAGATTCAAGAGTTTTATTTGTCACATACACAGTTATATACAGAATATACAACCGGCAGTGAAATGTAAACAGGTCCGCTCCATGGACAGTGCAAATTCACAGTTAAAAACACAAGGAAGAAATTATAATAGAAATAGAATATAAAAAAAGTACTATCTATATATATATATATATATATATGTCTATATCTGTAGAATTATAAATAATCAAGTCAAGAGAAAAAAGGTAACAAATAAGGATAAAGTGGAATAAAATAATTGAAGTAGACTTTGCAGTGAGTAAACTGTAGACTTATAAATATGTGGTTAACAAATGTATAAAGAGTATAATGTGCAAACAGGTTTATGACAGGTTGTTACACAGTAACAACGAGAACAGAAAGTGCAGTGCAATGTCAGTGTATCGATGTTTATCCTGACGTGAAGTCACGTGATGTTAAGTGACTGAGTTCAGGAGTCTGATGGCCTGGGGAAGAAGCTCCTCCTGAGTCTCTCAGTTTTGGCCATCAGGCTCGGAAGCGCTACCAGATGGTAGCAGCGTGAAATGAGGGTTTGCAGGGTGATTAGAGTCCTTGATGATCTTGGTAGCTCTACCTTTGCAGCGTTTGGTGTAGGCGTCCTGCAGAGACGGGAGAGCTGACCCTGAGATACGCGCTCGGATAAGCGCACTACTCTTTGCAGGGCTTTGCGGTCATGACTGGTGCTGTTCCCATACCACGCTGTGATGCACTGAGTTAAAACACTTTCTATCGCCCCTAAATAGAACGTTTTCAGGATAGCTGGTGAAACCCTGAATTTCCTCAGCTGGCGCAGGTGGTACAGTCTTTGCCTGGCTTTTTCACCTGTGTCTGAATGTGAGCAGTCCAGGTCAGGTCCTCGGAGATGTTTACTCCCAGGTACTTGAAGCTGCTCACTCTCTCTACTGGTGACCCGCTGATCATGAGGGGGAGTATGTCCGTTGCTGTCTCTTCCTGAAGTCCACAATCATTTCTTTGGTCTTGCCAACATTCAGAGAGAGACAGTTGTCCTGGCACCATGATGTTAGATGCTCCACCTCGTCCAAGTATGCCGTCTCATTGTTGTTGGAAATGAGGCCCAGGACAACAGTATCATCAGCAAATTTGATGATAGAGGTGGAGCTGTGTGTGGACAAACAGTCATGCGTGTAGAGAGAGTAGAGCAGGGGGCTCAGGACACAGCCTGTGGAGCTCCCACACTCAGGGTGATGGAGGTGGAGGTGGACTGGCCTATTCTCACCACCTGAGGCCTGCCAGTGAGGAAGTCCTCAATCCAGTGGCAGAGAGAAGGATTCAGGCCGAGATCCAGGAGTTTGGAGGTTAGCTTGGTGGGAACTATGGTGTTAAAGGCTGAGCTATAGTCAATAAATAGCAGTCTTCACGTAGTTCCCACTTTTGCTGTCGATGTGAGTGAGGGAGGAGTGGAGGACATGAGAGATGGCATCTTCAGTCGATCTATTGGGACGATAGGCAAACTGAAGAGGGTCCAAAGTGTCAGGAATGAAGGCGCAAATGGTGTTTTTAATGAGTCTCTCAAAGACCTTCATGACTATAGGCGTGAGAGCCACTGGACGATAGTCATTTAGGCAAGAGGGTTTACTGTTCTTAGGGACAGGGATGATGGTGGATTTTTTGAAGGAGGTGGGGACCACAGATGTAGCGAGGACTCATTAAAGATAGATGTAAACAACCCGGCGAGCTGATCAGCACAGGACCGCAGAACACGACCTGAAATACCATCCGGCCCAGCAGCTTTCCTGGCGTCCACACGCTTGAGTGCTCTCCGAACTTCATCCTCCGAGACAGAGATCACGTGATTGTTGCTGCTCTGAGTAATTTCCTCTAACGCGCCACTTGGCGGATCGGCGTTGCCGCGGTTACAGTCAAAGCGGCGTGAGAAAGAGTTTAACTCGTTCACGAGCAGCGGATCAACGCTTGCCTCTGCAGAGGATTTAGATCCAAAGGAGCAGATGGACCTCAGACCTTGCCACATGCGCCGCGAGTCGTTGAGTTGGAAATGAGACTCCACTCGGTCTTTATAACGGAGTTTTGCGGCTTTAACTGCTCGTCTGAGAGCATAGCAGGACGATCTGTATTCAGTCATATTCCCTGAATGGAGACCGGCGTTGTAAGCAGCAGTGCGTGCGTTCACTGCGCGCATGGATTGAATTGTCCACCCACGGTTTCTGATTTGAGAAGGACGTTATTGTTATTGTTTGCGTGGCTTGCTCTGTAAGCGTGTTGATGAAGCAAAGCGCCACGTCTGTGAACTCGCTTACGTCAGCTGAACTCGCTCGGAATAATTTTAATTTTAAAATAATAATTTTAATGCTAATTAGTCTCCCCACGTGTGTCTTGGTTACCCTTGTGTGTTCCCATGATAATTTACCACTGCCCCCTTGTTAGCCCGTGTATATATTGCTCTTGTGTGTCTCTTGTGGTTTGTCAATCATTGTTTGCCATTCATGGTCTCGTTCCATGTTTCCTTGTTTCTCTTTTGGATTATTAAACCTTAACTGTCTTAAAAAAAGGTAGCTTTTTTGCTAGCCATTACTTTTCTGAGGAGGGTAGGAGATCTTCATGCACTTTCGATATCTCAGGGGGGCCTGAAGTTTGCTCCAGGTGACATTTAGGCCATCTTGCGTCCCAGGCCAGGCTGTTTGCCATCTAATGTTGCACGGGCTACAGTTCTGCAGGCTTTTCATCCTCAACCTCACGTGACAGCGGATGAAGAGAGACTTAATTGGCTCTGCCTGGTCAGAGCTCTCAAGATTTATATTCAGAGGTCCTCTTCATGGCAGAAGTCAGACCAGCTGCTGGTGTTTCGGGTCGCCCAAGAAGGGGCTACCCGCATCCAAACACCATCATTAACTAGATTGTTCAGGCTATATCTATGGCCTATCAGGTGCGCAGTTTGCCTTCACCATTGGCCGTAAGGGCTCATTCAACCAGAGGCACGGCATCCTCTACAGCCATTCTTTCATGGGCCCCGATCCAAGAAGTGTGCGATGCAGCTGGATGGGCCACCCCACACACTTTTATTAAATATTACAGTCTGGACATCCCTTCTATGTCTGGCACTCTCTAGTGCTCTCGTCATAAGTCAAGTCAAAGTCAAAGTCAGCTTTATTGTCAATTCTGCCATACATACAGTACATACATACAGAGAATTGAAATTCTATGACTCTCAGACCCTAGGTGCCTAACAACAACAAAACAATAACAATAACAACAAAAGTTTAACAGTAACAACAACAGAGGAAAGATTAAAAAAAAGGTGGATAAAGTGAATTATAGAGGTAAAGTGGCGATGGCAAATAGTGCTAACAATAATAACAATAGTGCAATTTCAGATTTAAGTCAGTGCAGGTATAAAATAAATTTATAAGAGTGTGTGCAAAAAAAGAGTCTGTAAGAGGGGAGACCAATTCCTCAGAGAGACAATATAATGAGGTAGATGAAGGGAGGAGAACTGGGGGAGATTCCCAGATCAGGTGCGTGGGGCAGAAGAGGGAGGGTCGGCAGAGTCGGGAGGGAGTTCAATGCCCTGACAGCTTGGGAATGAAGCTGTCCTTCAGTCTGCTGGTCCTTGCTTGGAGACTGCGAAGCCTCCTCCTGATGGCAGCAGACTGAAGAGGCTGTGCGATGGGTGGGTGGGGTCTCTCACAATGATGAGGGCTTTGCGGAGAGGCGGGAGTTATAAATGTCCTGGAGGGGTGGGAGAGAGACACCAACGATCATCTCAGCTGCTCTCACTATGCGCTGAAGTGCTTTACGGCAGGATGCGTTGCAGGCACCGTACCACACAGTGATGCAGCTGGTCAGAATGCTCTCGATGGTGCCTCTGTAGAAGGTGCGCATGATGGGGGCTGGGGCTCCGGCTCTTCTCAGCTTACGGAGAAAGTAGAGTCGCTGCTGTGCTTTCTTGGTCAGTGCTGTGGTGTTGGCGGTCCAGGAGAGGTCCTCTGTGATATGTACACCCAGAAATTTGGTGCTCCTCACCCTTTTCACGGTCACACCGTTGATGGTCAGAGGAGCGTGCTGGGTGTGCATTCTCCTGAAGTCAACAACAATCTCCTTCGTCTTCTCCACGTTCAGAGAGACTGTTCTCGCCACACCACCTGGCCAGGCGGCTCACCTCGCTCCTGAAGTTTGTCTCATCGTTGCTAATGAGACCACCTACAGTCGTGTCATCTGCAAACTTGATGAAGAGATTGCTGTTGTGTATGGGTGTGCAGTCATGTGTCAGCAGAGTGAAAAGGAGGGGGCTCAACACACATCCCTGAGGGGCTCCAGTGTTCATGATGATGGAGCTGGATGAGTTACTGCCGACCCGAACTGCCTGAGGTCTTCCCGTCAGGAAGTCCAGCAACCAGTTGCACATCGATGTGCTGAGTCCCAGCTGTGACAGTTTTTGAGCGAGCTGTAGAGGGATGATTGTATTGAATGCTGAACTAAAGTCTATGAACAGCATTCTGACATAAGTGTCTTTATTTTCCAGGTGAGTGAGTGCTGAATGGACGGTGGTGGCGATGGCGTCATCGGTCGAGCGTTTAGACCGATATGCAAATTGGTAGGGGTCCAGGGAGGGAGGACAGACTTAATGTGGTGCATGACTAGCCGCTCAAAGTACTTCATAAGGATGGGGGTAAGTGCGACTGGACGGTAGTCGTTGAAGCAGGATGGAGATGATTTCTTAGGGACTGGAATGATGGTGGTTGCTTTGAAGCATGTGGGGACAACAGCTTGACTCAGTGAGATGTTGAAGATGTCTGTGAAGACATCAGTGAGTTCCTCTGCACAGTCTCTCAATACACGTCCAGGAATGTTGTCAGGACCTGGAGCTTTGCGTGCGTTGACCCTGCTGAGGGATCTTCTCACGCTGTCCCTGGGCAGTGACAACATCAGGTCATCGGGAGGAGGTGGTGACTTCTGTGCAGTGGTGCTGTTGTGAGCTTCAAAGCGAGCAAAGAAATGTGTTCAGCTCATTCAGCAGGGGGTGGAGCTGTCACATGTCCGTGCAGGGGGCTTATAATCTGTGATGGTCTGAATACCCTGCCACAGGCTCCTTGTGTCTCTGCTGTCACTGAAACGATGGGCTATCCTCCTGGAGTACTGTCTCTTAGCCTTCCTGATGCCGCGTGACAGGTTGGCCCTTGCTGTCCTCAGGCCCACCTCATCTCCAGCTCTGAAGGCAGCGTTCTGGCGTCTTCAGAAGTCTGTAGACATTTCCTGTCAGCCACGGTTTTTTGGTTGGGCCAGACGGTGATGGTCTTTGTGACTGTTACATCCTCCATGCACTTGGTGATATAAGAAGTAACAGTCTCTGAGTACTCCTGGAGGTCGGTGGTGTTGTGGCAGGTTGCAGCCTGTTTAAACATGCCCCAGTCAGTGGTGTCGAAGCAGTCTTGAAGAGCCTCTGATGACCCTTCAGGCCAGACTTGAATCTGCTTCTGGACTGGTTTGGTGGCTTTCACAAGTGGTCTGTATGCTGGCATTAACATAACAGTGATGTGATCTGAAGCACCAAGGTGGGGAGGAAGGGCTTTGTAAGCTCCTCTCTGTGTAGTGTACACAAAGTCCAGAGTGTTTTTACCACGTGTTGGGAAGTCAATGTGTTGATGAATTTTTGGAAGCACACTCTTTAAGTCTGCATGGTTGAAATCTCCAGCCAAGATGAGAAAAGCATCTGGGTGGGCTGTCTGCTGATCACTGATGTGTTTATAAAGATTATTTAGTGCCTCACTCCTGTTGTTGTTGGAGCTGGGGATGTATACAGCAACAAGTATAATAGCTGAATATTCCCGCGGTAGATAAAGCGGCCGACATTTAATAATCATAAACTCCACCAGGGGTGAGCAGTGTTTGCAGACCACAACAGCATCGCGGCACCACGCATCATTGGTGTAAACACAGAGTCCGCCGCCACGGGTCTTACCTCCCTCGACGGGCACTCTGTCTGCCCGATGGCATGTGCGCTGATCGAGCTGAATGGCGCGGTCCGGGCGCTGTTGTTGAGCCATGTTTCCGTGAACACAAAAACACAACAGTCTCTTACAGTCTTCCGAGTAGAGCAAAGAAGACGAAGATCATCCAGTTTATTGTCCAACGAGCCTACGTTAGCGAGAATGATGGTGGGGATAGCCGGCTTGTGTGGTTTAGCCGCTAGCCTGACACGGATACCTCCGCGCTTCTGTTTCCTCTCACCCCGTTTGTGGTGCCTCCACTGTGGGAGAGGTGCAGTAGTGGGGGACGGTGATGGGGTAGGCCCCCGGAGAAGGCCATGATCCCGCAGATCTTGAGCGAGCGCCGATCTTGGATTGAAGACTGTAGTTTTTCCAACCTCGAGCAGAAACTCACGTCTGTAGCTGAGTTTGCAGATGAACGGACGCGACAAGGACGTACAAAAACACTGTGATTTACATGACGAAAAACACAAAAACACCGGTCCGTCGGGTGTGCCTGTGTGCAGCTTCACACTGGGACAGGCAGGGCTTGTAGTGGCATAGTGGGTACTCATTCCTCAAAGTGTCTTAGTAGATGCAGTTCGAGTTCCCTCGAAAGGAAACGTCTCGGGTTACAACTGTAACCCTTGTTCCCTGAGAAGGGAATGAGAAACTGCGTCCCTTCGCCACGATTTCCCCTGCCTGGGAGAGACTTGCTTCATCAAAGCTGACACTATTGTGTCCTGGCGTCCTTATGTAGCTTCCATGTATGCCGTCACACGTTACGTCATGACACAACACCAATCACGATTTGCTTAGTTTCATTCATGCTTCAGAGGAGCTATGCGTTCCCCAAAGTGTCTCAGCAGACGCAGTGTCTCGTTCCCTTCTCAGGTAACAAGGATCACAGTCATAACCAGAAGCACAGAAGGGGCCATCTGTGGGCTAAGGCGTCTGTTTCCTTTGAGAAAAACATTGGGCAGTGAAAGCTCTCTTTGATGCAAAGAGGTTTACCTCTGCTTGCCTAAAGATGCTCCAGATCATGCAAACCTAAGGGTGTAGTCTCTAATCCTCCAGGGATGGTCCGGTATGGGACAGAATATCCGAGAGCTGAGTCTCCCTTGGTGATTTATATAGGCTACCACTATCATGCTGTCTGATCGGACCAGGACATGGTGCCCCCTGAGCAGTGGCATGCACAGACCTCCGCAGAGACAGGGGCAATTGCGATTGAGTCACAATCAGCGTGACTTAAATGCTATATAAATGAAGGTGACATAAATAGGTAGTCGGCCCCACCCGTGTTGGTGGGCTGAATTTGTAATTTGTCTGTGCGGGTATACAGACGTGGTATCAGGTTTCACTATTCTGAGAAAAAGTTTCCACTATTGGAAGTCCCCCCCCCCATGTGTGTCAGTAACTGACGCAATGTGAAGTGAACCATATCGAAAGGTAACCTGCAGTACTTTTTTGACCTAACAGCTCTGACTTATCTCCTATAATGCCCAATGAGTTTGGAGATCAGATTATTCCTCCATACAAAATCTCTCCAGATCCTTCAGTTTCCCCTGTCCATTTTGATACACTTCTCTTCAGGGGACTAGAATGGGCTCAAAAAGTGACAAAATATAACGCCAACATTTTCCTATTCACATGTTGTGATGTGTGTTACATCATGTACAAATCACAAGGTTACATGAGACATAGCCTTCTTATAAACACGTATACATACTGCGGCGTACTCCGTACTGAGTGATTTGCTTGCAGCACCTGGGAAGCCCCATGGTGAGGAGCAGAGAGTTCACTCAGAGTTGGCGTAATAGAGTCAGCAATTACAAGATACTTTACAATTATGGGTGTTCGCTGTATTGTAAAGAACTGCGACAATAAACGGGAAAAAAGCGAATACCATGATATTTCATAGAACGGTCAAACACAGCACATCTAGATTATTATCAGTAATTATCTGTAATTATATCATTAACAATAAGCGCTTTTGGGGAAAGGGATCGAATATTCAGCAACCCGAGCTTTATCATTTGATCATCTGTATTATATCTGTTGTTTATTTGTTTGACATCAATTAAGTTTTTACTGTTGAATGGTCTTGATGTTTTTTTGTATTTACTAATTCGGGGAACAGACACAGTCTCTATGTGATAATATCTAGGTGAAAGAGTCTCTATGTGTTGGGATTTATCTGACTTCTGTAACGGGAGACAGCTAGCAGACGGTCGAATAAGCCAGTCCATCTGCTTCCTGACCTGGGCCCCAGTTAGTCAAGGTTTAGCTTTAAGACTATATGCCAAATTACTAGAAAGAAGAGCAGCACCACTCCAAGAAGGATGGATGCCGTCCCTCTTCAACAGGTCAGGTCTGCCCCAAAAGCTTTTCCAATTGTCTATGAACCCTGTTATTTTGCGGACACCACTTAGACAACCAGCCATTGAGTGATGATAGTCTGCTAAGTATCTCATCACTCCTTTTAACAGGGAGCGGACCAGAACAAAAAACTGCATCTGCCATCGTACTTGCGAGTTCACACACCTCTTTAATGTTCATTTTGGTGATCTCCGACTGGCGAAGTCGAACAACGTTAGTGCCGACATGAATAATAATCTTAGAGAATTTACGATTAGCTTTAGCCAGCACTTTTAAATTTGCTTTGATGTCAGGCGCTCTGGCTCCCGGTAAACATGTGACTATGGTGGCTGGTGTCTCTATTTTCACGTTCCGTGTAATAGAATCACCAATAACTAGGGCACTTTTAACAGGATTCTCAGTGGGTGCGTCACTGAGTGGGGAGAACCTGTTTGATGTTCTAATCGGAACGGAAGAGTGGTTTTTTGATGCGCGACTATGCCGTCTGACCGTTACCCAATTGCCCTGCTGCATGGGCTCTACAGCCGGAACCGAACAATGTACAACGTTCACTAAGCTAGTCGCATCCAAAGCAGTGTCTAAAGCTGTTACATTCTCACTACTCTCAAATAAAGTCTGGATGCGTTTCTCTAATTCTGAAATCTTCTCCGTCAGCCTGACTATCTCCTTACATTTATCACATGTGAAGCCCTGCTCGCCAACGGAGACAGATACACTAAACATGAAACATGCGGTGCAAGTGACAATGACTGGAGAAGACATGGCTTACCGTATTTGTTGATTAATCCAACTTACCAAAGTTGTTTGATGGAGTCTATTTACTAATCCAACTCACCACAGTTGTTTAATGAACTCAGAAAACAGGAGACCCGGGTGCAGAGATGGCAAGCTAACAGGCTAGCGAAAAGCTAACGTGTGATAGTGATTTAGATTAAAAGCTAGTGATGTCAGATTTAATGTGGTAGGCAATGTTAGACAATATATGAAGATGAGTAGGTTATAATTAGCAGTTTAAACAACAGAGAATTATATCAAATAAAAATCCCAAAAGAGCAGAGCAGAGCACATGCGAGCACAGCAGCAATAGCAAACAGGGCTATGTGTGGCTTCTTATTTAGAATGAAACTAAAAATTACACTGTCTATCAGCTTCCAAAGTTTGTAACTCCTCGTCTGTGTATTCTGGCTCAAAACGATATGGTTCTGGATTTTGGTTTGATACCAAGTAAAAAACCTCTGACAATTCCTCAAAGTCAGCCATGATCAACAGTCACGTTCGTTACTAACTACCTAGTCACGTTGGGTTTGTTGACGTTAGAAACAACGGTGCTTCTTGGGTGCTGCGCTCAAATCACTCCGCAGAAGTAGCAGTGCTTCGCCTCTGAGAATATAGTCCCCAGTATGTTTATAAGATAGCTGTGTTTCATGTAACCTTGTGATTTGTACATGCTGTGACTATACACATCACAACATGTAAATAGGAAAATGTTTGCGTTATTTTGTCACTTTTTGAGCAGTAGTCTTGCTGGAGCCGTTTGCTTCCGGTCTTTGTGTTAAGCTACGCTAGCGGTGGGTGCATCAGGGATGCACAGAGTCTAACTCCGGGGATACAGTAAATAAGCCAAAGTCCCAAAAAGTCGGTGTGTTCCTTTAAAGATTCAGCTGTATATTTAATTGATCTGGTGGGTTTGCTGCCAAAAAGCTCTTTTCTTAGTTTCATCTGACCATAGAACCCTGTCCCGTCTGAAGTACAAGAAGTTTTGCAGAAGTTTTATTGCTTTTAACTCATACAGCTACAGTATGATTTGATAATGTGTTTAATTATGTGTTGTCATGGTCTCTTGAGGTTGTAAGAAAATCCCTACTGTTAAACCTAAGGACATGTGTAAAAAAGCTACATATGACAATGCTACATGCACAAGTAAGTCTGTGTTTTAAGATTAATAAGATATTTTTCATTAGTTGTTTCCGTTGCTGCATGTCATACCTAAATCTCAGCATAATATAAAGTGACTTTATTTATGTGTGCTGAAGACATGGCAGGAACCAAATACTTTCTGCGCTCAAACGGGAGTGAATGGAGTTGTGTGACCTGCGATAAGACACCTGCTTTTATTCAAGCGAACAAAAGTGAGAGTATTAAACCACCCGAGAAAACTTACAATCTAACATCAGATGCTGGTCTGAAAGACAAAGATGGCTTTATTGTTCCCTCAAATGCATCGTAAGTGTTTTTTAAATGTTTTATTATTGTACTTTTAAAATGAAAAAACAGTATTACAGAGTGATTAAGCCTGTTTTGCAGTGTTGCCTTGGACAAACTGAAGTCTCTGGTGGAGCAGATGAAAAAAAACCACACAAACAGTTCAGCGATTGTGATGGGGGACATTATAGGTATTCTCCAAATACAAGCCGAGAACACAGAAACTGAAGACGCATGCTACTCTACAGAGCAGAACATGATAAACGTAAGGCATGAGAAGCATAAAAACATGCCCATCTGAGTAGGATAACTGTTTATTTATCAATGATGATTCTTCTTTTCACAGATTCTTGACTGTCAAAGTGACCTGAACACAGAGTTTCCCTGGTCCGTGATGGTTTCCAGTGAAGCGTTTGATCAGTCACGACTGGGAAACCATGGAAGTGCATTTGTTGGAATTTTACGGTTCAAAAACATGGGAAAGAAGGTAATGTTTTTGATTTCTTTAACAAATGTTTCTTGATCTATGTTATTCAAACTTGTTTATGTTTGATTAATGATTGATCTTTTATTCTTGTATGGCTTCTTATTTAGAATGAAACTAAAAATTACACCGTTTTGAACGATGAGGTTTATGGAATAATGATGGGTGCCAATATCTCCAACCTTACTGACAATATTGAAATGTTCATTACACAGAAAGATCTGGTACTGAAGGTTTTGTTTTAAATCTTATTTTGTTATAATGATCAGACACCGAAAGCAAAATAATAAATCAAGCGTGTTCTTACAGGTCGGTGAGCCGTCCTGCAGTTCTTGGGATGGCAAAGGTAAATTCAGTTATGGCTGCATTGGTTAGTTTCCATAAATAGTCCAAAACTGCAGAATTCATAACTTTTATTTCTGAAAATGAGTATTAAACCGTAAAAAGACTTTCGATATGAAGTCTGCCCGTTCTGCGTGTCTCTGTGTGAATGAAGCATATTTTCAGCGTATGCCGTCTCTCTACATGGGGACATGAACACATAAACTTAATCTCCAGAGCTGCTCTGTTTCATTTGAGAAAACTATCACCAGATACACACAGAAACTCAAAAGGCCAAACCTGCCAAAATAAAAGTTTGGTTTACCTTGAAAAATGTATGACAGAAATATATTACTTCTAAGATTCAGAGTAATAATATTAATAATTAGCTTTGCAAAAATTATAAAATGCTGTGTGTTGAATTGGTTGATGTTATGGCTCTGTTTGACAGTAAGTAATAAAAACAAAAAAGGATTGAGTATTGTGCATTATTTTTCCTCAACATTTTTGATAAAAAATAAAAAATGGAAATGGAATCAGAAATGGAATCATTAGGCAGAATCGAACTGTAAAATGTCTCATGATTCCCAACCCTAACCACAAACAAACCCAATTTACTTCTATATTTTTAAATCGCTGCTCTCTTTTCTTCAAAGGAAATCTTGAATGGACGACGTCCGGCTGTGATACAGAAATAATCAACAATAACACCATAAAGTGCTCGTGTTCACATCTGACATTCTTTGCAGTGCTGATGGTGAGAAGCTTCTCAGAATTTCATTTAAAGACCCCATGAATTCAGTATCAGTCTATTAGTCCACGTCTATATGCTAGTGAACTTGTACAAGATGAATAAAGAAACATAACCGATACATGCATCTAAAATTTAAAGATCTGATTCTTGCTAACAAACAACTAAGGGTTTTAAAATGATTGTTTCTGTTGTGTTCCTCTGATCTCTCAGTTTCCTCCAGATGTAAATGCAAACATCACAGCGGAGTATGTGGCATCACTGAGCTTCATCTCTTCTATCGGCTGCGGCATCTCCATGTTTTTTCTGTCCGTCGCTCTGTTCATGCATTTCCTGTTACGGTAGATTATCTTAACATATAACATATAGTTACTTTTTGACCAATCGCTTTTGTTCCTCTTGTGGATAAAAGCGTCTGCTAAATGCATAAATGCATGTAACAAATAGAGTTTTTTTCATATTTGAACAGGAAAGCCAAATCAAATCAGGCCACGAAGATCTTGATGAACATGTTTTTGGCTTTGTTTCTCCTGAATTTATCCTTTTTGTCAAACGAGAGCGTGGCCAACACAGAAGACAAGGCTGCGTGCGTCTTCATAGCGCTGCTCACGCATTACTCCATGCTGACTACATTCACCTGGTTCTTCATTCAAGCTCTTCATATGTACTTATGGCTCATCAGACAGAACGTCACCATCTCAAACTACATGAGGAAGATCACTGTGTGCGGCTGGAGTGAGTTATATGAACTAAACACCTGTTATAGAGTTGCCTTAAGAATTTTTTTTTTTTTTTGAAAACAACCTGCAAGTCAGACTGTAAACTCTGTAAAGTCAGACACTAAAAAATAAAATATATTGCACACAAGTCTTATGACCTACTGTCATGATACTTTTATGATGTTTTTGGTATTCCAGTTAATTTTAGTAATTTACGTACATTAAGTTAAAGCTGCAGTCTGTTACTTTTATTTGGTTAATTTTCCAAAATCAATTTTTGAGCAAGTACACAACAAGCCAGTATTCAAAACTACCTCCTTACCATAGCCCCATTCACAACAGTAAGCTTATAATAATGTGTCATAATTTGAGTGGCACTGGTGGATTTCCACAGGAAATTTAAGCATTGCAATCAAAGCGAGCGTAGAAAGAGTTTAACTCGTTCGCAAGCAACGGATCAGCGCTCACCTCTGCAGAGGATTTAGATCCAAACGAGCAGATGGTCCTCAGACCCTGCCACATGCGCTGGGAGTCGTTGAGTTGGAAATGAGACTCCACTCGGTCTTTATAACAAGCCAGTATTCTAATGGAGCTTTGCGGCTTTAACTGCGCGTCGGAGAGCATAGCAGGATGATTTATAGTCATTCATATTCCCTGTTAGGAGACCGGCGTTGTATGCGGCAGTGCGTGCGTTCACTGCCGCGTGGATTGAATTGTCCACCCACGGTTTCTGATTTGAGAAGGACGTTATTGTTATTGTTTGTGTGGCTTGTTCTGTAAGCGTGTCGATGAAGCAAAACGCCACATCTGTGAACTCGTTTACGTCGGCTGAACTCGCTCGGAACATGTCCCAGTCAACGTCATCAAGAGCTGCCTGTAGCGCGATCTCTGAGTGGGGCGACCAACGCTTAACTTCCCGCCTCACCGGGGGTTCCTGAACGAGCCTTTGTCTGTATTCAGGTATGAGGAAAATGGTGGCATGATCCGATTTGCCAAAGCTGGTAGTGACCGCGTTTTATAGGCGTTCTTAAACGAAGAGTAGCAATGATCCAGTGTGTTTGCTCCTCGTGTGGGGCAGGAGACGTGCTGATGAAAGTTTGGCAGGACTTTCTTTAGGTTTGCTTTGTTAAAATCGCCCGCGACAATGAATGCCGCGTCGGGATGTTTGTTTATGACGCCACTGGCAACATCATGAAGGCCAGATAAAGCCAGCCCTGTGTCTGCCTGTGGTGGGATGTAAACAGCGGTCGCAACGACCGCAGAAAACTCCCTCGGCAGATAGAATGGGCGGCAAATGATTGATAAATGTTCCAGATGAAGCGAGCAGGATCGCGAAAGAATGGAGATGTTCCTGGGATTGCACCATTTCTTGTTGATCATGAAACACACTCCACCGCCTTTAGATTTACCGGCCTCGGCTGTTCTGTCCATCCGAAAAACAGAAGTTCTCAGACGGCGTCACATCTGTGTCCGGGACCGCGGGCGTGAGCCATGTTTCGGACAAACAATAGATGTTACAGTCTCTCATGTCCCGTTGAAAACTTATCCTGGCTCTAAGATCGTCCATCTTATTCTCCAAGGATTGGACATTTGCTAGAAGAATGCTCGGGAGAAGTGGGCTGAATGCTCTTTTTCTCAGTCACATTTAATCCCAGCACATTTCCCGCTGTGTTTCTTGATTCTTCGCCGTCGACTCTGGCCATTGTTCAACTCGCCGTTGCGATGAATCTCAGATGGCCACAGAGGATTGGTGAAAGTGTCCTGAAACAGTCCAGTGTAGAGGTAACCAATGTCCAAAAGTGTTTTGCTGTCATAGCAGATCAATGAGGATGATAAATTTGTAAAAATTGAGAGCAAAAGAGAGTAAAATAATAAATAAAAGCACAGTCTTCGCGGAGCGACCTGAACAGCGACCGAACACGGCGGCGCCATCTGACAAGTGAAAACTTTTTTCTGTAGAAAACTCTTATTTAGGTTATACTCCAAGACGTAGAACCTGTGATTCTGAAGTACAGTATCCATACCGGTGCGGTGAATGAATGACAGCCGCACACTCCTCAAAACATTAGATTCATCCACGCTGAGGAGCCGCATCGATGCACAACTTGCGTACAGACGATAACGCCGCAAATGACTGCAACTGCAGGTTTCAAACAGAGATGGCGACACAGAGGCAAAACTTACAGACTGTAGCTTTAAATTTAATATGAGGAATGTTTCTTGGGAAGGTAGCTTATATTTTTATTATTATTATTTATTTATTTTTTTAAGTTAAAGTTTAAAAAATAAAAATAAAACAAAAAATAATGAAAATCTTCTCTGTGTTTTCAGCGTTTCCGGCTCCGATAGTCATAGCTGTTGTTTCAATAGGAGGATATAAAACAGTGATTATAAACACAACATCTGGAAAAACATCACAAATGTAAGTTCTTCTGATGTCACAAATATATGAAGCTTTAAGTGCCCTATTATGGAACTTTAAAGGCTCCTAATGTTGTTTGGAGTGTCCTACAACAGGTTTACATGCATTCAAGGTCATAAAACACTTACATTTTCCTCATAATACCCACTGCAGCATCAGCTCTTTTCTCTCATTGTCTGAAACGCTCCAAACCCCACCTTTCAGAGAGCCTCCCCTGCTCTGATTGGTCAGATGGCCCAGTCTGTTGTGATTGGTCAGAAACCAATTTATGTGATTATTTCAAAGCATAAGTGCATCCAGAAAGTATTCACAGCGCTTTATTTTGTCCAGATTTTGTTTCCACATGTTACAGCCTTATTCCAAAATGGATTCAATTAATTATTTTCCTCAAAATTCTATAAAGAATACCCCATAATGACAATATGAAAGAAGTTTGTTTTCCTTTGCCTTTTCCTGAGGAGTGGCTTCCGTCTGACCACTCTACCACACAGGCCTGATTGGTGGAGTGCTGGTTGTTCTTCTGGAAGGTTCTCCTCTCTCCACAGAGAAACGCTGGAGCTCTGTCAGAGAAACCATCGGGTTCTTGGTCACCTCCCTCACTAAGGCCCTTCTCCCCCAATCGCTCAGTTTGGTCGGGCGGCAGCTCTAGGAAGAGTCCAGGTGGTCCCAAACTACCTCCATTTACGGATGACTCTGCTCATAAGGACCTTCAATGCTGCAGAAATGTTTCTGTACCATTCCTCAGATCTGTGCCTCGATACAATCCTGTCTCGGAGGTCTACAGACAATCCCTTGGACTTCATGGCTTGGTTTGTGCTCTGACATGCACGGTTAACTGTGGGACCTTATATAGACAGGTGTGTGCCTATCCAAATCATGTCCAGTCAACTGAATTTACCACAGATGGACTCCAGTCAAGTTGTAGAAACATCTTAAGGATGATCAGAGAAAACAGGAGCACCTGAGCTCAGTGCTGACTGTCATGGCAAAGGCTGTGAATACTTGTGTACATGTTTTTTTGTTTGTTTGTTTTAATACATTTGCAAAGATTTCAAACAAACTTCCTTTACATTGACATTATGGGGTAGGAGGAATTTTGAGGAAAATAATTGAATCCATTTTGGAATAAGGCTGTAACATAAAATGTGGAAAAAGTGAAACGCTGTGAATACATTCCGGATGCACTGTATAGCCGCAAATTTCCTCAGGGAGTAAAGATGGATGGTTTTTTCTGATATCAGGGAGCGAGGAGTGTAGTGGGGAGCGGGAAATGGTGAACCCGGAGCGGAGCTGGAGCAGAGTGATTGTTGAACGCTCAGATCGTGGAGGGGAAATTGTTGCCGCTCCACTCTGTTCACATACTCTGGCAGGAAGTGAGACTGGAATTACTGATGACTCGTTTCAGGCAGTTCAGAATCGCTTTCTTTTAGGAGACAAAACCATTTATCTGCACTTTGATCTATGAAATTTTACTTTCACAAACAGCTCTATTACACACTACATGAAAGGTAATATCTGAAAAAGCATGATAGGGGCACTTTAAGTGTCTTCTGATTGTCTTAATTATATTTCGCTATCTTCTAATTATAGATGCTGGATTACAGATGCTTTAATTCACTACATAGTGAACATTGGTTACTATGCCTTAGTCTTCATCTTCACGACTGGAATCTTCATCACTATCTTCACTAGGATTGTCCAAGCCCGACGCAGAAGAGCGACTGACGGCAAGAGAAAGACGTTCAGAAAGCAGCTCATGATGGTGTTGAGCTTGTTCCTGCTCTTCGGCCTGACGTGGGCTGTGGCGTTCTTCAGTTATGGACCGATGCTCATTCCCTCATATTACATCTTCACTGTGTTGAACTCGTTTCAGGGTGAGAAACAATCACATGCATCATTACACTTGGTTTAGTTCAATGCTTCTATTTTTCCAACAGGTTTCAGCAAATTATGTGAATTCATCCATTAATGATTTTTAATTTATTTATTTATTATTGTTTTACATATTTAATTGTTTATATATATATATATATACATACACACACACACACATATACACACACACACACACACACACACACACACACACACACACACAGGTCCTTCTCAAAAAATTAGCATATTTTATTTAGTTCATTATTTTCCATAATGTAATGATAAAAATTAAACTTTCATATATTTTAGATTCATTGCACACCAACTGAAATATTTCAGGTCTTTTATTGTTTTAATACTGATGATTTTGGCATACAGCTCATGAAAACCCAAAATCTCAAAAATATCTCAAAAAATTAGCATATCATGAAAAGGTTCTCTAAACGAGCTATTAACCTAATCATCTGAATCAACTAATTAACTCTAAACACCTGCAAAAGATTCCTGAGGCTTTTAAAAACTCCCAGCCTGGTTCATTACTCAAAACCGCAGTCATGGGTAAGACTGCCGACCTGACTGCTGTCCAGAAGGCCATCATTGACACCCTCAAGCGAGAGGGTAAGACACAGAAAGAAATTTCTGAACGAATAGGCCGTTCCCAGAGTGCTGTATCAAGGCACCTCAGTGGGAAGGAAAAAGTGTGGCAATAAACGCTGCACAACGAGAAGAGGTGACCGGACCCTGAGGAAGATTGTGGAGAAGGACCGATTCCAGACCTTGGGGGACCTGCGGAAGCAGTGGACTGAGTCTGGAGTAGAAACATCCAGAGCCACCGTGTGCAGGAAATGGGCTACAGGTGCCGCATTCCCCAGGTCAAGCCACTTTTGAACCAGAAACAGCGGCAGAAGCGCCTGACCTGGAGTACAGAGAAGCAGCACTGGACTGTTGCTCAGTGGTCCAAAGTACTTTTTTCGGATGAAAGCAAATTTTGCATGTCATTCGGAAATCAAGGTGCCAGAGTCTGGAGGAAGACTGGGGAGAAGGAAATGCCAAAATGCCTGAAGTCCAGTGTCAAGTACCCACAGTCAGTGATGGTCTGGGGTGCCATGTCAGCTGCTGGTCCACTGTGTTTTATCAAGGGCAGGGTCAATGCAGCTAGCTATCAGGAGATTTTGGAGCACTTCATGCTTCCATCTGCTGAAAAGCTTTATGGAGATGAAGATTTCGTTTTTCAGCACGACCTGGCACCTGCTCACAGTGCCAAAACCATTGGTAAATGGTTTACTGACTATGGTATTACTGTGCTCAATTGGCCTGCCAACTCTCCTGACCTGAACCCCATAGAGAATCTGTGGGATATTGTGAAGAGAAAGTTGAGAGACGCAAGACCCAACACTCTGGATGAGCTTAAGGCCGCTATCGAAGCATCCTGGGCCTCCATAACACCTCAGCAGTGCCACAGGCTGATTGCCTCCATGCCACGCCGCATTGAAGCAGTCATTTCTGCAAAAGGATTCCCGACCAAGTATTGAGTGCATAACTGAACATAATTATTTGAAGGTTGACTTTTTTTGTATTAAAAACACTTTTCTTTTATTGGTCGGATGAAATATGCTAATTTTTTGAGATTTTTCATGAGCTGTATGCCAAAATCATCAGTATTAAAACAATAAAAGACCTGAAATATTTCAGTTGGTGTGCAATGAATCTAAAATATATGAAAGTTTAATTTTTATCATTACATTATGGAAAATAATGAACTTTTAATCACAATATGCTAATTTTTTAGAAGGACCTGTATATATATATTATTTATAAGGGTGTATAGGAGTTTGGTTACAGTTTAAAAATCTAAAAATCATGCAAGCTAATGTAAATCTGTGGAATGTATTTGAGGAGGGAGAATTAGTAGAAATAATTTTCTTTCTGATTTTTTCAGGGTTTTTCCTCTTCCTGTATTACTACCACATTCATAAAGATGTAGAAGGTCGTTTCTCTGATGATCCAGAAAGGTCAAACTCCACCACAACCATGGTTCAATCCAGAATTAATGGCGTGGAAAATGTTTATAATGTTTATAATTAAGACAGAAACCCATGCTGTCTCTCAGCTGATAAGTCAACAGTAGACGGTCAGAATACTAGTCGTGTTTAATGTGCTGTATAGTTTAATATGAGTGTTTAATAATAATCTGTGTCTAATATGCTGTACGGTGAGGGGATATAATAGCTCATAATGGGATCATAAGTTTAAGATACTTTAAACAAAACATTTTAACACATACTTTACACGTTGTATATTTTCTCATATCTGTAAGTTCAGGGTAACTGTAACCCTGAATGTTGAGTGTTTAAATTGTGCAATGAACATTATTTAATTCTTGATGTAGGCTATTAGTTGTATTTCTGACATTGATATGATAATTTTAATGTGTGCATTATATTAAATATTTTAATTTAGTCTTTCTACATATAAATATATCAGTGGTATTGTTTGCAGTAGTTATGTATTTGATATGATTGTGTAACACTAAAGGGCGCTGTAAGATATTAGAATGGTTTATGAAGGATCATGTGACACTGAAGACTGGTGTAATGATGATGAAAATTCAGCTTTGATCACAGTAATACATTTATTGGTGGGTGATATGATCTTATTTCAAGATGAGTCATTTTAAGTGAAATTTCACAATTAACGATACTTCAGCAAAAACTAATAAAACAGCCCTGAACTGTCGAGGCATGGACTCCACTAGACTCCTGAAGGTGTGCTGTGGTATCTGGCACCAAGATGTTAGCAGCAGATCCTTTAAGTCCTGTAAGTTGCGATGTGGGGCCTCCATGGATCGGACTTGTTTGTTCAGCACATCCCACAGATGCTCGATTGGATTGAGATCTGGGGAATTTGGAGGCCAAGTCAACACCTCAAACTCGTTGTTGTGCTCCTCAAACCATTCCTGAAGCATTTGTGCTTTGTTATCCTGCTGGAAGAGCCACAGCCACCAGGGAATACCGTTTCCATGAAAGGCTGTACATGGTCTCAACAATGCTTAGGTAGGTGGTACGTGTCAAAGTAACATCCACATGGATGGCAGGACCCAAGGTTTCCCAGCAGAACATTGCCCAAAGCATCACACTGCCTCTGCCGGCTGACTGGTCAGCGGCTATGCCGCCCCATACGCAACAAACTGAGATGCTCTGTGTATTCTGACACCTTTCTATCAGAACCAGCATTAACTTCTTGAGCAGTTTGAGCTCCAGTAGCTCGTCTGTTTGTTCGGACCACACGGGCCAGCCTTCGCTCCCCACGTGCATCAATGAGCCTTGCAGCCCACGTGCACCCATGACCCTGTGGATAAAGTGCGGAATTCCTTGTATGGGCACTTCTCCTGGATGAGCGTGTGTGCACCTCAACCAGAGTGAGAGCAAGAGCTGCCCATCAACGAGCTTTGTTCGCTTTACGGGAGCCGTCGGCAACGCTGTCATTTTGTTTAAGGAACATACATCAACAATGTTACTAAAGAAGTGTGTTTCTGGTTGTGAGGGAAAGATCACCTTGTTCAGCTTCCCAAATAGCCCAGCGTTAAAGAAACAGTGGATGCAGTTTGTGTTTCCGGAGTTACGCAAGTGTGTTTGTTTGTTCCCGGTCATGAGTGGAAACTGCAGGCGGTGAGTGAAACTGCATCAAACGTGTGTGTTTTGTTGCCAATCGGCGCTCAAGTGCATATAATGTGAACAACAATGTACAGTGAATCGAGAGTTATCCGGGGATAATGCCATGATGTATTTTGTGCAGAGATGGAAACTCGAGTCTGCGACTTGGACTCGAGTCGCTCTCAAGTCGCAAAAAGACTTGTGGCTTGACTTGGACTTGCGAACAACTGAACATGGACTTGAAGACTGAGACTTGTGGGAAAAAAATGCAAGTCTTTTGGCACGGCATTTTGAAACGCCACCTTTTACTATTCATTCATTCACAAATATGTGCTGCAGCAGAGAATATTACACAACATTTCTAAACATAAAGCCAGCCAGGCATGCAAATTCCTCACCCATTAGAAAACTGCTGTTAATTAAATTAGCAAGAAATAGTAACAATATAGTCAAGCCTTACCGTACAAAACGTTGTCATTTAGTTTGAAAAGCAACCAATTGATCCGAAGGGAAGCTGTGGTGTTGCACCGCATCAGAGGCTTGCTTGCAGTCCATTTTCAAGAAGTACACATTTCCATGTCCTTTCATACGCAGTTAATGACCCTGTCCGACTCATTTCCACAAACGAGGCACGCAGATGGAAATGTTGTTCTTTGTGGTGTCGTTTACTGTAACGCTCGTCTATACACAGGTTTTGTTACCGCTGGCGCTCGCTGGAAGACTACATTATCCAGCATTGCTTGAGATCTACAGCAAACTACGGCAACTCAAATAGCTCAAAATACACAGCACTTTTTCCCTTGTGGTGGTTCTAAATAGTATCATTTTGTAGAAAGTTTGAAAGTAATAGGCCAAGTAATGATCTAAGTAGTATTTTGTGTGCTTTATGCAATTTTAAAGTAAAAGTAATACATTTTGTATTACAATAATACATAGTTCAATACACTGTTAATTATAACAAAACAAAATATTGCTAAAAATAGAACAAAGACTTGACTTGGACCACAGGGACTGTGTGTGTGTGTGTGTGTGTGTGTGTGTGTGTGTGTTAAAAAATACAAATTAAAGAGTGTTTTAAATTTTTCCAGGAAGATGTACTAACAGAGGTATTCAGATAAGTATCCACATAGCCTACAACAAAAACGTATTAATCAAAATGTAAAATAACACTGCATAGTCTTACTCTACACATTATAGATTATAGATTAACCGTATTAAAGCTACTCAAGTTATTCAGTCAAGATCAGTGAGTGATTTTCCTTTGTCATGTGTTGTTTGATTATTCATGACAGACAACAGCTGGAATATTAGGCTGCTGTCACTTTAAGAGCTTTAAATGCACAGATCTAATATACCGTTACACACGTTTCCTTTCTCAACCATGTTAAAGAGTTAGTTCAACCAAAAATTTTATTCTGTCATTGAATGTGGTAATTACATTACGGTCTATGGAGAGGTCATAGAGCTCTCCGATTACATCAGAAATATTTTCATTTGTGTTCAACTGAGTCGTTTGATCCATGAACTTTGTTGTTTGGATTCATGCATATTGTTGCTATACTGTTGGGTTTGAAAGGGAAAGTGATCGTGATTTATTTCAAGGAATTCTGAATCATATTTAGTGTTTTGAGTCAAATTGGCTGTCCAACTATATTTCTTTTGGGTTACTGAGTATAATATCTTGTTGAAGGTTATATTATTGTAAATTACTTTGCGCAAAGTGAAAGATAATTTTTGATAATTTCCTTTATTTTTACATTTTGTGAAGAGTGTGAAACTTCAAATTGCATTGAAGCTGTCAAATTGTTGAATTCTTGGTCCTCATACTTGTGATTTATTTAACTGAAACCAACTACAAAAAGAGAAATTTTCTATATTAATACAATTTACTGAATCAAAACAAAACTTTGGTCGACCATTACTCACCTGCTGCATCATTTCCTCCCTC
This sequence comes from Paracanthobrama guichenoti, assembly GCA_018749465.1. NCBI lineage: Eukaryota > Metazoa > Chordata > Actinopteri > Cypriniformes > Gobionidae > Paracanthobrama > Paracanthobrama guichenoti. The sequence continues at coordinate 41,914,904 of CM031959.1, read as the reverse complement.
CAGTAGTTGTTCCTTGTTCCTGATACGTATTGGCCCATACTGAATATCATTACTAGGTGTAGCACATCAGTTACATTGCACGTTAAATGCTACACATAGTTCTCTGTGAACAATGTGACTTGATAAACTGGACCTGAAATGTAAATGAACACTGATATTCACAGTAAAATCCCAAATACACATGATTTTCCTGTATGCAAATGAACCGTATGTCAGTGTTCCAGTGTCTCTGAGCTGCGGATCATAACCGTACGGCTTCATATGTGAACGGGTGAAACTCTCTCTCCTCTTGGACTGTGGACTTTCATCTCAAGAATGTAAGAACATGCTTTAAGATTTATTACTAATATCTGTAGAAAAGGAAATTCAACTCTTGTGTCTCTATCAGGCTGTCTTTGGGAATTATGTCTCGGCAAAAGCAGAATTTGCTGTGGCTGATGATCGTCTGTTGTGCTTCAGGCCAGATAAGTATGTTGCTTATTCTTACTTTGTTACTGTACTTAAAGTCCCTGTGGTGAAAATCAAGTTTTTAAGTGTTGTCTTTGTGCAGCCAGTTCAAAACAACTGAAAATTCAAGTGACAGATGGATGTTTCGGGAACCAAAGTAGCTCAATAAATCAAGGTAGGTATATACCCTGACAACATGGCTGTGTGAATATTACATATTTACTGTCTGAAAGCACTGGCAAACTCATGAGTTAATTTCTGTTTTTCTTTCAGCTATATACTTGACATGTGAATCAAATGATCATGAAAGGATTTTTCATGTAATGAATGTTAAACTAAACATCTCTTCCCTGGGTAAAACCTCTGTATATTTTATCTATGAACTGTTCTTGAGTTCAACACCTCTTTAATATGTATTTTTCTCAACAAAATGTAAAATTTCTGGTTTCAGGACATTGCAAAACATATAGTTTCAACATAAAAAAGCCAGGAGAGCACTATGAAGTCAGAATTAATGAGAACTTTGAAGACATAAATGAGCCATTTTTCCTGGGCAATAATGCATGTAAGCTATGGGATGAAGCAGGTGCGTATCGTCCTACAATAGATACTAGTGTTGAAGGTTGTGGTTTGTTGTTGTTGTTCCAGGGTCCAAGGGTCCATTCTTCATACCTCGCTTAATACATCTGACATGATTTGACAGATCCCAGATCTTCTAATCCTGATAACTCTGACTAATTTGGTTCTTCAAACAAATTTGGATTAAAATATCTGGATTAAGTTATCTGATATTACTGAGCGTTCTTGTGTTCCCTGAAAAGGGCAGATGCATCGATACGCGAAACCACGATCAGCAATTGGCTGGCGGCAAGACAGCAACATGATGACATCATATAATTAAAAAAGATACCTGGCAAAAAACTTGACAAAGTACACAAAAAAAAAAAAATACACAAATTTCTGGACCTTTATAAGGAAACAGCCAAATGACCAAACCAACATAAAATTTATAATAGATAATAGATAATTATTGAAACGTTGAAATGTCAGGTTTTAAATAATGCAAATCAAATAGAAAACAAATATTCTGTGTTTATGTAATCTGTTTGAAAACGGAGAGATGTCAGTCGTTCACTCATTATTGTCTCATTATCCGCTAATGCGCCACGCGTTCTTTTGAGATTCAAATCTGACCCGATCCTTGCTAGAGTACAGTTGACGCCCACATCGACTCAAATAAACACATCAACACTTTACATCGGTTTGAGAGACAGTTCAGTAATCCTGGAGTATTTTACCTCAGAAAAAGCTGTTTATTTCTAAGAGCAACGGATCCAGGTGAGGATTGTGAGGTCAATTTATTCTGTTAGCGTCTGTGAATATTAAACGCAAAAACACCATTTAAATATGAATCCTGCTGCTACATAAAATGTCATAGATGCAAGACTTTTTAGACAAGATTTATTTGGCCTGTTTTGGACAGATTAGGAAGTGATTATTGTAAAATAGCCTAGTGTCACATAAATACATCTTTTATTCCCAAATGTCTGCTCAGATGCTATAATATAGTACCAGTAAAACGTATTTTGTTTCATATTGATGTTTAAATATTATAACCCAATGGTATTTTTTCATTTAATATATGCTGATTGTGAAAAGTGAACAGCACGAGCAATAAAGGACACATCATTTGATGCGCAATATATCTGAATACATGGAGTTTGTCAGAAATGATTTTGACCACTTCATTAAGTTTTGTTTTGTAGAAAGCATTTCTTAAAAGTGAATTTTGTTTTGTATAAACTGTGTCTTAATTTTAAATTAATGTTTTTAATATATTTGCTTCTCATTTAATAAGAAGTGAGTATAACAGACAATAGCCTTAGTGCTGGCGTGATCATGCATAGCACGCGCGTCTCATAAATGAACCGAAACTCAAAATGATATTTGAGTATTGTGTGTATAGTTTACAAAATGAGTTTCACCCTATACGCTTTTAAATCATAATTGCATTGCATTATGTGGTTTTAAATCCCAAATATTTTACTTATAACATTAATCATTACCAACTATTGAGTTATTTGTATTTACTGAATACTGAATTGTGTTCAATGTCACAATATTACTGTTTTTTTTTTAGAGTGAGACTTCTTTCAAAAACATTAAAAATAGTACACTGTCAAAAATTATGCTCTTAGTATTTTTTGTCTTGTTTCTAGTCTAAATATCTAAAAATTCTTAAATCAAGAAGCATTTAGTAGATAAGATATTTTTTCTTGTTTTGTTGAAAATAAAACCTAAGTGAGTTTTTGCTTAAAACAAGCAAAATTACCTGCCAATGGGGAAGAAAATATAATCTCGTTTCTGACTGAAATCTTGTTCCTTGTTTCTGTCTCAAACAGATTTTTTTCGTACCCCATTGGCAGATCATTTTGCTTGTTTTAAGCAAAAACTCAATTTTTTTTCGCCCTAGAAAACAAGAACAAATATCTTATGTCATTTTATTTATCTAGTAAATGGATATTGATTTAAGAATTATTTTTTTTTACATTTGGACTCAAAATTTCAAAAAATACTAAATAAGAAGAGCATTTTTTTGCAGTGTAGTCAAATCTTTTGATAATTTCAAATATAATAGGCCTTTGTAATGTGCCTTTGTTGACTACATTCTAAATAAACTACAACAAAATAGATTTATTTTGTCCTGTTGCTTAGCTCTCAGTCACACACCTGAGCTCATTCATTATGCAGCTCATTATGCAATCTTTTGTTCGTTCACACCTCTTCACACACGGCCTTTGTAAAGAAAAAGTGTCTTACAAAATTTAAATCAATGTATTGTTTTATGTGAATTAGCAGTCTAGGCAACACCACCCATTAGTCTAAAGTCTTGTGGTCACACATCTATTGTGTTTTGAGGCCTTCATTTTAAAACTTTTTTTCAAAAACCATGCATAAACATTATTCTGTCCAAAATACATGCATGTACATACATGTTGCTCACATATTATGGTAGCCCAGTTTGTGCTGAATACAGTGTAATTACACTTTTGCCATTAATGTGTTTACAAGCAACTGAAAAAGCACAAATGTCAGAGCATGTCAAAACTTCTAAAGGGCCCCAAAACAGCTCAGACTCCTAGGGTCCTAGTTTCTTAAGAGTCAAGATCAAGTTCTCTGCATCTCCTGTGCTACATCAAACCATCCCATAATATCGGTCACCACTCAAATTAATGCACAGCTCTGAGTAACTGTACAGCATTTGTGTAAGACTCCAATAAAACTATAAAGTAATTATTCCATCACAAATAAATCTCTCAATCATGTGGCTGTGTCTATAGTATTATACACCTTTTACGCAAGATTATATTATTATTTTCAAATACATTTTTATATTATTATTATTATTATTATTATTATTATTATTATTATTATTATTGCCCCTGGTTCAGTAATTAACTCTTGTAATAAAGTAGCAGTGGCTGGGACAGATTTTAAGTATCACCTCAAGATGCAATCTAATCCTGTTTACATGAAATGAGCTGCTCCCAAGCAGGTTTGAGTTTACGGATCTGTTGCTATGACAGCAAGTCCAGGATGAGCTTTGAAGAACCAAACAAACAATCCGAGATCATGCCAAATCATCAACAATCAAATCCAGCTGAGTTGAGGCTGATTTATACTTCTGCGTCAGACCTGGGCGTCGATTTTCATTTATACTTCTGTGTCCTTGTCCGCGTTGATGTGCAATTAGACATGCAGAGGGAGCATGTGTATCCCTGAGGGAGGGGTTCTGGCAGACCAATCACAGCGCTTGCAGTCCACGTAGAATCGACACGTTGTTACATTTTTTGAGGGGTGCGCGTCAGGGTACGACATAGCTACGGCGTACACTCGACGTAGAAGTATAAATTGGGCTTTAGTGACGTACGAAGAATGGACCCCCAAGTCTACAAAAACCCAAACACAACACAAACACAAATTAACTTTTCACAATTTGGTGATTTTATGACCCTAACACACAAACAAAAAGTTTTGATGAAGTTAGCATTATGTTCCCAAATTTGCAAGGGCAGATCATGGTACAACCACAAAATATTGTAAATTGTATTTAGTGAGGGTTGTAATAATTCCATTTCTGTCCAATCTTCATCAGATGATGTGATTTGCCCCATGCCTCATGTTGACGGAATCAGTCCAGGTAAGATTTTGCATTTCCATATAATCAGTTAGGGCAGGACAATTGGTCATGTAAACAATACGTTATGAAACGAGGATCATGTCGTTTTGGCTATATTGGGGTGCCACATCTCGCAGCTTTTGTCAACGTGTCACATCGAGACCCTGCCTTTTCCTTTCAACAGCGCTGCGGCTCTGCAGTTGGATTCAATTATGCCCGTCTCCTGTGTAAAAAACGCGTTCTGTTTGATCACCCCCTTATGCCTTTCACTCAGACATCAAAATATGCTGTCCAATTGAACAGATAGCAAAACTAAAAGCGCTGCTTCTCATGCGGGCACGCAGCGTTTAACCCTCTGGTGCTCTTCGTTTAGGGGTTACCCTAGTTATCTTCCCAGTCGTTAGTGACCGGACACCTAAAAATTAAACTTCCTCCACCACAGTAAAACCAATGTAATTTATTTTTCTTCAATATTGTTTCTATTTTCTTTTGTATTGAGAGATGATATGATGGTACTTTATTTATGCAATAATTATGGTCTATTTTTGCCATTGAAAATAAAAAAAGATTTTTTAAAGGTTAAAGGTTAAAATAAAGTCTATGCCTTAAATACATTTTCTTGAAGGCAGATTAGTGCCCTCTTTTGGAATTATTTAAGTAAACATGCAACCATGGTGTAACCACTATTTTTATTAACCACTAATAAAAATCTCATACTATTATAAAGTTTTTGATACTTTTTTGTTAGAAATATTGATTTAAAGTGTTAATGCATTATGATTATAATAATATTAATAATAATAGTGTACACAGTGTGTAATTCTGTGAATTTTGATGTTTTTGCAGATTTCCCATTAATTTCATATGGTGGTCATTTTTGACCAAACGAGCACAAGTGGGAGTAAGACCACTTAGCATGCTCGATTAATACCCTCAATTTTTGTGTGGGTTCACAGTCCTAATGCCATAAGTCTCAAAATATTCTGAAGAAGCTGTTTTTTTTTTGTTTGTTTTTTTATTTAAATGTGGTTCATAGGTTCAGTAGTTCATAGGCGTGTGTGTGTATAAGTGTGTGTGTGTGTGTGTGAGTGGATGTGTCAATATCACTCTTGATGTTTTAGAGCATCACCCCTTTACTGCGGTGTACTTTTTATTTTTTCAGCATTGTGGCCGATTTGTAGATTGTACACAAATATTCTACGAATTTTTGTGTTTTTGCCGATTCCCCATTCATTTCCTATGGTCGGTCATTTCTGACCGAAGATAATAAATGTTAGTTTTACGACCACTTAGCATGCTCGAATCATGACCTCAATTTTTTGTGTTTACATACCTAATGCCAACAAAGTCACCAAGTTTCATATCATTCCGATTTAAAATTTCAAACCAGAAAACGTTCCAGTCAGAAATGACCGAAGAGCACCAGAGAGATGAGGTACTTTTCTGCTGATGTATGAATGCTCTCTTACTGCTAAAAAGCCAGAATGCCGTTGCTCGTGTGAACAGCATATTTGTGTATTTACCAGTAAAGTCCTTCTGGTAATTTCCTGGGATTGCTGTGTGAAATGGGCTAATGTCTGATTTCACATACCAGTTTTCCCCTCGCACACATTTTGAAAAGACTCAAAGTGAAGGCAAAGTGAAAGACTGGATAAAATACTTTCGTTATGTTAAACATTTCTTTATTTTTATTTTATTTATCTAATTTAACTATTTGTGGCTTGTGTTTTGAATATGTTCTTTAGGCATGTTGCACACATTTGTGCACCTTGTGACTTGATTCTGACTATTTATTAGAAAGGTATATTCTGTTCTAATTCTGTAAATTAATTGTATATTGTTTTTCGGTGCAGTGTGGCCTTTCTGCAGTTATTTGTTATTTTTTTAGATTTATTGAGCCACACGATTCGACTATCAGTCGACTATAGGCTAGACTTGACAATTTTGATTCGACTACATAAAGCCTTAGTTGGGGACACCCCTATACAGGGCTCGACATTAAGCATGTTCATGTGCTTGTCCTTTAGACAAGTAAATCGGTCATTCACTTGTCAGAGTAAAAAAAATGTAGGTGGCAGCAGGTGACCATCTTAAGCCTTTTAGTCATTGAGTCATTTAAACGATTCATTCAAACGGATGATTCATTCAAGAATGAGGCAGTTGTTTATGAATAAGTTATTGAATCTTTGATTCAAGCGTGGAATATTCAGTAACTCGCTGCTGCTGCGAGATGTGTTACGGTTCTGCTGTGAGATGCGTCTGGAACTATTTTCGCTGCTGAAATAGAACAAAAACAGTCAATATTGCATCTAAAATGTAAGTGACGATGTTAATTGTTTATGGAACTGTCATATGAAATCAGAGTCATTTTCAGTCGTGATGGTATTCAGGAAAACAGCACTCTTGGTTGTGTGATGTTGCTTAACTGTATCATGTTATAAATATATAAATGTTTACCGCAGTTTCTCTGTGTGAGCGGTGCTTTCTGGAGATTTCTCCTCGAGAGGCTGCGTGCACGTCAACCAGCCAAACAGCCAAAAAATGAGCCATTACCGTCAGTTCATTATACATTATATTAGTATCCACTATCGATCACCACTTACACTAAATTAATGCAGAATCATTCTTGCATTTTGGTGATTCCCCTAGTTACTTTTTGTTATTGCCGTTTTAATCCGCTTGTCCTGTCGGGCAAGTAAAATTCTCTTTCACTTGTCCCGGACAAGTGGACAAGCATTAAATGTCGAGCCCTGCTATATATGTATAATGTAGTTTTCATAGTTTTTAACATGGGGAGGGGGTGTCGTCTATGGGATTGATATGGGATGAGCCTGGTGGCCTAGTTTGTTTTTGTATTTCTGCCGGTAATGTTTTGCTCCTGGTCTTCTAATAGTGCATCCTGTACAAAATATCCACATTCTTGGAACGGAATTAGAATTCTTGTCACATTTCACTCCTGTAAAGTATATTTCTCATTATAATAAATTGTCTTGGTTGATAATAGAAATCTATAACATACAACATATTTTATTAAGACCATATTAATAGTATGCGTAATTAAAAACATAATATATTAAATTAGTTGTATCTTAGTATTAGTATATAATATAGATTTATGCAGTATAATATTACATTAAATGTCTAATACTTCTAGTCAAGATGGAAGCCCCTTTGCTTTGGTTTGGGCCACTGCCTCTCAAAATGTCTGTTCACGGCCCTGGATTTGATAATTATGTTAAATTATGTGTCATGGTCTCTTAAGATTGTCAGGAAATCCCTGCTGTTGATCCTGGAGAGCAGTGTAGAGACGCTACATATGACGATCATGCGTTCAACGGTAAGTCTTGTGCAGGCGAGAAGCTCAAATCTAGGCTCTAGCCCAGCCCTATCACACACTGTTGCAGCCATTAAAATAGTTCAGTTCTGTTTTTAATGTCAAAGTAGTTATATTTCATTCTTTATTAAGTTAATTTGTTTATGTTAGTTGAAGTTATGTTAATTTGTAATATGTTAATGTTTGGAGCATTTTTTTGTTTGTTAAATTAGTGTTTTTATTTTTTAAGGTGACGGCCAAGTGTCCAGCGGCCGGCAGTGAGTTAACCCAACGCTTTAGTCTCTCAAATCAACACTTGGCTTGTCTTGCCTATAATAAAATCCATAAAATACTTCAAGCATCACAATGTTAGTTTAAACGTTTACCATCACCACCACAGTAAAAAGGCATTTTTGATAAGTTGAGGTTAGGCTGATCGTAGGCGCTCGCAAACCAAACGGGCTGCACAAGTACAAAAATTAAAATAAAAACCATGCAGGTTGTCGTACCTTACACCTCTCTGCTAAATTAATCTAATCGTCAATTCCTGCGCTATATGCACATTTAACCGAGTTCACATCAACGAAAGCAACAGATATGAGCTGCATTTTATTCATCAGCTCAAGATCTAAGACCGTGATATGAGAGACAGCGAGCGAAGCACTGGTGAGGTCGTTTAGTGTCATTAGATTTAATGAAGATGATCGTGTTTTTGAGCGTCGGACTTACTTTCAGTTTCACTTGCGGCAGTTCAAGATTCAAGAGTTTTATTGGTCACATACACAGTTATATACAGAATATACAACCGGCAGTGAAATGTGAACAGGTCCGCTCCATGGACAGTGCAAATTCACAGTTAAAAACACAAGGAGGAAATTATAATATAATATATAATATATATATAAAATATATATATATATATATATATATATATATATATATATATATATATATATATATATATATATATATATATATATATATATATACAATACATACATCTGTAGAATAATAAAAAAAATCAAGTCAAGTAGAAGAAAAAAGTAAAAAAAAATAAGAATAAAGAAGTGGAATAAAATAAGTGAGGTAAACTGTGCAGTGAGTAAACTGTAGACTTATAAATATGTGGTTAACAAATGTATAAGAGTATAATGTGCAAACAGGTTTATAACAGGTTGTTACACAGTAACAACGAGAACAGAAAGTGCAGTGCAATGTCAGTGTATCGATGTTTATCCTGAAGTGAAGTCACGTGATGTTAAGTGACTGAGTTCAGGAGTCTGATGGCCTGGGGGAAGAAGCTCCTCCTGAGTCTCTCAGTTTTGGCCATCAGGCTTCGGAAGCGCTTACCAGATGGCAGCAGTGTGAAATGAGGGTTTGCAGGGTGATTAGAGTCCTTGATGATTTTAGTAGCTCTACCTTTGCAGCGTTTGGTGTAGACGCCCTGCAGAGACGGAGAGCTGACCCTGAGATACGCTCGGATAAGCGCACGACTCTTTGCAGGGCTTTGCAGTCATGACTGGTGCTGTTCCCATACCACGCTGTGATGCACTGAGTTAATACACTTTCTATCACCCCTAAATAGAAAGTTTTCAGGATAGCTGGTGAAACCCTGAATTTCCTCAGCTGGCGCAGGTGGTACAGTCTTTGTCTGAATGTGACCAGGTCAGGTCCTCGGAGATGTTTACACCCAGGTACTTGAAGCTGCTCACTCTCTCTACTGGTGACCCGCTGATCATGAGAGGGGAGTATGTCCGTTGCGGTCTCTTCCTGAAGTCCACAATCATTTCTTTGGTCTTGCCAACATTCAGAGAGAGACAGTTGTCCTGGCACCATGATGTTAGATGCTCCACCTCGTCCAAGTATGCTGTCTCATTGTTGTTGGAAATGAGGCCCAGGACAACAGTATCATCAGCAAATTTGATGATAGAGGTGGAGCTGTGTGTGGACAAACAGTCATGCGTGTAGAGCGAGTAGAGCAGGGGACTCAGGACACAGCCCTGTGGAGCTCCCACACTCAGGGTGATGGAGGAGGAGGTGGACTGGCCTATTCTCGCCACCTGAGGCCTGCCAGTGAGGAAGTCCTCAATCCAGTGGCAGAGAGAAGGATTCAGGCCGAGATCCAGGAGTTTGGAGGTTAGCTTGGTGGGAACTATGGTGTTAAAGGCTGAGCTATAGTCAATAAATAGCAGCCTTACGTAATTCCCACTTTTGCTGTCGATGTGAGTGAGGGAGGAGTGGAGGACATGAGAGATGGCATCTTCAGTCGATCTATTGGGACGATAGGCAAACTGAAGAGGGTCCAAAGTGTCAGGAATGAAGGCGCAAATGGTGTTTTTTGAGAGTGTCTCAAAGACCTTCATGACTATAGACGTGAGAGCCACTGGACGATAGTCATTTAGGCAAGAGGGTTTACTGTTCTTAGGGACAGGGATGATGGTGGATTTTTTGAAGGAGGTGGGGACCACAGATGTAGCGAGGGACTCATTGAAGATAGATGTAAACAACCCGGTGAGCTGATCAGCACAGGACCGCAGAACACGGCCTGAAATACCATCCGGCCCGGCAGCTTTCCTGACGTCCACACGCTTGAGTGCTCTCCGAACTTCATCCTCCGAGACAGAGATCACGTGATTGTTGCCGCTCTGAGTGATTCCCTCTGACGCGTCACTTGGCGGAGTCGCGTTGCCGCGGTTACAGTCAAAGCGAGCGTAGAAAGAGTTTAACTCGTTCACAAGCGACGGATCAGCGCTCACCTCTGCAGAGGATCAAGCGTGTTGGCTTGCTTTACTCATTTGCGTGTTGCAGTAGCGCCGTCATATCTGGCTACAACATATATAGCCTATAACACACGCTCACACGTTCATTTTATAACAATTTACATATGTGGTTTAAACTACCAGATGCATTTACACTTGTCCAGTTTCACCTGAAATGCATCCCAGTCCACCTTCTGGATTGGTTTGTTTGAGTGATCGGATTTAAATCAGTCTCAAAAGAATTCCGGAAGGCATTTACTCCTGGTCTTTTCACAATCGGACAGATATCTGGTCAGAGAAAACGAATGCTGCTGCTGTTGGACACTGAACACCGTACTACTGCTTGATTTGAAGTCCTGTTGCCCAGTTGATTACAATTAATAGGTCTAAAAATTACTGTTCAGTACGGTTCATATTTACATTTAAAAAGCAGACATAAAAGTAACTTAAGTTACTTTCCCTAGTAACTAATTACTTTTGATATACAGTAATTGGTAAAGTAATTCAATTACTTTTAAGTAACTAATTTTCAGTAACTTGCCCAACACTGGTAGTGACTTTATTACTAAACTATTACAGAATGCCAAGTGATTAAACTGGTTTTGCAGAGAGGTCTTGGATGATTTGGGAACTCTAACGGAGCAGATGGAAAAAAACAATACAAGGAATGCAGGGCTTGTCATAGGGAAGGCTATCGGTATTCTCCAAATACAAGCCAAGAACACAGAAACCAAAGACATATGCTACTCTTCTAACCAGAACATTATCAACGTAAGGCATGAAAAGATTACAATGTCCTCCTGGGCTAGGATTCTTCATTAATCAATGTCAATTCTCCATTTCACAGGTTGTTGATTGTCAAAGTATCCTAAGAAGAAACTTTTCCTGGTCTGTAAAGATTTCCAAGGAGGCCTTTAATAAATCACGTTTGGAAAACAATGGAAATGCGTTTCTTGGAGTTCTACGCTTCAATAACATGGGAAACAATGTAAAAAAAGCATTTTAAGGAATGTTTAAGTGATAGTTCACCTAAAAATTACACTTGTCATCATTATATTCATTATTATAAGCAGATTTAATTATAAACGTCTCTCTTCCACGGCGACACAAATCTGTAGAATAATTTGTTTCTTATATCCGCTTCTGCTATAATGCTAGCATGTTTTTTTTATCATATGAATTGTTTGATTCCACTTCTAAAAATTCTATGTTTGTGTTCCAGTGAAAATATAACAGCAACTGTTTTATTATTTTAACAAAAGCTTCTTGATCAATTGCATTTACACTTATGTTTGATTTGCTTTATGTTTGCTTTCTGATTTAGATTCAAACTAAAAATTGGACTGTTTTGAACGATGAGGTTTATGGAATTATGATGAGGGCCAATATCTCCAACCTTACCAACAATATTGAAATGTTCTTTACAAAGAAAGATCTGGTAATGAAGTTACACACACACACACACACACACACACACACTATAATGTCCAGACACTGTAAAAGCTAAATATAAATCAAGCGTGTTCTTACAGGATGGTAATGCGTCCTGCAGATCTTGGGATGGCAAAGGTAAATTCAGTTATGGATCTATTGATCAGTTCCCATAAACAAACCCAACATATTTTATATAATTCATTCAATCTTCACACTCTTTTCTTCAAAGGAAATCTTACATGGACGACGTCCGGCTGTGAGACCGATCAAAACGACAATAACACCATAAAGTGCTCATGTTCACATCTGACGTTCTTTGCAGTGCTGATGGTGAGAAGCTTCTCAGAGTTTCATTTAAAGACGCCATTAATTACATTTTTTTTGTCATTAGTTGACATATTTCTCTGATCTCTCAGTCTCTGCCAGACAACAGCACAGCGCCGTATGTGGCATCACTGAGCTTCATCTCTTCTATCGGCTGCGGCATCTCCATGTTTTTTCTGTCCGTCGCTCTGTTCATGCATTTCCTGTTACGGTAGATTATCTTAACATATAACATATAGTTACTTTTTGACCAATCGCTTTTGTTCCTCTTATGGATAAAAGCGTCTGCTAGATGCATAAATGCATGTTACAAATAGAGTTTTTCTCATATTTGAACAGGAAAGCCAAATCAAATCAGGCCACGAAGATCTTGATGAACATGTTTGTGGCTTTGTTTCTCCTGAATTTATCCTTTTTGTCAAACGAGAGCGTGGCCAACACAGAAGACAAGGCTGCGTGCGTCTTCATAGCGCTGCTCATGCATTACTCCATGCTGACTACATTCACCTGGTTCTTCATTCAAGCTCTTCATATGTACTTATGGCTCATCAGAAAGAACGTCACCATCTCAAACTACATGAGGAAGATCACTGTGTGCGGCTGGAGTGAGTTATATGAACTAAACACCTGTTATAGTCAGACTGTAAACTCAAGTAAAAAAAAAAAAATGAAAATGTAGTAATGAAAACTATAATAACCCTGATCTCTGTGTGTTTTCAGCGCTTCCGGCTCCAGTAGTCATAGCTGTTGTTTCAATAGGAGGCTATAAAGCAGTGATTATAAACGCAACATCTGGAAAAAACACACAAATGTAAGTTCTTCTGATGTCACAAATATATGAATTAATGAAGCTTGTAAGATTCATGTACAGTAAGGTCTGAAGTAAGGGCTGCAACTAACGATTATTTAGATAATTGATTAGTTGGCTGATTATTTTTTTGATTAATCAGACAAAAAGCCCTTTTTTATTTTCTTGATAAAACACACTATTCCACATCCTGCCCAATGCTGTCCTTCAGACACGTGTCCGCTGAGTGCTGTGGACACACAGTGAATATATCTATCCTTACAGAAATTAACCATGGTCTTACAATGAGCAAAACAAACAATATTAATTAATACATAACAGGGTTATTCAATAACCACAAATGAATCAGAGTTTTGCTTCAAATCCATGGTTTAACTATATGGTATTTGTGTGGTTATAAATGGTAATCAATACGGCAAGAACATGGTTTTACGATCTAATAGAACCATGGGTAATTTCCGTAAGTGAATATCTGTGCTATAGCCTTCATTGTGTGCAAAACAAGTCAAGGACAGGGACAAGGACAAGTCAAAACAACAAAGGACAGTTTAAATCCCTACATTAAAATGATATTAAAGAACAACACCAACACAAACTCAGTGTTACCAGGAATGTTCTGCAGGAACACACACACACACACACACGCACACACAGTACCTGTCATTTCTTTATTCTGTAGAAACGTCTTACATTTACATTCACTTGCACGCTGTTATCCCTTTACAGTCACTACTCTCATAAAACAATTGAACTTCATGTTGACATTTTGCATCCAACAGCAGATATTTCAGCTAAATGAATGTTTTTGCGCTGAATATTAATTGTGTCCCTCTTGACCATAGACTCGACTGCGTTCTGTCTGTTTGACACGCATGCGCTCGTTCAGTGAAGACTGAAGCTTAACAGTCAAAGAACAACTGTCAGGATGCGCTTTAATGCAAAATGGAAATACTCGCTTTAATTAGTAGCATTTACAGATATAACTACTGTTCTCTATATAGATCAGTGGATAGTAAGGGTGGCACGGTACATGAAAAAACGGTTCGGAGCATGTGCATCGCACGGTTCAACGCATGCGCAATGTAGCCTCGTATCCGTATGTTACCTCAGACAGTGGGCGTCCTTTTCACACGAAATAAGAGGTGTGTGTGGACGTACAGTAAAAGACAGTAAAAGTGTTGTGCTCAGGTCACGTCGCGTGTAGAAATGGCAAGTGGGAGAGATGAGGAAGGATGCCCAGAGTTGGAGGATGCGCCAGCGGCGTATAACGCCGACTTCACACCGCACACGCATGGAGAGCGGGAGCCGCGCGCGCCCCTTTGTGCATTCACACTGGCAGCGTTTGTCTCGCACAGCTGAACCGCGGCTCGTGTGTTGCAAATACAGACGAATATTGTCCATTCTGCCACATTTTCCGGTGTTCTCCGACCCCTGTCTGTCTCGTTTGATTTATGATGGGCATATCTGCTGCAAATACGCCCGTGTTCCCCTCTGTCCCAAACACGCATGCATATAACATACTGTATATAAGTTGTTCACATGATAAATGTAACATTAAAGTTAAGATATGCTTCTAGTTTTAATAATTTAAACAGGCCTTTGAAGTTTGTGCAAAAGGCTGCTCACATAAGCGTAAGCAGGAGACAGCCAGTTAGGAAACAACTTCTACATGATATAACAATTTTTTTAATACTGTATCCTAAATTGTGGATAATTAAGCTATATATCATATGCTGAAGTAAATTCCTGGAGTGTTAACGGTTAAAAGAAAAAACAACAAGAACCGTACAGAACCGAAAACCGTGACCCTAAAACCAAACCGGGAGTTTTGTGAACCGTGCCACATCTAGTGGATATAACCTGTAGAATGAACGGTTTGCGCGGAGGACGCAGACATACGCACACATCTGTTAAA
This sequence comes from Paracanthobrama guichenoti, assembly GCA_018749465.1. Taxonomy (NCBI): domain Eukaryota; kingdom Metazoa; phylum Chordata; class Actinopteri; order Cypriniformes; family Gobionidae; genus Paracanthobrama; species Paracanthobrama guichenoti. The sequence goes on along the minus strand of CM031959.1, from coordinate 41,899,724 downwards.
AGCACATGACAGGGTGTGTTAAACGCTAATGCATTCGTTTGAAGCTCAAAAAATTACCGTCCTCATGTTTTGGGCGCTTGGATCACGTGTCTTTCCTGCATCAGCTCAGTCCGTTTACACTCCACTATTTCTACATGCACATTTTGTCCAGTGAAATGTGTTATTCAGTGTAATTTGACGCGACGGTGGAAGCGATCATGCACAGAGGGCAGACCCGACTAATCCATAATGAGAATCGTTGCCGATGATTTTCATTATCGATTATTATTGACTAGTTGTTGCAGCCCTAGTCTGAAGACATGAAATCACACAGGAGAGAAGCCAGTGGCAAAACCTTTTACAGTGCTTGAGTATTATTGTCTTTCAGTGCATTTGATGATTCATACTCAGAAAGTAGAACTAAAATGACACTCATTAGGACACTATTTTTCCAGTCATGACTTTTTGTCATTGAGAATTTATCGTTCTTGTGAGCCAAGTGTCTCGTCACACCCCTAATATAAAATATCAATATTTTTGACAACACTGGCTGGCAATATGCAAATTAGACAAAAACCCATGTAGGTTTAGAAGGAGGTGAGACTGTTAGGTGACAGGTTAGGTGACAGTCTAGACCAGGGGTGGGGAACGCTGATCCTGAAGGGCCACTCTCTTGCCGAGTTTAGCTCCAACACTGAAACACACTCACCTGCCTGTAACTGTAGTAATCCTGAAAACCTTGATTAGCTTCAGGTGTGTTTGATTAGGGTTGGAGCTAAACTCTGCAAGAGAGTGGCCCTCCGGGATCAACATTCCCCACCCCTTCCGGTGGACGTCCATGAGCCCTCCTGATGGATGGCCGAAGTTTACTTGGGCTTAAGTGTCTTCTGATTGTCTTAATTACATTTCTCTTCTAATTATAGGTGCTGGATTACAGATGCTTTAATTCTCTACATAGTGAACATTGGTTACTATGCCTTAGTCTTCATCTTCACGACTGGAATCTTCATCATGATCGTCACTAAGATTATCCAAGCCCGACGCAGAAGAGCGACTGACGGCAAGAGAAAGACGTTCAGAAAGCAGCTCATGATGGTGTTGAGCTTGTTCCTGCTCTTCGGCCTGACGTGGGCTGTGGCGTTCTTCAGTTATGGGCCGATGCTCATTCCCTCATATTACATCTTCACTGTGTTGAACTCGTTTCAGGGTGAGAAACAATCACATGCATCATTACACTTGGTTTAGTTCAATGCTTCTATTTTTCCAACAGGTTTCAGCAAATTATGTGAATTCATATATAATAATCATTAATGAATAATATATATTACAGTTTAAAAATCATGCAAATTAACTCAAATCTGTGGAATGTATTTGAGAAGGCAGAATTAGTAGAAATAATTTTCAGATTTTTTTCAGGGTTTTTCCTCTTCCTGTATTACTACAATATTCATAAAGATGTAGAAGGCCATTTCTCTGATGATCCAGAAAGGTCCAACTCCACCACAACCATGGTTCAATCCAGAATTAATGGCGTGGAAAATGTTTATAATTAAGACAGAAACCCATGTTGTCTCTCAGCTGATAAGTCAACAGTAGACGGTCAGAATACTAGTCGTGTTTAATGTGCTGTATAGTTTAATATGAGTGTTTAATAATAATCTGTGTCTAATAATGAACATTATCACTGGAAGCTATTCTTAGGCCTGTCACGATAACTACTTTTTGTTTTGCAAGTAATGCAAGTAGACCTACACACTTTCAAACGACAACCTTTTAATTCTTTAGATCATGGAAATTAATGGTAAAAAATATATTATCCTAAAAAAGGCGGCTTTGAAGTCGAGTCCATTTGGGCTCATTCTTCCAAACTGTCAGTAGCTGTCAGGAAAACACTAGAATGCCTCAAACGCCGCCGTCTGTCGATAACCGCTCCGTGTGTGAAGGAACTGCCCGAGAAACACTTTCACCTCCGACACGGAAAACATACAAGATGACGGCACCATTGAGTAAAATGTTGGTGACGTTCATTATCATGTAAACATAATGGGGGATATATTGCGTCACGAAACATTATTGAGGTCATGTACCAGGGCTCAACATTAAGCCTTTTCGTGTGCTTGTCCTTCGGACAAGTAAATCTGTCACTCACTTGTCCGAGTAAAAAAATTAGCTTGTCCGGATTTTACCTTTTATAAAGGGCATTTTTTCCATAATCTTATTAAATAAAGGCTATGCTTCAGCTTTCATTTGAATTATTTTTATTTGATCTAGAAATTAAATTAGAATAAGGTATAGAGTAATGTTATGAGATTATTCAAACATTTAAAACATACAAATAAGAAATGTCGGAAAGATATAACTAAACCACCAGTAGGTGGCAGCAGGTGACCGTCTTAATGAGCGAGTCATTGAGTCATTTAAACGATTCATTCAAACGGATGATTCATTCAAGAATGAGGCAGTCGTTTACGAAGAATAGGTAATTGAATCTCAAGCGATTCATTCAAACACTGAATCATTCAGTAACACACTGTTGCTGTGAGATGAGTTACGGTTCTGCTGTGATCTTTGTTTGGATCTATTTTTGCTGATGAATTCTAACAAAAACAGTCGATATTGCATCTAAAATGTGAGTGACTTAATGCCAATTAATTGTTTATTGTTTTAGGAGTCATTTTCAGTCGTGATGGTATTCAGAAAAACAGCACTCTTGGTTCGGTCACGTTGCTTAACTGTAGGCTATCATAGGCTGTTATAGATATAAAAACTCCACAATTTGTAACAAATTTTAACCGTGTATGTTAACTGAGTTTCTCTGTGTGAGCGGCGCTCATTTGTTGTGCTGAGAGGCTGCGCGAGCGTCAATAGCTCAACCTTATTACCGTCAGTTCATTATGCATTATATTATTATCCACTATCGATCGCCACTGACACTAAATTAATGCAGAATCATTCTTGCATTTTGGTGATTCCCCTAGTTATGTTTTTACGTTTATATCAGGATACTAATTGTCCAGTCGGGCAAGTAAAATTCTCTTTCACTTGCCCCTTCAAAAGAAATCCACTTGCCCCGGACAGAAGCGTTAATGTCGAGCCCTGTGTACATATATTGTGCGATATATTGATTATTGCGACAGGCCTACATGTAGAGGAACATTATCACTGGAATTATCACATTATTCTTTATAAATCGTATATTTTCTCATATCCAAGTTCAGGGTAACGGTAACCCTTGTTATGAAATATATTGTTTGACTGACTTTTGAATGTTTAAATTGTGCAATGAATGTTATTTAATTCTTGATGTTGGATATTAGTTGTAAAGTTTAAAATAATTATAATTATACAGCGCATTAATGATCATTTTTACTCTTGCCCACATAACGGCATGGATTTGTGCATTATATTCAATATTTTGATTTTGTCTATCTACATATAAATATATCAATGGTAGGCTATGTATCTTATTACAGGTTTGTTAGCAGTAGTTAAGATAGAGTGATAGAGGCTTGTGTAACACTAGAGGGCGCTGTGAGATTGTGCAGTGTAACTCATAACGGAGTTGTATGAGATTATTGAACACAGACACAGTGCGACACATGTAGCTGCAATTACAACCACATATTGACTCAATACTTGTGATTCAGAGACTAATACACTTCCTCTATCCAGCTGAATGAGCATTTCACCTGTTGATTTCGGATTTATTGGCTTTAATGTTGTAAATGTTTTGTTCATTGACAAACACATAACCCGTCATGGTTTTATGACACTTCCCATTAAACACAAACTGCTAATAAATGCTGATCTTTTGAACTTTCTATGCATCAATGAATCCTGAAATGCATGCATCAGTTTCCACAAAATATTAAGCAACAGTTTTCAACACTGATAATAATCATAAATGTCTGTTGAGCATCAGATCCTCATATGATGTGACACTGAAGACTGGAGTAATGATGATAAATTCAGCTTTGATCACAGGAATAAATCACACTTTAACATTCACATAGGAAACATTTATTGTAAAGGGGGTCATGACATGAAGGTCTTTGTACCAATAAAACATCCTGCAAGTTTCAGAGCTTATAATCAACAGTTGAAGGTCCAAATCAATGCAGTTTCAAAGGAAGGGCTTCAGAGGCTCTGCACGATTCCAGAGGAATAGGGTCTGATCCAGACAAACCATCGGACATTTTCAAGGAAAAAAAAAAAGATTTGATATACTTTTTAACCTAAATTGCTCATCTTGCGCTGCTCTGCAATACACCATGGATTACGTAAATCACGTCGGAAAGGTCACACTAGATGTTAGGGGTGTCAATTAATTGACGAGGACGATTCGGTATTGGTTCAGTAATAGACCATAACCGATTCTTTTCTGATGTCATTTTCAAAATAAAATATTGCACACTACTCATCGATATACACTCACCTGTCAGGATTATTAGGAACACCATACTAATACTGTGTTTGACCCCCTTTCGCCTTCAGAACTGCCTTAATTCTACGTGGCATTGATTCAACAAGGTGCTGAAAGCATTCTTTAGAAATGTTGGCCCATATTGATAGGATAGCATCTTGCAGTTGATGGAGATTTGTGGGATGCACATCCAGGGCACGAAGCTCCCGTTCAACCACATCCCAAAGATGCTCTATTGGGTTGAGATCTGGTGACTGTGGGGGCCATTTTAGTACAGTGAACTCATTGTCATGTTCAAGAAACCAATTTGAAATTATTCGAGCTTTGTGACATGTTGGTGCATTATCCTGCTGGAAGTAGCCATCAGAGAATGGGTACATGGTGGTCATAAAGGGATGGACATGGTCAGAAACAATGCTCAGGTAGGCCGTGGCATTTAAACGATGTCCATTTGGCACTAAGGGGCCTAAAGTGTGCCAAGAAAACATCCCCCACACCATTACACCACCACCACCAGCCTGCACAGTGGTAACAAGGCATGATGGATCCATGTTCTCATTCTGTTTACGCCAAATTCTGACTCTCCCATCTGAATGTCTCAACAGAAATCGAGACTCATCAGACCAGGCAACATTTTTCCAGTCTTCAACTGTCCAATTTTGGTGAGCTTGTGCAAATTGTAGCCTCTTTTTCCTATTTGTAGTGGAGATGAGTGGTACCCGGTGGGGTCTTCTGCTGTTGTAGCCCATCCGCCTCAAGGTTGTGCGTGTTGTGGCTTCACAAATGCTTTGCTGCATACCTCGGTTGTAACGCAGTGGTTATTTCAGTCAAAGTTGCTCTTCTATCAGCTTGAATCAGTCGGCCCATTCTCCTCTGACCTCTAGCATCAACAAGGCATTTTCGCCACAGGACTGCCGTGATACTGGATGTTTTTCCTTTTCACACCATTCTTTGTAAACCCTAGAAATGGTTGTGCGTGAAAATCCCAGTAACTGAGCAGATTGTGAAATACTCAGACCGGCCCGTCTGGCACCAACAACCATGCCACGCTCAAAATTGCTTAAATCCCCTTTCTTTCCCATTCTGACATTCAGTTTGGAGTTCAGGAGATTGTCTTGACCAGGACCACACCCCTAAATGCATTGAAGCAACTGCCATGTGATTGGCTGATTAGATAATTGCATTAATGAGAGATTGAACAGGTGTTCCTAATAATCCTTTAGGTGAGTGTATATTCCCTTCGTGTTTTGAGCTTTTCAATGCGGATGGAGCGTGGCGCTTCAAGCACATCATCCTGCACACGGGATGTGCATATGCGCTTTGTGCTGCTCTGTATTGGAGCCATTCGTATAATACTTTTGCGCTATGAAAGATTATTAATAGGCTTTCTTGTTCTGCCCGATCTATAATATGTTGCTACCTCATTAAAAAGCTGCGCTATACATTTAAAATAAATGTCTTTTAATTTCTTAGTAAACAGGCCATATTTCTATAAATATATTTACTTGTTTTTAATGAATGTATTTTACATTTTACCAGATTTAGTGCTACACTTTATTATTATTATTATTATTATTATTTATTATTATTTTTTTCCCCACTAAAGGTTGATTTCATACAAGTATTGTGCACTTGTGATTTTCTAGAGTAACTTTTGCTGCTGAATTATCCACTAATCTAGTTTACAGTAGTAGTTTTGTCACAAATTCATTCTTTATAACGAAGTTTTCTGTATTTAGTAGATTGTGTTTAACTCACAAAAGAGTGATTGTCAGATCAACACTGAGGTATAGAAATTCTACATAGAATTTTTAAACAAAGCTGCTTTGGTATCGGATCTGAAATTTTCCCTAAAAATAAAAAATAAAAATATCTCACCAACCCTGAGCCTAGAGACCTGAAGACCACAGAGGGCTCTTATAATCCACACTACATTGACATGCACAGTCAGCCTAGATAATATGTTTACTGGAAAGAAAAAACAACTGTTGGTAAAGCATCAAGAACAGAAGTTTCGTGCATTCATCAAAACCTTAAACTGATGAGTTAGAGACCACAGTGTCCGGTCAGAGATGTTTGTTAGCTCAGATTCTGGACGCTCATCTGCCTGGACAAGATATGGCAGAGCTCTGCCTGTGTGGCTTGAGTTCTTCTCCTCAAAATCATTTCACTGGAGACACGAAAAGACCAGGAAAAGGACTGTGGTTGGTGAGACTCTCAGAAATGTTTACATGGATCAGATTTTCAGTCTGATGTGGCAGGAGTGGAATCGTATAAGGAAATAGCTGGGGAAAGACACAGTCCGTGGCATGTCTATTGAGCAACATGCAGTGAAGTGTTTAATATGAGACAGGATTCAGTCTGAATGTTGCTGAAGGCATCAGAACTAAACAGGAGTCTGGCGGAGTGATGCACACAGAAAGAGTGCTGTTTGTTTATCGGCAGATGATTAATAGTCTGAATTATTCCTGGTGCCAACCGCAAATAGGTAATTACTGCCATACACAAACATCTCAGGGTTTTATTCTCTTGTCAAGAACACAATGTGTTTGATAAAACAATAGTAGCAAGTCAGTGCTTAACCAAATGTAATCTATTTCTGACTAGAGGTTTTTACATTAATAAAGGTATGTAACGTTTTTTGTTCGAAATTATCATTTAATGAGCGAATACATCCAAATCATGTTTTTACCCTAAATCACAACAGTAAACCTAATAATCATTTATATCCTAGGGCTGCGTTTAACTTCACTTTACACACACACACACACACACACACACACACACACGTGAGTTGAGTCTACTCAACATGTACACTTTAGGCAGATCCATAGACCACAATGCACCATGATTGTGACATCACAGCGGATCAGTGACAAATTTATAAGGAAAAAAACTAAAATAATAAATCAGCTCCCTTCCATAAAACACATTGCAAGGGTTATAGTGGGCACTCGTGCAACGTAAGCAATAGTGTACATACGAGTGAACAAGACGGAGGGAAGTTAGCGACAAAGCCACTGGAAGGCAAGCCTGCAACCTTTGCCAAAAATGGATTTCAATGGATGAGAGGCTTCACTACACTGAATAAACCACTTTGGAGAGGAAATAGCTTATAGGGCTGGGTATTAGGGATGTAACGATTCAGTCGGAGTCGGTTGAAAATCTATACAAAAGTGTGACAATTCAAGTCAGTTGAGACGTTAAACGAAACGCGATGCACGTTTTATACCATATACTGTGACCTCACTTTATAGGCACGATAGCAACGAGCAAGTTGTAGCTAGCGTTACGGACTGTGCGTGCACACTGGTGCGAAAAAGAGTGAAACAGACAAATGTTTTCAGTTCATTCATATGGAAGTGTGTGCACGCACCGTCAAACACAAGCATGGTGACGGCAAGCGCCGTTTGACTCATTCAAATCGGAGGTGTGGCAGCATTTTGACTTTCCGACGACTAATAATCACCACAGTGAGAGGCTCCGGTCACCTCCGTCTGCATGTAAAAGATAATAGACCAAACCACGCTGACCGGCGGATTTGCAGCCGCACTCGCGGCGTCGAGGGCGATTGCCATGGAGATCACAAGCATCAGTGTTTTCACAGCGATGCATCAAGAGAAAGACCAGGGCGAGGATGTACTGCACAGACTGAAGGAGAAATCTGTGCTGTTGCAGAACCAGGTGTTACTATCTCTCTCTAAATGTGTACATGGATTTTTTTTTTTTTTCAATAATTTGTTGATTATTATGGCATATTTATCTAAATGTTCTGTTTTTCTAACTCTTGCAAGTGTAACGATTAGGGCTGGGCGATAAAACGATAATGATATATTTTGCGATAGACGCGTAAATCGATATCAATGGAAAAAAAAAAAAATTCGATAAAACATTGAGAATTTTTTTTTCTTCGTCGGAAGAAACCAGAGGTTGTGAAGCAAGCTTTGTTGCATGAAGAAAAGGCACTCATTCTGTGGTAACCTAGCAACGTAGGGAGTGACATGCTAACAGCCAATCATGTACCAGTATCAAGTTTGGAGATCAACCCGAAAATGAGTGCTGCACACTCTCAGAAAAAAGATACAGTGCTGTCACTGGGGCGGTATCCTAAGGTACAAAAGTGAAAAGGTATATCTTTGTACCTTACTCACCCCTACATGGTACATATTAGTACCTTAAAAGCTATATATCAGTTGTAAATAACCATAAGTATATTTTGTTACAGAAAAGGTGATTCTTTTATTTTGAAATTTTTGTATTGAAATGGTTGACTTCCGGTCTTAAGCTACGCACCTTTGTTTTCCATTTTTGGAGTTTTCACATGAACGTACTAATCCTCAAAAAACTGTGTAAAATGTAACTGACCGTTATAAAACGCTGAACGCCGGACACTGACGTCACTGCCATCACACGATAGGCTGAGGGGCCTCACGTGACCCAAGCTAGCCGTTACGGTTTCTCCAATGGTACGACCCTCTCATCACCCTAATAATAAGACACTCAGTTGTCAACTGCATACTTCCGTCATTCGCCATATTCATAAATACAGGGAAAAAGCATAGGCTGCTTTTATACGTTTACATTTCACTGCCAGTTGTATATTCTGTATATAACTGTGTATGTGACAAATAAAATTCTCCTGAATCTTGAATCTGAGGAAAGTGTCTAGCAGCTCAAAACCAAAACCCAAGCGAAAGTGTGAAATAAAACACGAATCAACATTGCATAGCATCACATTAGCAGCGCATCGACAAGATTCACAGAGCAATGTTTATGTTGGTAACCATGCCAAACTCTAAACCAGCTCATTTTCCTTTATGAAGAATAGCCTTGGCAAGTTATAGTTCCCACCATTATTATCTGATATCATCAAACAATCGTTATGTCTGTCAGCGCTGCCAAACCTCTGTAACGCCACAGTCAATTCAAAACCATTTTTGCAAGTCAAACCAACAGCAGAATATAACGTAAGCCACTTACCTGCTTTCTGTCGTGATTAGGGCAGTTGTGTCAGATTCATCCGCTCGGAGCCGGAGCACCACTCATGTGATGACCAAAACAATGTTCCTCCGCAGGTTACATGTAGTTTATGCTTTGACCGCTAGAGGGCCAAAGGCTCCATAGAGTTGCTTCAAGTAAATGGTAAAATGCAATACAATCCAAAGGGTTTAAATGCATTTTGACTTTTGAATCTGTGTAGATTCCTTATCATTTGGATGCAAATGTGACCATTAGGCCAATATAGACACTCCGATAACATTATTCAAATAACACGTTACCACTCAGTCAAGCACATTTCACAAACACTGCAGTCCTACTGAACGTTTACTAGCGATAGAACACCAAATATTGAATATTATTCACCACACAAATGTGCTAATCCACAAGAAACTGCAACATATATAGCTCTGAACGCCGGACACTGACGTCACTGCCGTCACACGATAGGCTGAGGTGCCTCACGTGATCCAAGCTAGCGTTACAGTTTCTCCAATGGTACTACCATCTCATCTCCCAATAATAGGACAATCTCTGCGGTCAACTGCACACTTCTACCATTTGCCATTCAGGAAAAAAGCATAGGCTATAAGCAGAGGAAGGTGTCTAGCAGCTCAAAACTAAATCCCAAGTAAAAGTCAATCGTTCATGTCTGTCTGTAATGATATATTTATTTCAAAACGATTATTTTTTACAAGGTCAAACCAACAGCAGAATATAACGTAAGCCACTTACCTGCTTTCTGTCGTGAATAGGGCAGTTGTGATAGTTGAGGACATTCGCTCTGATGAGTGTGTCAGATTCATCCGCACGGAGCCGGAGCACCACTCATGTGATGACCAAAACAATGTTCCTCCGCAGGTTACATGTAGTTTATGCTTTGATCGCTAGAGGGCCAAAGGCTCCATAGAGTTGCTTCAAGTAAATGTTAAAATGCAATACAATCCAAGCGGTTTAAATGCATTTTGAGTCATCTGTTAAATGCATCTGTGTAGATTCCTTATCATTTGGATGCAAATGTGACCATTAGGCCAATATAGACACTCCGATAACATTATTCAAATAACACGTTACCTCTCAGTCAAGCACATTTCACAAACACTGCAGTCCTACTGAACGTTTACTAGCGATAGAACACCAAATACTGAACATTATTCACCACAAAAACTATGTATAAAACTCTGAAGGATAGGCTGAGGTGCCTCACGTGATCCAAGCTAGCCGTTACGGTTTCTCCAATGGTACGACTCTCTCATCTTCCCAATAATAGGACAATCTCTGCGGTCAACTGCACACTTCTGTAAATTGCCATACAGGAAAAAAGCGTAGGCTATAAGCAGAGGAAAGTGTCTAGCAGCTCAAAACCAAAACCCAAGCGAAAGTGTGAAATAAAACACGAATCAACATTGCATAGCATCACATTAGCAGCGCATTGACAAGATTCACAGAGCAATGTTTATGTTGGTAACAACGCCAAACTCTAAACCAGTTGGTCATTTGCCTATGAATAGCCGTGCCAAGTTATAGTTCCCACAGTTATTCTCTGATATGAACAGCAATCCTTATGTCTGTCTGCAACGTCGTATTCAAATCAAAACAATTGCTTTTTACAACTCTGAACAGCAGCAGAATATAACTTAAGCCACTTACCTGCTCATAAGACATATTTTCGGATGTCTTTCTGTCGTTATTGGGGCCGTTTTGATGTCATTACAGTCCAGACAGTCCTGTAGTGCAAACATAATAAACATGTGATGTTTGACAGCACAACACTGACCCTTTTGATATTTAAACTAGTTCTGAAGAGCACTCGTTTACTAGCGATATAACACCAAATGTGACCCGTGCTGGCAAAAGGAGTCGAATGCACACGGATAATTTCGAGCTCACATCACAATGCTCCAAATAGCATTTACAAACCCGATTCCAAAAAAGTTGGGACACTGTACAAATTGTGAATAAAAACAGAATGCAATGATGTGGAAGTTTCAATGTTTTACTCAGAATACAACATAGATGACATATCAAATGTTTAAACTGAGAAAATGTATCATTTTAAGGGGAAAATAAGTTGATTTTAAATTTCATGGCATCAGCACATCTCAAAAAAGTTGGGACAAGGCCATGTTTCCCACTGTGTGGCATCCCCTCTTCTTTTTCTAACAGTCTGCAAACGTCTGGGGACTGAGGAGACAAGCTGCTCAAGTTTAGGAATAGGAATGTTGTCCCATTCTTGTCTAATACAGGCTTCTAGTTGCTCAACTGTCTTAGGTCTTCTTTGTGGCATCTTCCTCTTTATGATGCTCAAATGTTTTCTATGGTGAAAGATCTGGACTGCAGGCTGGCCATTTCAGTCCCCGGATCCTTCTTCTACTCAGCCATGATGTTGTAATTGATGCAGTATGTGGTCTGGCATTGTCATGTTGGAAAATGCAAGGTCTTCCCTGAAAGAGGCGACGTCTGGATGGGAGCATATGTTGTTCTAGAACTTGGATATCCCTTTCAGCATTGATGGTGCCTTTCCAGATGTGTAAGCTGCCCATGCCACACGCACTCATGAACCCCATCCCATCAGAGATGCAGGCTTCTGAACTGAGCGCTGACAACAACTTGGGTTGTCCTTGTCCTCTTTAGTCCAGATGACATGGCGTCCCAGTTTTCCAAAAAGAACTTCAAATTTTGATTGGTCTGACCACAGAACAGTTTTCCATTTTGCCACAGTCCATTTTAAATGAGCCTTGGCCCAGAGAAAACGCCTGCGCCTCTGGATCATGTTTAGATATGGCTTCTTTTTTGACCTGTAGAGTTTTAGCCGGCAGCGGCGAATGGCACGGTGGATTGTGTTCACCGACAATGTTTTCTGGAAGTATTCCTGAGCCCATGTTGTGATTTCCATTACAGTAGCATTCCTGTATGTGATGCAGTGCCGTCTAAGGGCCGGAGATCACGGGCATCCAGTATGGTTTTCCGGCCTTGACCCTTACGCACAGAGATTGTTCCAGATTCTCTGAATCTTTGGATGATATTATGCACTGTAGATGATGAGAACTTCAAACTCTTTGCAGTGTTTCTCTGAGAAACTCCTTTCTGATATTGCTCCAGTATGTTTGGCCGCAGCATTGGGGGAATTGGTGATCCTCTGCCCATCTTGACTTCTGAGAGACACTGCCACTCTGAGAGGCTCTTTTTATACCCAATCAAGTTGCAGATTGGTCCTCCAGCTGTTCCTTATATGTGCATTTAACTTTTCCGGCCTCTTATTGCTCCCTGTCCCAACTTTTTTGGAATGTGTAGTTCTCATGAAATCCAAAATGTCTCACTTTCAACATTTGATATGTTATCTATATTCTATTGTGAATAAAATATAATTTTATGAGATTTGTAAATTATTGCATTCCTTTTTTATTCACAATTTGTACAGTGTCCCAACTTTTTCAGGTTTGTAAACATCCAAGCATCTTTATTTGTACTTTTTCAGAGAGGAGTACCTTTCATTTGTCCATGAACACGATCTCACTCGCGCCGACTGACACGTCCGACACGTGCGCAAAGACGCCTCTCACAAACGTGCTTATCCTCAAGAACTGCGTATATAGCTCTGAACGCCGGACACTGACGTCACTGCCATCACACGATAGGCTGAGGTGCCTCACGTGATCCAAGCTAGCGTTACAGTTTCTCCAATGGTACTACCATCTCATCTCCCAATAATAGGACATATTATAAAGACATGAAGGAGAGAAGTGCAGGCTATAAGCAGTGGAAGGTGCTTATAACAAAACAAAAAGAACCCTGAACTGAAAACAGAGCGAGCAAAAGTGCGAAATAAAACACGAATCAACATTACATATTACATTAGCCGTGCATCGACATTAATCACAGAGCAATGTTTATGGTGGTAACAACACAAACCAGTGTAAATTGACAGCAAATTTTGATTTAGTTTTAGTCACTACTAAAATGCCATATTTCAGTCACCTGAATTGTTTTTAGTTTTAGTCAACTAAATATCATAAGATTTTAAATCTACAGTAGATTTGGTCGACTAAAATCCAATGAGTTTATTTAAATTGTAATGCATTCATTGAGCATTTAAGCATTACATAACCGACTGTTACTTGAATACATGACAAAACTGACATTTTGACCGTGTTTTTTTTTTTTTACATTACATATACACAAAAGAGCTCAATTCACTTTTTTTGTTTGTTTTTTAAAAACATCTTTATAGTTTTTATAATGTTGTATTGCTGCTGTAGTTAGTATATCAGGTTAAGCTAAAGCTCCAGATAAGTTTAAGTTGATTTATTTTTTAATTTCAGTTAATATTTAATTTACATTTATGCATTTGGCAGACGCTTTGGATAAAAGCGACTTGCACTGTATTCAAGGTACACATTTTTACATTTATTGTCAGTTCTTGCTTTCCCTGGGAATCGAACCCATGACCTTAGCGTTGCTAGCACCACACTCTTATTGTTTGAGCTACAGGAAAGCTATTTAATTTCCAATAATGAATATGTTTTAAAGGTTTTAGTTAACTATTATAACCCTGATACTTTATTAAATAATGTGTAAAATACTGTTTTTAGTCTTTCCTCCTGACTATGAATTAAATGGGAATTAAATTAAATACAGTTTATTGTGTAACCAAACGTGTATATAATGCGTGACGTTTAATTATAAACAAGCTGGAAATACACCGGGACTCTTATTTTGAAATGTCTGCATTCAAGTTCAGATGAGGGAGATAAAATATGCACTGTTACAACCGTCTAAAACATATTACTATATAAACATGGTACATTGTGATTATTGATCAGCATTAGTTCATAAACATGACCTGCCATAAATGTGTGTTATTCACTGATCGAGCCGCTCTGAAGCGCTGTCGCGTGAGCCTGGAGAAGCTCAACAGCTCCGTGTTTTCCCGCCGTTAGAGCCGCACGTTACAATTCAAATGTGTGCATCCGTTACACAGGACATCAGATCTGACCGGATCTCTTCCCTAATCGTCATAAAAAGCGTTTTTATCCGTTGACAAATGACAGATTTCCCTCGTAGTTTGTCATCCAGCACTAGTTTTTATTGTTATCGTCTCGTTTTCGTCAGTGAAAAAAGGTCTCAACAAATTAACACTACGTCAAACTCTAAACCAGCTCATTTTCCTATGAATAGCCTTGCCAAGTTATAGTTCCCCGTACCACCGTTATTATCTGATATGGACAACAATCGTTATGTCTGTCAGCTTGCCAAACTTCTGTAGCGTCGTATTCAATTAAACACAATTGTTTTTTACAACTCCAAACAGCAGCAGAATATAACGTAAGCCACTTACCTGCTCATAAGACGTATTTTCGGATGTCGTTAACATTACTTTCATTCGCTCTTGATGACTCGATCATCTGCGTCAGATTCATCCGCGCGGAACCGGAGCACAGCTCACGTAATGCCCAAAACAATGTTCCTCCGCAGGTTACATATAGTTTATGCTTCAACCGCTAGAGGGCCAAAGGTTCCATAGAGTTGCTTATAGTAAATGTTAAAATACAATCCAAACTTTGACTTTTTGGTCTGTTATGTACGGTAGATTGTTATAAACTGGATGCAAACGTGACCAATAGTCCAATATAGATACTTTATAGCTCAAATAACATTTTTTTTTGTTCAGAATAATTCAAATAAGAGCATTAACTTCATATTTCAGCATTCAAACCCTCCAGAATGTCCATTGTAAGTGCTGTAGTGTAAACATAATTGATTTTTTTATATACAATGAGCATTGAAAATCTTTTCTGTGATGACTGACAGTCACTTAACATATAGAACTAGTTTTGAAGCCAGAGTTGATGCTGATGGTTATGCGATTGTAAAGCAATGAGCTGAATGGTGCATGAAATTGTGATTTGCTCCAAAATGTAAATAGCAGAGAAGTTTGTGACTAAATGTTGCCAGGACCGATAGGCCGGGTTCCCCGATGGCTGTTACGCTGCAGCCTCAAACGTGCATCTGTGGTCTGGAGGACGTCCAAACAGCATCTCAGCGCTGGCAGACACCTCCACATTTCTTCAAATGCTCATTAGAAGAGTCCGTTTATACGCCTGAGTGTTGCTACTTGTACTTAGTTCCTCCCAAACACTGGAAAATTATCTCATTTTTAAAAAGCCGCGTTTGATAGTCATAATTTGCCTTCAAATTTCAATTTGAACAGACTTTGAACTTCTATTTGTTCGCCAGTTTTCATCCTGAAATATGCATGAATGATGTGACAGTAACACATTGAAACACAATAATAGATCATAAATGTGACCTGACCCCCTCATTATATTACAGGCAGTTTTGTGTGGAAGTAAATGAGACTTTTAGAAGATATTGATGCTTTTCACAGTGTGCGACAAAATGTTACAAAAGATTATATTTCTAATAAATGCCGCTCTTTTTAGAACGTTCTATTCATTAAAGAATCCTGAAAAATAAAATGCATCACTGTTTTCAACTGATAATAATCATAAATGTGTGTTGATGATCAGATCCTCATCTGAGAGTGATCAGTGAAGGGTCATGTGACACTGAAGACTGGAGTAATGATGATAAACTCAGCTTTGATCACAGGAATAAATCACACTTTACTATATATTCACATAGAGGACAGATAATCTACACTGGAATAATATTTCACTATTTTTAATGTATTTTTATCAAATAAATGAAACCTATATGTGTGCAAAAGAGATTTCTTTTAAAAACATAAAACAAATTAGACCCAAACTTCAGTTGTGTTTAATATCTTACATATGAGCTAAAGAAGTTAACCTAAAGTTTTTTTTTAAATTTAATAGTATTTCAGCATATGACGGATTTGCAGCAACAAACATTTGCAAATCTAGACTTCCGATGAACGTCTACGGTGCTTGAATGTTGTTGGTATTTGGTGAGTGCGTTTTCTGTACACTCAAAGGGTTACTTCACCCCAAAATGAAAATTATCCTATAATTTTATCATCACTTATCATACTAAGTGTATATGACATTCCTCCTTCAGCCTTTCAGCCAAACACCATTGGAAAAATATCCTGGCTCAATGGTACCTGAGATTTTGAAGCCCAAAAAAGTGCATCTATCCATCATAAAAGTAATCCACATGGCTCCAGGGGTTAATAAAGGCTTTCTGAAGCTGAGACACATATCCATATTTATAACTTTAAAAACTATAATCACTGGCTTCCGGTAATGGCCGTAAGTGAGTCTAGTTCCGGCGGAAGAGTGACCTCTGACCCAAGGCCGTAACCATGTCTTGAACACTGGGGGTGACCAATTTTTATTTTATTTTTATAAAGCATAAAGAAACAGAACAGTGAACAAAGTTCTAGGTTTACTTTTAGTTGGGAAATAATCATTTTGGGACTATTTGCATTAATTTGCATCAAATATATTGTTAGAGATTTGTCACATTAGTGAATAAATACATAGATCCGCTATTAACATATAAATTCACTAGTGGTTGAGTGGTAGAAATTTTGTAAACCGTGTCAAGAAATATTTTTTTCTTCTTTCTTTTTTTCATAAGATATTCATCAATGATTGTATATTAAGAGCAGGGACACGTTTGTGTGCATTTTGTTTTGTGATTTCACCGGAAAGAATAGAGTCTCCGCAACAACATTAAGCGATAGATTGACATGCTCGTCTGTGTGAAGACTGTGTGCACAAGCCAAAAGAGAACCTAAACCCCACCCACTTTGATTTGATTGGCCATCTCAATCATTTTGACATTGACGAGCGCTGTTAGACCTGAGGCAGACCAGACTAAAAATTTAACTTTTAAACCATTTTGTCATCCTAAAATACATAGGGCTGCGCAGTGAAGTGCAGCAGAGCAGTGCGAGAATTTCAGATATTGGGGGCAATTTGGCCATTTCTAATTATTGGGGGGGGAGACTTGTCCCCCTCAATGCCTATGGTGGTTACAGCCCTGCTCTGACCTGACGCATGACATATTGATGAAGCTCAGAGGATAGAGCAAAGCAAAACAAAACATCGGGCACGAATTACAAGTCTAATTAAAGAATTTTTAAAGAGAAATGTGGGAGGAGTTTGAGTTTGAACTGTTTACTCTCACCTGAGCTTATACTGCGCATACATCCTATGACATGCATCAGGTCAAAGGCCACTCGTCATGCGTCGGGTCAGAGTGTCGTCTGCGCGTTCACGAGAGACTGGCGTTCCAGCATATGACGTAGGACGCTCCGGTGACAATATGCTAGTTCTTGCGAGAACCAAGTTTTGTTTTGTTCTGTCCTCTGTGCTTACGCGTTCATCACAGAACTTACACTACGCCTGCGTCCTACGTCATACGCTGGAGCGCCAGTCTCTCGTGAATGCGTGGACGACAGTTAGCAGAAGTCAGAGATTACAGTTTGTAAAGTTTTAAATATGGATATTTTTCTCACACAAATGCATCGCTTCAGAAGGCCTTTATTAACCCCCCGGAGCCGTGTGGATGCACTTTTATGATGGATAGATGCACTTTTATGATGGATAGATGCACTTTTATAATGGATAGATGCACTTTTATGATGGATAGATGCACTTTTATAATGGATAGATGCACTTTTATGATGGATAGATGCACTTTTATAATGGATGGATGCACTTTTATAAAGGATGGATGCACTTTTATGATGGATAGATGCTCTTATGATGGATAGATGCACTTTTATGATGGATAGATGCACTTTTATGATGATAGATGCACTTTTATGATGGATAGATGCTCTTTTATGATGGATAGATGCACTTTTATGATGGATGGATGCTCTTTTATGGATAGATGCACTTTTATAATGGATAGATGCACTTTTATGATGGATAGATGCACTTTTATAATGGATAGATGCACTTTTATGATGGATAGATGCACTTTATAAAGGGATAGATGCACTTTTATAATGGATAGATGCACTTTTATGATGGATAGATGCACTTTTATAATGGATGGATGCACTTTTATAAAGGATCGATGCACTTTTATGATGGATAGATGCTCTTATGATGGATAGATGCACTTTTATGATGGATAGATGCACTTTTATGATGATAGATGCTCTTTTATGATGGATAGATGCACTTTTATGATGGATAGATGCACTTTTATAATGGATAGACGCTCTTATGATGGATAGATGCACTTTTATAATGGATAGATGCACTTTTATAATGGATAGATGCTCTTATGATGGATAGATGCTCTTATGATGGATAGATGCACTTTTATGATGGATAGATGCTCTTATGATGGATAGATGCACTTTTATGATGGATAGATGCACTTTTATGATGGATGGATGCTCTTTTATGGATAGATGCACTTTTATGATGGATAGATGCACTTTTATGATGATAGATGCACTTTTATGATGGATAGATGCTCTTTTATGATGGATAGACGCTCTTTTATGATGGATAGATGCTCTTATGATGGATAGATGCTCTTATGATGGATAGACGCTCTTATGATGGATAGATGCTCTTATAATGGATAGATGCACTTTTATAATGGATAGATGCTCTTATGATGGATAGATGCTCTTATGATGGATAGATGCACTTTTATGATGGATAGATGCTCTTATGATGGATAGATGCACTTTTATAATGGATAGATGCACTTTTATGATGATAGATGCACTTTTATAATGGATAGATGCACTTTTATGATGGATAGATGCACTTTTATAATGGATAGATGCACTTTTGATATGATGATGCACTTTTATAATGGATATATGCACTTTTATAATGGATAGATGCACTTTTATGATGATAGATGCACTTTTATAATGGATAGATGCACTTTTATGATGGATAGATGCACTTTTATGATGGATAGATGCACTTTTAATGGATAGATGCACTTTTATGATGATAGATGCACTTTTATAATGGATAGATGCACTTTTATAATGGATAGATGCACTTTTATGATGGATAGATGCACTTTTATAATGGATAGATGCACTTTTATGATGGATAGATGCACTTTTATAATGGATGGATGCACTTTTATAAAGGATGGATGCACTTTTATGATGGATATATGCACTTTTATGATGGATAGATGCACTTTTATAATGGATAGATGCACTTTTATGATGGATAGATGCACTTTTATAATGGATGGATGCACTTTTATAAAGGATGGATGCACTTTTATGATGGATAGATGCACTTTTATGATGGATAGATGCACTTTTATAATGGATGGATGCACTTTTATAAAGGATGGATGCACTTTTATGATGGATAGATGCACTTTTATGATGGATAGATGCACTTTTATAATGGATGGATGCACTTTTATAAAGGATGGATGCACTTTTATGATGGATAGATGCACTTTTATAATGGATAGACGCTCTTATGATGGATAGATGCACTTTTATGATGGATAGATGCACTTTTATAATGGATAGATGCACTTTTATAATGGATAGATGCACTTTTATGATGGATAGATGCACTTTTATAATGGATGGATGCACTTTTATAAAGGATGGATGCACTTTTATGATGGATAGATGCACTTTTATAAAGGATGGATGCACTTTTATAATGGATAGATGCACTTTTATAAAGGATGGATGCACTTTTATGATGGATAGATGCACTTTTATAAAGGATGGATGCACTTTTATGATGGATAGATGCACTTTTATAAAGGATGGATGCACTTTTATGATGGATAGATGCACTTTTATGATGGATAGATGCACTTTTATGATGGATAGATGCTCTTATGATGGATAGATGCACTTTTATGATGGATAGACGCTCTTTTATGATGGATAGACGCTCTTATGATGGATAGACGCTCTTATGATGGATAGATGCTCTTTTATGATGGATAGATGCAATTTTATGATGGATAGATGCTCTTTTATGATGGATGGATGCACTTTTATGATGATAGATGCTCTTTTATGATGGATAGATGCACTTTTATGATGGATAGATGCACTTTTATAATGGATAGATGCTCTTATGATGGATAGATGCACTTTTATAATGGATAGATGCACTTTTATAATGGATAGATGCTCTTATGATGGATAGATGCTCTTTTATGATGGATAGATGCACTTTTATGATGGATAGATGCACTTTTATGATGGATAGATGCACTTTTATGATGGATGGATGCTCTTTTATGGATAGATGCACTTTTATGATGGATAGATGCACTTTTATGATGGATAGATGCTCTTTTATGATGGATAGATGCACTTTTATGATGGATAGATGCACTTTTATAATGGATAGATGTACTTTTATGATGATAGATGCACTTTTATGATGGATAGATGCACTTTTATGATGGATGGATGCTCTTTTATGGATAGATGCACTTTTATAATGGATAGATGCACTTTTATGATGGATGGATGCTCTTTTATGGATAGATGCACTTTTATGATGGATAGATGCTCTTTTATGATGGATAGATGCACTTTTATGATGGATAGATGCACTTTTATAATGGACAGATGTACTTTTATGATGATAGATGCACTTTTATAATGGATAGATGCACTTTTTTGATGGATAGATGCACTTTTATGATGGATAGATGCACTTTTATGATGGATGGATGCTCTTTTATGGATAGATGCACTTTTATAATGGATAGATGCACTTTTATGATGATAGATGCACTTTTATAATGGATAGATGCACTTTTATGATGGATAGATGCACTTTTATGATGGATGGATGCTCTTTTATGGATAGATGCACTTTATAATGGATAGATGCACTTTTATGATGATAGATGCACTTTTATAATGGATAGATGCACTTTTATGATGATAGATGCACTTTTATAATGGATATATGCACTTTTATAATGGATAGATGCACTTTTATGATGATAGATGCACTTTTATAATGGATAGATGCACTTTTATAATGGATAGATGCTCTTATGATGGATAGATGTACTTTTATGATGATAGATGCACTTTTATAATGGATATATGCACTTTTATAATGGATAGATGCACTTTTATAATGGATAGATGCACTTTTATGATGGATAGATGCACTTTTATAATGGATAGATGCACTTTTATGATGATAGATGCACTTTTATAATGGATATATGCACTTTTATAATGGATAGATGCACTTTTATGATGATAGATGCACTTTTATAATGGATAGATGCACTTTTATAATGGATAGATGCTCTATGATGGATAGATGCTCTTTTATGATGGATAGATGCACTTTTATGATGGATAGATGCTTTTATGATGGATAGATGCACTTTTATGATGGATGGATGCTCTTTTATGGATAGATGCACTTTTATGATGGATAGATGCACTTTATGATGGATAGATGCTCTTTTATGGATAGATAGATGCACTTTTATGATGGATGGATGCTCTTTTATGGATAGATGCACTTTTATAATGGATAGATGCACTTTTATGATGATAGATGCACTTTTATAATGGATAGATGCACTTTTATGATGGATAGATGCACTTTTATGATGGATAGATGCACTTTTATAATGGATAGATGTACTTTTATGATGATAGATGCACTTTTATAATGGATATATGCACTTTAATAATGGATAGATGCACTTTTATGATGATAGATGCACTTTTATAATGGATAGATGCACTTTTATGATGGATAGATGCACTTTATAATGGATAGATGCACTTTTATGATGATAGATGCACTTTTATAATGGATATATGCACTTTTATAATGGATAGATGCACTTTATGATGATAGATGCACTTTTATAATGGATAGATGCACTTTTATGATGGATAGATGCACTTTTATGATGGATAGATGCACTTTTATAATGGATAGATGCACTTTTATGATGATAGATGCACTTTTATAATGGATAGATGCACTTTTATAATGGATAGATGCACTTTTATGATGGATAGATGCACTTTTATAATGGATAGATGCACTTTTATAATGGATAGATGCACTTTATGATGGATAGATGTACTTTTATGATGATAGATGCACTTTTATAATGGATATATGCACTTTAATAATGGATAGATGCACTTTTATGATGATAGATGCACTTTTATAATGGATAGATGCACTTTTATGATGGATAGATGCACTTTTATGATGGATAGATGCACTTTTATAATGGATAGATGCACTTTTATGATGGATAGATGCACTTTTATGATGGATAGATGCACTTTTATAATGGATAGATGCACTTTTATGATGATAGATGCACTTTTATAATGGATAGATGCACTTTTATAATGGATAGATGCACTTTTATGATGGATAGATGCACTTTTATAATGGATAGATGCACTTTTATAATGGATAGATGCACTTTTATGATGGATAGATGCACTTTTATAATGGATGGATGCACTTTTATAAAGGATGTATGCACTTTTATGATGGATAGATGCACTTTTATGATGGATAGATGCACTTTTATAATGGATAGACGCACTTATGATGGATAGATGCACTTTTATAATGGATAGATGCACTTTTATAATGGATAGATGCACTTTTATAAAGGATGGATGCACTTTTATGATGGATAGATGCACTTTTATAAAGGATGGATGCACTTTTATAATGGATAGATGCACTTTTATAAAGGATGGATGCACTTTTATGATGGATAGATGCACTTTTATAAAGGATGGATGCACTTTTATGATGGATAGATGCACTTTTATGATGATAGATGCACTTTTATGATGGATTGATGCTCTTTTATGATGGATAGATGCACTTTTATGATGGATAGATGCACTTTTATGATGATAGATGCACTTTTATGATGGATAGATGCTCTTTTATGATGGATAGATGCACTTTTATGATGGATAGATGCTCTTATGATGGATAGATGCTCTTTTATGATGATAGATGCTCTTTTATGATGGATAGATGCACTTTTATGATGGATGGATGCACTTTTATGGATAGATGCACTTTTATGATGGATAGATGCACTTTTATGATGGATAGATGCTCCTTTATGATGGATAGATGCACTTTTATGATGGATGGATGCTCTTATGGATAGATGCACTTTTATAATGGATAGATGCACTTTATAATGGATAGATGCACTTTTATGATGATAGATGCACTTTTTATGGATGGATGCTCTTTATGGATAGATGCACTTTATAATGGATAGATGCACTTTTATAATGGATAGATGCACTTTTATGATGGATAGATGCACTTTTATAATGGATGGATGCACTTTTATAAAGGATAGATGCACTTTTATGATGGATAGATGCACTTTTATAGATGGATAGATGCACTAGATTTATAATGGATAGATGCACTTTTATGATGGATAGATGCACTTTGATGGATGATGGATAGATGCACTTTTATGATGGATAGATGCACTTTTATGATGGATAGATGCACTTTTATGATGGATAGATGCACTTTTATGATGGATAGATGCACTTTTATGATGGATAGATGCACTTTTATGATGGATAGATGCACTTTTTATGATGGATAGATGCACTTTTATGATGGATAGATGCACTTTTATGATGGATGGATAGATGGATAGATGCACTTTTATGATGGATAGATGCACTTTTATGATGGATAGATGCACTTTTATGATGGATAGATGCACTTTTATGATGGATAGATGCACTTTTATGATGGATAGATGCACTTTTATGATGGATAGATGCACTTTTATGATGGATGGATAGATGCACTTTTTATGATGGATAGATGCACTTTATGATGGATAGATGCACTTTTATGATGGATAGATGACTTTTATGATGGATAGATGCACTCTTATGATGGATAGATGCACTTTTATGATGGATAGATGCACTTTTATGATGGATAGATGCACTTTTATGATGGATAGATGCACTTTTATGATGGATAGATGCACTTTTATGATGGATAGATGCACTTTTATGATGCACTTTATGATGATAGATGCACTTTTATATGGATAGATGCACTTTTATGATGGATAGATGCACTTTTATGATGGATAGATGCACTTTATGATGGATAGATGCACTTTTATGATGGATAGATGCACTTATTTATGATGGATTTTATGATGGATAGATGCACTTTTATGATGGATAGATGCACTTTTATGATGGATGGATGCACTTTTATGATGGATAGATGCTCTTTTATGATGGATAGATGCACTTTTATGATGGATAGATGCACTTTAATGATGGATAGATGCTCTTTATGATGGATAGATGCACTTTTATGATGGATAGATGCTTATGATGGATACTTTTATGATGGATAGATGCACTTTATGATGGATAGATGCTCTTTATGATGGATAGATGCACTTTTATGATGGATAGATGCACTTTATAAAGGATGGATGCACTTTTATGATGGATAGATGCACTTTTATGAAAGGATGGATGCACTTTTATGATGGATAGATGCACTTTTATGATGGATAGATGCACTTTTATGATGGATAGATGCACTTTATGATGGAGATGGCTTTATGATGGATAGATGCACTTTTTTAATGGATAGATGCACTTTTATGATGATAGATGCACTTTTATGATGGATAGATGCACTTTTATGATGGATAGATGCACTTTTATGATGGATAGATGCACTTTTATGATGGATAGATGCAGATGCTCTTTATGATGGATAGATGCTTTTATGATGGATAGATGCACTTTTATGATGGATAGATGCTCTTATGATGGATAGATGCACTTTTATGATGGATAGATGCACTTTTATGATGGATAGATGCTTTTATGATGGATAGATGCACTTTTATGATGGATAGATGCTCTTTTGATGGATAGATGCACTTTTATAATGGTTAGATGCTCTTTTATGATGGATAGATGCACTTTTATGATGGATAGATGCACTTTTATGATGGATAGATGCACTTTTATGATGGATAGATGCACTTTTATGATGGATAGATGCACTTTATGATGGATAGATGCACTTTTATGATGGATAGATGCACTTTTATGATGGATAGATGCACTTTTATGATGGATAGATGCACTTTTATGATGGATAGATGCTCTTTTATGATGGATAGATGCTCTTTTATGATGGATAGATGCACTTTTATGATGGATAGATGCACTTTTATAATGGATGGATGCACTTTTATGATGGATAGATGCACTTTTATGATGGATAGATGCACTTTTATAATGATGGATGGATGCACTTTTATGATGGATAGATGCACTTTTATGATGGATAGATGCACTTTTATGATGGATAGATGCACTTTTATGATGGATAGATGCACTTTATGATGGATAGATGCACTTTATGATGGATAGATGCACTTTTATGATGGATAGATGCACTTTTGATGATGGATAGATGCACTTTTATGATGGATAGATGAACTTTTATGATGGATAGATGCACTTTTATGATGGATAGATGCACTTTTATGATGGATAGATGCTCTTATATGATGGATAGATGCACTTTTATGATGGATAGATGCACTTATGATGGATAGATGCACTTTTATGATGGATAGATGCACTTTTATGATGGATAGATGATGATGGATAGATGCACTTTTATGATGGATAGATGCACTTTATGATGGATAGATGCACTTTTATGATGGATAGATGCACTTTTATGATGGATAGATGCTTTTATGATGGATAGATTCTTATGATGGATATTTATGATGGATAGATGCACTTTTATGATGGATAGATGCACTTATGATGGATAGATGCACTTTTTATGATGGATAGATGCACTTTTATGATGGATAGATGCACTTTATGATGGATAGATGCACTTTTATGATGGATAGATGCACTTTTATGATGGATAGATGCTTTTATGATGGATAGATGCACTTTATGATGGATAGATGGATATGATGGATAGACGCCTTATGATGGATAGATGCTCTTTATGATGGATAGATGCACTTATTATGATGGACTTTTATGATGGATACTTTATGATGGATAGATGCACTTTTATGATGGATAGATGCTTTTATGATGGATAGATGCACTTTTATGATGGATAGATGCTTTTATGATGGATAGATGCACTTTTATGATGGATAGATGCACTTTATGATGGATAGATGCACTTATGATGGATAGAGATGCTTTTATGATGGATAGATGCTTTTATGATGGATAGATGCACTTTTATGATGGATAGATGCACTTTTATGATGGATAGATGATAGATGCACTTTTATGATGGATAGATGCTCTTATGATGGATAGATGCTTTATGATGGATAGATGCTCTTTATGATGGATAGATGCACTTATGATGGATAGATGCTTTATGATGGATAGATGCACTTTATGATGGATAGATGCACTTTATGATGGATAGACGCTTTATGATGGATAGATGCACTTTTATGATGGATAGATGCACTTTTATGATGGATAGATGCACTTTTATGATGGATAGATGCACTTTATGATGGATAGATGCACTTTTTATGATGGATAGATGCACTTTTATGATGGATAGATGCACTTTATAATGGATGGATGCACTTTTATGATGGATAGATGCACTTTTATGATGGATAGATGCACTTTTATGATGGATAGATGCACTTTTATGATGGATAGATGCACTTTTATGATGGATGGATGCACTTTATGATGGATAGATGCACTTTTTATGATGGATAGATGCACTTTTATGATGGATAGATGCTCTTTATGATGGATAGATGCTCTTTATGATGGATAGATGCTCTTTTATGATGGATAGATGCACTTTTATGATGGATAGATGCACTTTTATGATGGATAGATGCTCTTTTATGATGGATAGATGCACTTTTATGATGGATAGATGCTCTTTTATGGATAGATGCACTTTTATGATGGATAGATGCACTTTTATGATGGATAGATGCTCTTTTATGATGGATAGATGCACTTTTATGATGGATAGATGCTTTTATGATGGATAGATGCACTTTTATGATGGATAGATGCACTTTTATGATGGATAGATGCACTTTTATGATGGATAGATGCACTTTTATGATGGATAGATGCACTTTTATGATGGATATGCTTTTATGATGGATAGATGCACTTTTATGATGGATAGATGCACTTTTATGATGGATAGATGCACTTTTATGATGGATAGATGCACTTTTTATGATGGATGGATGCACTTTTATGATGGATAGATGCACTTTTATGATGGATAGATGCACTTTTATGATGGATAGATGCACTTTTATGATGGATAGATGCACTTTTATGATGGATAGATGCACTTTTATATGATGGATAGATGCACTTTTATGATGGATAGATGCACTTTATATGGATAGATGCACTTTTATGATGGATGGATGCACTTTTATGATGGATAGATGCACTTTTATGATGGATAGATGCACTTTTATGATGGATAGATGCACTTTTATGATGGATAGATGCACTTTTATGATGGATGGATGCACTTTTATGATGGATAGATGCACTTTTATGATGGATAGATGCACTTTTATGATGGATAGATGCACTTTTATGATGGATAGATGCACTTTTATGATGGATAGATGCTCTTTTATGATGGATAGATGCACTTTTATGATGGATAGATGCTCTTTTATGATGGATAGATGCACTTTTATGATGGATAGATCTTTTATGATTATGATGGATAGATGCTCTTTATGATGGATAGATGCTCTTATGATGGATAGATGCTCTTTATGATGGATAGATGCTCTTTTATGATGGATAGATGCACTTTTATGATGGATAGATGCACTTTTATGATGGATAGATGCTCTTTTATGATGGATAGATGCACTTTTATGATGGATAGATGCCTTTATGATGGATAGATGCACTTTTATGATGGATAGATGCACTTTTATGATGGATAGATGCACTTTTATGATGGATAGATGCTCTTTTATGATGGATAGATGATGGATAGATTTTATGATGGATAGATGCTTTTATGATGGATAGATGCACTTTTATGATGGATAGATGCTCTTATGATGGATAGATGCACTTTTATGATGGATAGATGCTCTTTTATGATGGATAGATGCACTTTTATGATGGATAGATGCACTTATGATGGATAGATGCACTTTTATGATGGATAGATGCTCTTTTATGATGGATAGATGCTCTTTTATGATGGATGGATAGATGCTCTTTATGATGGATAGATGCACTCTTATGATGGATAGATGCACTTTTATGATGGATAGATGCACTTTTATGATGGATAGATGCACTTTTATGATGGATAGATGCACTTATGATGGATGGATGATGCTTATGATGGATAGATGCACTTTTATGATGGATAGATGCTCTTTTATGATGGATAGATGCACTTTTATGATGGATAGATGCACTTTATGATGGATAGATGCACTTTTATGATGGATAGATGCTCTTATGATGGATAGATGCTCTTATGATGGATAGATGCACTTTTTATGATGGATAGATGCTCTTTATGATGGATAGATGCACTTTTATGATGGACAGATGCTCTTTTATGATGGATAGATGATGCTTTTATGATGCATGGATGCACTTTTATGATGGATAGATGCACTTTTATGATGGATAGATGCACTCTTATGATGGATACATGCACTTTTATGATGGATAGATGCTCTTTTATGATGGATAGATGCACTTTATGATGGATTTTATGATGGATAGATGCACTTTTATGATGGATAGATGCACTTTTATTTATGATGGATAGATGCTCTTATGATGGATAGATGCACTTATGATGGATAGATGCTCTTATGATGGATAGATGCTCTTATGATGGATAGATGCACTTTTATGATGGATAGATGCTCTTATGATGGATAGATGCACTTTTATGATGGATAGATGCTCTTATGATGGATAGATGCACTTTTATGATGGATAGATGCTCTTATGATGGATAGATGCTCTTTTATGATGGATAGATGCTCTTTTATGATGGATAGATGCTCTTTTATGATGGATAGATGCTCTTTTATGATGGATAGATGCTCTTTATGATGGATAGATGCACTTTTATGATGGATAGATGCTCTTATGATGGATAGATGCTCTTTTATGATGGATAGATGATAGATGCTCTTTATGATGGATAGATGCTCTTTTATGATGGATAGATGCTTTTATGATGGATAGATGCACTTTTATGATGGATAGATGCACTTTTATGATGGATAGATGCTCTTTTATGATGGATAGATGCACTTTTATGATGGATAGATGCACTTATGATGGATAGATGCACTTTTATGATGGATAGATGCTCTTTTATGATGGATAGATGCACTTTTATGATGGATAGATGCACTTTTATGATGGATAGATGCACTTTTATGATGGATAGATGCTTTTTTATGATGGATAGATGGATAGATGCTTTATGATGGATAGATGCACTTTTATGATGGATAGATGCACTTTTATGATGGATGGATGCACTTTTATGATGGATGGATGCACTTTTATGATGGATAGATGCACTTTTATGATGGATAGATGCACTTTTATGATGGATAGATGCACTTTTATGATGGATGGATGCACTTTTATGATGGATAGATGCACTTTTATGATGGATAGATGCACTTTTATGATGGATAGATGCACTTTTATGATGGATAGATGCACTTTTTATGATGGATAGATGCACTTTTATGATGGATAGATGCTCTTTTATGATGGATAGATGCACTTTTATGATGGATAGATGCACTTTTATGATGGATAGATGCACTTTTTGATGGATGATGGATAGATGATAGATGCTTTTATGATGGATAGATGCACTTTTATGATGGATAGATGCTCTTATGATGGATAGATGCTCTTTTATGATGGATAGATGCTCTTATGATGGATAGATGCTCTTATGATGGATAGATGCTCTTTTATGATGGATAGATGCACTTTTATGATGGATAGATGTTCTTTTATGATGGATAGATGCTCTTATGATGGATAGATGCACTTTTATGATGGATAGATGCTCTTTTATGATGGATAGATGCTCTTAAATGATGGATAGATGCACTTTTATGATGGATAGATGCACTTTTATGATGGATAGATGCACTTTTATGATGGATAGATGCACTTTTATGATGGATGGATGCACTTTTATGATGGATAGATGCACTTTTATGATGGATAGATGCACTTTTATGATGGATAGATGCACTTTTATGATGGATGGATGCACTTTTATGATGGATAGATGCACTTTTATGATGGATGGATGCACTTTATGATGGATAGATGCACTTTTATGATGGATAGATGCACTTTTATGATGGATTGATGCTCTTTTTTATGATGGATAGATGCACTTTTATGATGGATAGATGCACTTTTATGATGGATAGATGCACTTTTATGATGGATAGATGCTCTTTTTATGATGGATAGATGCACTTTTATGATGGATAGATGCTCTTATGATGGATAGATGCTCTTTTATGATGGATAGATGCACTTTTATGATGGATAGATGCACTTTTATGATGGATAGATGCTCTTTTTATGATGGATAGATGCACTTTTATGATGGATGGATGCTCTTTTATGATGGATAGATGCACTTTTATGATGGATAGATGCTCTTTTATGATGGATAGCTGCTCTTTTATGATGGATAGATGCACTTTTATGATGGATGGATGCTCTTTTATGGATAGATGCATAGATGCACTTTTATGATGGATAGATGCACTTTTATGATGATAGATGCACTTTTATGATGGATAGATGCACTTTTATGATGGATAGATGCACTTTTATGATGGATAGATGCACTTTTATAATGGATAGATGCACTTTTATGATGGATAGATGCACTTTTATGATGGATAGATGCACTTTTATGATGGATTAGATGCTCTTTTATGATGGATAGATGCACTTTTATGATGGATAGATGCACTTTTATGATGATAGATGCACTTTTTATGATGGATAGATGCTCTTTTATGATGGATAGATGCACTTTTATGATGGATAGATGCTCTTATGATGGATAGATGCTCTTTTATGATGGATAGATGCACTTTTATGATGGATAGATGCACTTTTATGATGGATAGATGCACTTTATGATGGATAGATGCACTTTTATGATGGATAGATGCACTTTTATGATGGATAGATGCACTTTTATGATGGATTGATGCTCTTTTATGATGGATAGATGCACTTTTATGATGGATAGATGCACTTTTATGATGATAGATGCACTTTTATGATGGATAGATGCTCTTTTATGATGGATAGATGCACTTTTATGATGGATAGATGCTCTTATGATGGATAGATGCTCTTTTATGATGGATAGATGCACTTTTATGATGGATAGATGCACTTTTATGATGGATAGATGCTCTTTTATGATGGATAGATGCACTTTTATGATGGATGGATGCTCTTTTATGGATAGATGCACTTTTATGATGGATAGATGCACTTTTATGATGGATAGATGCTCTTTTATGATGGATAGATGCACTTTTATGATGGATGTGCTTTTATGATGGATAGATGCACTTATGATGGATAGATGCACTTTTATGATGGATAGATGCACTTTTATGATGGATAGATGCACTTTTATGATGGATAGATGCACTTTTATGATGGATAGATGCTCTTTATGATGGATAGATGCACTTTTATGATGGATGGATGCACTTTTATGATGGATGGATGCACTTTTATGATGGATAGATGCACTTTTATGATGGATAGATGCACTTTTATGATGGATAGATGCACTTTTATGATGGATAGATGCACTTTTATGATGGATGGATGCACTTTTATGATGGATAGATGCACTTTATGATGGATAGATGCACTTTTATGATGGATAGATGCACTTTTATGATGGATAGATGCACTTTTATGATGGATAGATGCACTTTTATGATGGATAGATGCACTTTTATGATGATAGATGCACTTTTATGATGGATAGATGCTCTTTTATGATGGATAGATGCACTTTTATGATGGATAGATGCTCTTTTGATGGATAGATGCTCTTTTATGATGGATAGATGCACTTTATGATGGATAGATGCTCTTATGATGGATAGATGCTCTTATGATGGATAGAGCTCTTTTATGATGGATAGATATTATGATGGATAGATGCTCTTTATGATGGATAGATGCTCTTATGATGGATAGATGCTTTTATGATGGATAGATGCACTTTTATGATGGATAGATGCACTTTTATGATGGATAGATGCACTTTATGATGGATAGATGCACTTTTATGATGGATAGATGCTCTTTTATGATGGATAGACGCTCTTATGATGGATAGATGCACTTTTATGATGGATAGATGCTCTTTTATGATGGATAGATGCACTTTTATGATGGATAGATGCACTTTTATGATGGATAGATGCACTTTTATGATGGATAGATGCACTTTTATGATGGATAGATGCACTTTTATGATGGATAGATGCACTTTTATGATGGATAGATGCACTTTTATGATGGATAGATGCTCTTTATGATGGATAGATGCACTTTTATGATGGATAGATGCTCTTATGATGGATAGATGCTCTTATGATGGATAGATGCTCTTATGATGGATAGATGCTCTTATGATGGATAGATGCTCTTATGATGGATAGATGCTCTTTTATGATGGATAGATGCTCTTTATGATGGATAGATGCACTTTTATGATGGATAGATGCTCTTTTTATGATGGATAGATGCACTTTTATGATGGATAGATGCACTTTTATGATGGATAGATGCTCTTTTATGATGGATAGATGCACTTTTATGATGGATAGATGATGCTTTATGATGGATAGATGCACTTTTATGATGGATAGATGCTCTTATGATGGATAGATGCACTTTTATGATGGATAGATGCTCTTATGATGGATAGATGCACTTTTATGATGGATAGATGCTCTTTTATGATGGATAGATGCACTTTTATGATGGATAGATGCTCTTTATGATGGATAGATGCTCTTTTATGATGGATAGATGCACTTTTATGATGGATAGATGCTCTTTTATGATGGATAGATGCTCTTTTATGATGGATAGATGCTCTTTTATGATGGATAGATGCTCTTTATGATGGATAGATGCACTTTTATGACGGATAGATGCACTTTGATGATGGATATGATGCACTTTTATGATGGATAGATGCACTTTTATGATAGATGCACTTTATGATGGATGATGCTCTTATGATGGATAGATGCACTTTTATGATGGATAGATGCTTTTATGATGGATAGATGCACTTATGATGGATAGATGCTCTTTTATGATGGATAGATGCACTTTTATGATGGATAGATGCTCTTTTATGATGGATAGATGCACTTTTATGATGGATAGATGCTCTTATGATGATGATGATATGATGGATAGATGCTTTTATGATGGATAGATGCTCTTTTATGATGGATAGATGCTCTTATGATGGATAGATGCACTTTTATGATGGATAGATAGATGCTCTTATGATGGATAGATGCTTTTATGATGGATAGATGCACTTTTATGATGGATAGATGCACTTTTATGATGGATAGATGCTCTTTATGATGGATAGATGCACTTTTATGATGGATAGATGCACTTTTATGATGATGATGATGATGGATAGATGCACTTTTATGATGGATATGGATGCTCTTTATGATGGATAGATGCTCTTTATGATGGATAGATGCTCTTTATGATGGATAGATGCACTTTTATGATGGATAGATGCTCTTATGATGGATAGATGCACTTTTTATGGATAGATGGATAGATGCTCTTTATGATGGATAGATGCTCTTTTTATGATGGATAGATGCACTTTTTATGAT
>CM031959.1:41849848-41857442 GCA_018749465.1 Paracanthobrama guichenoti | reverse complement strand
AATGTGCCATTTACATGGGCGGCACGCCAAAACAAGCTGTGTGCCGCCTAACGAGGGTGTGAAAGCGGCCCGGATCTGACAGAAGGGAACAAAATGGTCACGCACAGAAAACAGGACCCGCTCTTGTCACGCAGACAGCGCTGATCACAGACGGACAGCACCGGACGATCCGGAACGCGTCTAATAATAAAAGTCACGTGACTGAGTGTGACTATCTGGGCGGAAAGTGTCTGTTCCAAGAGCTAAATTTATTAGTTTTGAATTAACTAACATCATTAATTAATTAACAGTGTATTTAAATAGAAGAAATATTTACAAATATTTATTTATTCATTTCAATATTTGATTAACTAAATAAAATATTATTTCAGTTTAATTCACTTTGAATGGTGATTTTTAAACTAGTCTGAGCAGCAAACATTGTCTGTCCACTATAGAGGGTGCATGACCTGGCATCACTGTCCCGCAGCGGATCGGTTTCAGGACAGGCGCTCGGTGACCCTGATGAGGTGAAGGAAAAATCAGTGAACCATCGTAGAGAAAAAGTGAACCCTAGTGAGGGATCACGGGTGCTATAGAGCAGAGCTTCCCAAACTAGGGCTTGTTTCAAATGAACAATGTGATTTTTAGAAAAAGGTATGCATGAAATTCCACTCTTAAACATAACATACACTGGGGTGTGAGCAGATTGTACAAAAACATATGAATTACATTTCATAAATTCATTAATAATTCGCCAAAATGTAAAATAGTGATGAACTGGCATGAGATTATGTTGATTCATAGCATATGACAGTTGCGAAAGTTGTGAACATTTGTGAATATAGCAGCGTTTCCATCCCTTGTGTTCAAGAGAACCAAATCATCACTTCCTAGGAAATTAGTGCCAAATATCAGTAATAAAACTATAAGTTGCTCAATCGGCTCCATCATAAATGAGTGTCGTTTCAGAGCGTCAGGCGAAACACAATAAACACTGCCATGTTCTCTTGCGTTGGGATGTTTGGGAACGCAATCGTGTGAGACGCTTCTGGAGGAACACACACACACACACAGACACACACACACACACACACACACACACACACACACACACACACACACTCAATGGTGTGAGATGCTTCTGGAGGAACACACACACACACAGACACACACTCAATGGTGTGAGACGCTTCTGGAGGAACACACACACACACACACACACACACACACACACACACACACACACAGACACACACTCATTGGTGTGGAATGCGCTTCTGGAGGACACACACACACACACACACACACACACACACACACACACACACACACACACACACACACATACACACACACACACACTCAATGGTGTGAGACGCTTCTGGAGGACACACACACAGACACACACACACACAGACACACACAGACACACACACACACACACACACACACACATACACACACACACACTCAATGGTGTGAGACGCTTCTGGAGGAACACACACACACAGACACACACACACACACACACACACACACACACACTCAAAGGTGTGAGACGCTTCTGGAGGAACACACACACACACACTCAAAGGTGTGAGACGCTTCTGGAGGAACACACACACACACACACACACTCAAAGGTGTGAGACGCTTCTGGAGGAACACACACACACACACACACACACTCAAAGGTGTGAGACGCTTCTGGACACACACACACACACACACACACACACGAGCATGTCTTCTTATCAGATGTATCCGCCTAAATTGAGCACATATACGGTTTTTATGCGCATTTTGCCGTTTCTGTCCAGCGTTTTTTATGCGATATGTGCATAAAAATAGGTGGATGGAAACAAAACTAGTCCTAAAAGCAATTACGTTGGTTTGCTCTTCAAACCAGTCAGGTGTCTAGAAAACAATGATCTGTTATAGATATTTACATTTATTTGTATTCATTTAACAGACGCTTTTACTCACAAATGAGGAATATCCCAACATTTCCCCCGAAATGACGGGCGTTGAATTTATTTACAAAGAAAGCACAGATTCTTCAGTGACACGTTCTTGGAAAGATAATGAATGAATCGAGTGCTGCTCGTTCAGTGAGTCTCTGCAAGAGTCATAAGAACTGAATCTCTTCACCAGACCAAAACATTCCCAATCAAGGATGTCTTTTAGATCTCCAGAACTGCTAGACGAAACAGTAAATAGCAAATAATGAATGAAAAGAAAGCAATGACATCTGAAAGCGATCGTGAACTGAATGTGAAATGACTCCAGTGAGCTTATAAACAGGAGAAAGCAGCGTGCCGATGGTGACATGCTGTCTTAACCACATGTTGGGAAACGCTGGAGAATCATTTCAGACTGAGGAAATGGTTCATTATCTAAAGAGTCCCAGAGAGGCATTTAATTGCAGTGTAATAACGGCAGAATCAGTCGCTCCCTCAGGAATGAGTAGCAGCTCGACGAGACAAAGGAAGGGAACCCCACTAACTAGACGGGTCAAAACCAACACAGCATTTGTGGAAATCAGAGCTGGAGCCGGAGACGCCCGGGAGACGCATGTGATGGAGGAGTTGATCCTGACGGGACAGAATTCAGACTGAGAGCCGCTTCAATCTACATGCCTCATCCTTCAACTGGGGCAACATTTAAAAATAATGACATGCTAAGATATTTATGAGATGAGAAGTCGAAATTATAAGGCATTTGTGAGATGAAAAGTATATTTATGATATTAAGATATCTATGAGAACATCAAAATGATGACATACCAAGACATTTATGAGATGAAAAGTGAAATTATGACATATTAATTCATATTTATGAGATGAGAAGTCAAAATGATGACATATCAAGACATTTATGAGATGAAAATTCTATTTATGATATACTAAGATGATTATGAGAACATCGAAATTATGACATATTAAGTCAGGTATGAGATGAAAGGTCTAAATTATGACATGCCAAGACATTTATGAGCAGCCTGACGACCATACTCAATTCTAGTCAGAATACGAGTCTGATACTGCTCCATCTGGGCTGTGATTATTGGGGCGTGTTTCAAGCGAACCAGGAAAGACCTCAATTGGATAGACCTACAACCAATCAGAACAACGGAGTAAATGACGTATGTTGAGCGACGCATAGTAGTGGGAAGTTCGGATCATTTTTACGGACTCGATCTTTGAATCTCGTTCAGCAAAATGAAAAAATATTTCGTTAATTTCAGCAGAATATGATTACAATGTCACATGTTAAATGCCCCAACACATCTAGTATACTTATGCAAACGTTGATCACATTTGGAATAAGAAATAAACTATAAGCTAATGCAGCCAAGGCCAAACTTTAAGAAATGATTAATTCATTGCTTAGCTGGGTCTTCAGGCTATGCAGTCCATTAGTTAACCTCACTTCCGAATCCCAGTCGTTCTTTCTTTTGTCACTTCAGATTTAATCACGTCTGTTCCCTGGAAAGATTAGCAACGTCACACCTCTCCTGTCTTTGGGTTCGAGTCGTTAGTTCCGTCATCAGTGTCTGATCCGGGCCGTGACAGCCCTATAAAGCAAGAATTGATTAGTTCACCTCTCGAGTCTTCGGGTTCGAGTCATTCGTTCACCGACTCACAGCCCCATCGGCTGAATGCAGAAGATCCTGTACAGAACCGATGGCATGTAGCGCATGCACAAAATGAACAAATCGCTCTCTGAGACAACTCATTGTTCCTGAGTCATATTTAAAGGTGCACTATGTAACATTTTTTCAGTATAATATATATAAAACCACTAGGCCAGTGTTATATATTTTGTTCTGTTGAGTACTTACAATATCCCAAATGTTTCCAACTATTTGTAAATCATGAGTAAATTGCCATTTTAATCAATGAACCGGGACGTGTGAGGGCGTGGCCTGTCGATGACATCATATCTGCGTTCGGTTTGCGGTTTTATTCAGCAAAAGCGCTTTACTCTCACTGCAGTGTGAACGAGTGTCATAGCAGCCGCACAGAGCGAATGCACAGAGTAACGTCATCGCATCATTCTCCACACACTCAGATGTGTCTAATATGATGAACAGAGCTGCGTTCCCTCATACTCATGACTGGGAAAGCGGGAATGGCGCCGGCGGCTGTGGCATAATAAAAGTTCCGCCTCTCGCGAGGCATGTGTTGCAATCGCTCCAGCGGCCTCGCTCAGCTCCACAACACTCGCTCCTGCTCCGCTTCACACTACAGTAACGTTAATAATCACATCATGAACATGAGTTCTGCCCGAGTCCTATCCCGAGTCTTTCCCACCGGCTGGAGGGGAAGACCACATGTCCCAAGATTCAGTGCTCAAAAGTGCCGTCATCAAACTACACCTTTGTTTTGAATAGGCGACGGAAAAGTTACATAGTGCACCTTTAAGATTAGTTAAAAAAGAACGAATCGTTCATGAACGACTGTCAACAGAACTCAACTGCACGCACGCTGGAAGAAGTAGAAGAAGACGAGTGTAAACGGTCTTTGCCGGTGCTGTAAAAAAGAATTTCAGGATACACGGAGTACTTACCAACACAATCATCATTTCTGAGAGGAATAGTGAAGGTGAAGGCAAATACGAAGTTCTCCGTTTAGGATTAGAACGAATTCAACCCAAGCGCTCTTTGGTGACGTTACTGTTGCTCATCTGTCCATCATCGTATGAAGCCCGCCCTGACAATCTGATTGGTCCGAACAGCTCTGGTTCAAGCATAGTTGCTCCGCAACGGATCAAGTCCAGACCGAACTTCCTGAACTCAAATGTTGTGGGCGGGACTAAGTTCGGCTGGCATCCAGACTAGTTTATGAGAGGACAACATGATGATTTTAAAGTAATAATTATGACACTAATTAGTCGAAATTTTGAAAAAAAGGTTACAATTATGACTGTCAATTATGAGATAAAAAGTAAAAAATATAACGCTCTCACATGAGATAAAAAGTTGAAATGATGACATTAAATCATATTTATGAGATGAGAAGTATAACATACTAAGACATCATGAGATGAAAAGTTGAAATTATGAGTGTTATATTTGAGATGAGAAGTCAAAATTATATTAAGACATTTATCAGCTGAAAAGTACTTATGATATACTAAAATATTTATGAGAAAATCAAAATTATGACATTTATTTGATGAAAAGTCAACATTATGAACTAAGATATTTGAGATAAAGTCAAACTACTTTAAAAGTTATAATTTTGAGATAAAAAGTCAGAATTATAACATCCTAT
Organism: Paracanthobrama guichenoti; assembly: GCA_018749465.1. NCBI lineage: Eukaryota > Metazoa > Chordata > Actinopteri > Cypriniformes > Gobionidae > Paracanthobrama > Paracanthobrama guichenoti. The sequence goes on along the minus strand of CM031959.1, from coordinate 41,852,181 downwards.
CATATGAGATGAAAAAAAATCTAAATTATGACATGCTAAGTCATAATTATGAGATGAAAAGTCAATATTATGGCTTAATGGCTTAATTAAGGATTTTTATGTCATGATTATGACCAAAAGTTGGCTTTATGAGATAAAGGTGAAATTATGACATACTAATTCATAATAAAAATCTAAATTATGAGATAAAACGTCATAATTATAAGCTTTTGGCAATTTCAGCATTTAAACTCACCTGTCAGGATTATTAGGAACACCATACTAATACTGTGTTTGACCCCCTTTCGCCTTCAGAACCGCCTTAATTCTACGTGGCATTGATTCAACAAGGTGCTGAAAGCATTCTTTAGAAATGTTGGCCCATATTGATAGGATAGCATCTTGCAGTTGATGGAGATTTGTGGGATGCACATCCAGGGCACGAAGCTCCCGTTCCACCACATCCCAAAGATGCTCTATTGGGTTGAGATCTGGTGACTGTGGGGCCATTTTAGTACAGTGAACTCATTGTCATGTTCAAGAAACCAATTTGAAATGATTCGAGCTTTGTGACATGGTGCATTATCCTGCTGGAAGTAGCCATCAGAGAATGGGTACATGGTGGTCATAAAGGGATGGACATGGTCAGAAACAATGCTCAGGTAGGCCATGGCATTTAAAGCGATGCCCAATTGGCACTAAGGGGCCTAAAGTGTGCCAAGAAAACATCCCCACACCATTACACCACCACCACCAGCCTGCACAGTGGTAACAAGGCATGATGGATCCATGTTCTCATTCTGTTTATGCCAAATTCTGACTCTACCATCTGAATGTCTCAACAGAAATCGAGACTCATCAGACCAGGCAACATTTTTCCAGTCTTCAACTGTCCAATTTTGGTGAGCTTGTGCAAATTGTAGCCTCTTTTTCCTATTTGTAGTGGAGTTGAGTGGTACCCGGTGGGGTCTTCTGATGTTGTAGCCCATCCGCCTCAAGGTTGTGCGTGTTGTGGCTTCACAAATGCTTTGCTGCATACCTCGGTTGTAACGAGTGGTTATTTCAGTCAAAGTTGCTCTTCTATCAGCTTGAATCAGTCGGCCCATTCTCCTCTGACCTCTAGCATCAACAAGGCATTTTCTCCCACAGGACTGCCGCATACTGGATGTTTTTCCCTTTTCACACCATTCTTTGTAAACCCTAGAAATGGTTGTTCGTGAAAATCCCAGTAACTGAGCAGATTGTGAAATACTCAGACCGGCCCATCTGGCACCAACAACCATGCCACGCTCAAAATTGCTTAAATCACCTTTCTTTCCCATTCTGACATTCAGTTTGGAGTTCAGGAGATTGTCTTGACCAGGACCACACCCCTAAATGCATTGAAGCAACTGCCATGTGATTGGGTGATTAGATAATTGCATTAATGAGAAATTGAACAGGTGTTCCTAATAATCCTTTAGGTGAGTGTATCTCATAAATATGACTTAGTTTTTCATAATTACGATTTACCAAAGCATCTCATGTGGCTGAAATGAGCTTGTGCTGAAAGGGCCGTCTGGGGCAGGAAGAGCCAGATCTCCACCGGGATGTTGCCTTCAGAGCGTCTGGAATGTGTGATTGATAACGAGCATCCTCACGAGCTGTTACTGTCCCGCCACATCATGTCGCTCATAAGCAGCAGATTTACAGCCTGTAAACAGGACTCCGGACAGCGAAAGGCGCTGAGGTTGAGCAGCCTTACCGCACACTCTTATCCCATCAGGAGATCAGATCTCTTCCCATGATCCTTTAAGAAAGACAGTGGAGTAACATGGAGCAGGTTTCAGCTCTAATTGCACTTCTCCACTCACACGACTGCATGTAAATGACTGTGGTTTGTCAGCGTGATATTCAGCATTAAGAGCAAACACGACTACACCGCCGCAGAGCCCACCCGCATTTACTGTCCCAGCTGAGACACACACCCAAGATAACCTGACACAGAGACTTCTGCAGTCTTCATGCACACACAGAAACGCAGAGGCCTTTACAAGGAACAACACATTCTCACTCCCAGCTCGTCACATATTGACGCTTGGTCAGCGCCTCGGCGTCACAGGGCAGCGGGTGCTCCGTTCATTTCAATGAGAAACCTTTGGCATCATACACAGACACGATGGGCATATCATTAGGAAATTATATATTGTGTTATGATTTTGCCATTATGACATGTTGAGTATATTTTGATTGACATTTATTTTTATTTACGCTAGTTAGACACGTTTGAACATATTACCCAACGCAACCCCATCCCTAAACCTAGCCATTTGTGTATTATATGATTTAAAACAGAGGATATAATGCGACTGCAG
>CM031959.1:41832348-41837348 GCA_018749465.1 Paracanthobrama guichenoti | reverse complement strand
TTATACTTGAAGTCTTTATGTTATATTATTTTCATAAGTAACTGTAACCAAAGTTCAAATGCATTATAATATTTGCACATTAATTCTGAAATTGATTGTCATGTGTTTTAATGCATTCTAAAGGAGTAATAATGAATATATGCATGTGTGTAACTTATGCATGATATCATGCAATGCATTATAAGGTGCATTTAAAATACCAAGGCTTCAGAGATATGGATATACAAATATTTGATGTACTGCTTACACACAGAATGTTAACTAATATAGACGTATACGTGCAAATAACTCTTCCCTGGACAGCGCAGAGTGAAATCTAATCTAGTTTCTGTGAAGATGTTTATTCTCTCCTAGCGAGCAGAAACAGTGGGCTCCTTAAATCCAGGCGGATAGGATCTGATTGTATTTGGCAGCTTCTTCTTCCCCTCTTCTCAGGGAATAAGGCACATCTGAGTTTAGAGGTGGTTTGCATCCAGGAAAGTGTGCTATCAGCGAGAAGTCAATGCTACTGTCTCTCTGACACTAGAAACGCTGCAGCGCTGCAATTACACTCATTAGATCCCTGCAAAAATAAACTCCTGGTGAGGAAACAAGGAACATTTATCTCCTGCTTGGCGCTCGGAAGAGAAACGTTTTGCATCAGGAACATTCAGTTCCCGATACAACTGAGTGACCTTCACTCTCTCTGATGAAACAGAGCTCACTGGAACTGCAGATACAAGTGCACAACCATGAGATGAGAGAATATAAAATTCAATATTTCATAAAACTTCCATTTGACCCTGCTAACACAAAAACTAAAGCATATGCATCTTCTTCCTAATGATATTTAATCTGATGTCCTTTCTAACTGAATGAAGTGTCTGTATCCTGTAGGTGGATCTGCTATGAAGGCATGCTTGCAATTAGGCAATCTCTCAATGACTGCGTACCCGAAAACACATGTGAAAATTTATCCTGAAATTGTGAGGGGAAAATAGCCGAAAGAGACCCTGGCGTGCTTTTCGATGAGATCAGAGACCCCAGAATATGATGCACCGCGAACACAATGTCAAATTATGCTCTTAAAGATCATTTACGGTCTTTATTTCTATCTCTGTGCTGTACAGCGTTGACATTTGCACCAAAAATCAAGTGTTTGTACTTGAATTATGAATGAATTACGCTGCAAGGATATTAAATGATTTATTATAACTTTGTGTGTGATTGTGCATCATGGAATCAATGTGTGCAATGCATTTTTGGGACACTTTACTTAAAGCCTTTATCTACGCTGTAAAGAAAGATTGTTGGTTTAACTTGGTTTCATGGTTGCCTTAAAAAGTTGATTGAGTTGAAGGAGATTGGTTTATTACATAGAAACTCAACATATTATGTTATCTAAACCACTTTGACAAAAGATACAAATTTGTGATAACAAATCATGAATATCATTTATGAATATCATATTTTCATTCATTTTTATCATAACGTTTCATAAATAACTGTAGCCAGAGTTAAAATGCATTATAACATTCACTTATTCCTTACATCTGAAACTGTTTGTTCGCCGCGCTTTAATGCATTATACTTTCTACAGGTGGTAATGTTTCATGAGACCAATGCATTACAAGGCATAATTAATGCAAACTTTTTATACTTTTAAAGTAAAAATACATTATATAATATTTGCAGATTACTTGCTGGATCTGAAATTGATTGTTTGTCAAGGAGTGTTCAATGAACAGATAAGCATTATAATGCATTATAACTGTGGTGACAATTATTCATGAGACCATGCAATGCATTATAAGGTGACTTAAAATACTTTTATAATGCATTATATATAAAGGCTGTAAATATGCATATTAAATAGCCCATATCTTGTTTATTATGACATAACTCCATTAATAAATAATATATATGGTATAACAGACCTAAATGCATTTATAATACACAGGTAAACACATCCGCACACACATTTCAAAGCCTTGTCGTGTTGCATAACTCCTTGCATGCATGCACACTTTTCCATTTTTAGGGTTTATGTAGAGTCTGCAAACCAGAGTACCTATTTATTATGAAACATTCCCCAAGACAGAAGTCTGGGATGCCGTCGGTGATTGCATCGAGCTTAAAATAACATGGTCGTAATCCCGTGCAAACCAGAGCAGAAATAGCGATTACAGCTTCAGCGCGCGACGGCTACAAACACAAGCGCGCGCGCCACACAAGGAGATGCAAAGAGTTGAGATGCTCAGAAACATAAAACGATTAAATGCATCGCTCCGTTTGAGCTGAATTTACAACTGCAGCAAAATACGGAGTTTTGCACAGTGATGATCAGAAACACCCCCAGACAGAGCGCGTGCAAACGACACACAGATGACCCACGCGCTGGTTTCAATGCACGTAGGGCTCGTGCAGATCTTCTGACGGAGTCTCCCAGGCTTCCACAATATGGGAGGAGTGAGACTGTCCTCGGGTCCGGCCCCCTGTGCCGCAAACATATATAAAAGACATGAATCCCACCGACCAGTTCAGAAAACACACTGAGCTTAACCTGGGAAAGCAAAGCAAGAGTAGAAAACTTAGACAACGGGAGAGTTTACATTTTGATTTTTGCATGCCAAACAGGATGCTCATCGTTTTTCTCTGTGTGTAACATTAGGCATTATTTGAGCAGCGAAAAAGCATTGCATCAGAACAATGGCTCTGAGTGAAGCCGAGTTTGGACTGAAGGGCAGCAGCATCATGAAGGAACAGGTTCAGCCGGCTCTGATAGCATCCTTCATCATCCTCTTCTTCCTCGAGGCCTGTCTGTGGGTCCGAAATCTCACGTTCAAGAAAAGGCTCCCGGGCCCGTTCGCCTGGCCCTTGGTGGGCAACGCCATGCAGCTCGGCCAAATGCCACACATCACCTTCTCCAAGCTGGCGAAGAAGTACGGGAACGTCTACCAGATCAGACTCGGCCGCAACGACATCGTGGTTCTGAATGGAGACGCCGCCATTAGGAAGGCGCTCATTCAGCACAGCACCGAGTTCGCCGGACGGCCCAACTTTGTGTCTTTTCGGATGATTTCCGGCGGTCGTAGCTTGACGTTTAACAACTACAGCAAAGAGTGGAGGATGCACCGGAAAGTTGCGCAGTCGACTCTGAGAGCGTTCTCGTTGGCGAACACTCAAACCAAAAGAGCGTTTGAACAACATGTCGTGGGCGAAGCCATGGATCTGGTCCAGATGTTCCTGAGGCTCAGCTCTGATGGACGCCACTTCAATCCGTCACACGAATTCACAGTCGCCGCCGCCAATGTCATCTGCGCGCTGTGCTCCGGCAAACGCTACGGACATGACGACCCCGAGTTCAGGACTCTTCTGAAAAGAGTGAATACGTTCGGAGAAACTGTCGGCGCCGGGAGCTTGGTAGACGTCATGCCTTGGCTGCAGTTGTTTCCGAATCCCGTGAGAAGCGTCTACCAGAACTTCAAGATCATTAACGAGGAGTTCTTTGCTTATGTGAAGGACAAAGTGGTGCAGCATAGAGACACATACGACCCAGACGTCACCCGTGACATGAGCGACGCCATCATCGGCGTGATCGAGCACGGGAAGGAGAGCATCCTGACTAAAGACTTCGTTGAGGCGACAGTCACTGATCTAATTGGCGCGGGACAGGACACAATGTCAACCGTAATGCAATGGATCCTTCTGCTTTTAGTCAAACACCCGTCGATTCAAAGCAAACTTCAAGAGCAGATTGATAAAGTGGTGGGTCGTGAGAGACTGCCCTCGATAGAAGACAGGAGCAACCTCGCATACCTGGACGCCTTCATCTACGAGACCATGCGCTTCACCAGCTTCGTCCCCGTCACCATCCCGCACTCCACCACCTCAGACGTCACCATCGAAGGCCTCCACATCCCCAAAGACACCGTGGTGTTCATCAACCAGTGGTCCGTCAACCATGACCCTCAGAAGTGGCGCGATCCTCACATCTTCAACCCGTCGAGATTCCTGGATGAGACCGGCGCCCTGGACAAAGACCTGACCAACAGCGTGATGATCTTCTCCACAGGTAAGAGGCGATGCATCGGCGCACAGATCGCCAAGGTGGAGGTGTTCCTGTTCTCTGCGATCTTGTTGCACCAGTGCTCGTTCGAGAGCAACCCTTCTCAGGATCTCTCCATGGACTGCTCGTACGGTTTAACACTGAAGCCACTGCATTACACGATCTCGGCCAAGCTCAGAGGAAAACTTTTTGGCTTGGTATCGCCAGCATGAGTGAAAGCCGTCAGCTTGTTCTTGTGACTAAAGGCCAGCAGAGACTGAACATATTGCAAATGTATTCCACATAGTAAAGCTGCACTGAATGCTGTCTAATAATTGCATATTTAATATTTAATTAATATTTACACCGTTTATATGTTTGCAATGATTCAATGAATTGATCACATTCATAGAAATGTGTGGAAGCTTAGAATAAAAGCCACAGAATAAAACATTTTAAAAGATAAATGCGACTTTTTATCTTACAATTGCGAGTTTAAATCTCACAATTCTGACTTTATATCACTCAATCCTGACTTTATATCTCAATTCTGACTTTATATCTCAATTCTGACTTTATATCACTCAATTCTGACTTTATATCTCTCAATCCTGACTTTATATCTCAATTCTGACTTTATATCTCAATTCTGACTTTATATCACTCAATTCTGACTTTATATCACTCAATCCTGACTTTATATCTCAATCCTGACTTTATATCTCAATTCTGACTTTATATCTCAATTCTGACTTTATATATCTCAATTCTGACTTTATATCTCAATTCTGACTTTATATCACTCAATCCTGACTTTATATCTCAATCTGACTTTATATCTCAATTCTGACTTTATATCTCAATTCTGACTTTATATATCTCAATTCTGACTTTATATCTCTCAATTCTGACTTTATATCTCAATTCTGACTTTATATCTCAATTCTGACTTTATATCACTCAATTCTGACTT
>CM031959.1:41772348-41822348 GCA_018749465.1 Paracanthobrama guichenoti | reverse complement strand
TCTGAGAAGAAAAGATAAACTCACAATTCTGACTTTTTCCTTGCAATTGCAAGTTTGTATCTTTTTCCCCTACATAAACTCGCAAAAAAAGTAAGAATTGTGTGATAAACAGGTGCTTTTTTATTTTTTTTATCCATTTTTATTTTTTTATTCTAATGAAATGATTGCACTATATTTCAGTTCGATAATATTTTTTATTTAATATTTTGTATTTTTAGGGGATTTTATGGTACTAAATGCAGTAGTTATAATCCATTTATTCACTTTTGAATCAAAATACTATAGCAAGAAATTGACATTTCCAACTTAAACTGTCGTAAATCTTGAATGCTTTGGAGAACAGATTCAAGTTTGGTCTCTTTTTAAAGACGATACTTGGCAGATAATTGCTGAAGTGAAATTTTTTTTAAAAAGTGATCTTTTACATTTACATTGAGTGAGGGAAGGATGGAACGGGAGATTGACAGACGGATCGGTGCAGCTTCTGCAGTAATGCGGTCGATGTACCGGTCTGTCGTGGTGAAGAAGGAGCTGAGCTGTAAGGCGAAGCTCTCGATTTACCGGTCAATCTACGTTCCTACTCTCACCTATGGTCATGAGCTGTGGGTCATGACCGAAAGGACAAGATCCCGGATACAGGCGGCCGAAATGAGCTTTCTCCGCAGGGTTGCTGGGCGCTCCCTTAGAGATAGGGTGAGAAGCTCAGTTACTCGGGAGGAGCTCAGAGTAGAGCCGTTGCTCCTCCACATCGAGAGGAGCCAGTTGAGGTGGCTCTGGCATCTATTTTGGATGCCTCCTGGACGCCTTCCTGGGGAGGTGTTCCGGGCATGTCCCACCGGGAGGAGGCCCCGGGGAAGACCTAGGACACGCTGGAGGGATTATGTCTCCCGGCTGGCCTGGGAACGCCTCGGGGTTCCCCCGGAAGAGCTGGAGGAAGTGGCTAGGGAGAGGGAAGTCTGGCCGTCTCTGCTTAGACTGTTAAACACCCGGCCCCAGATAAGTGGAAGATAATGGATGGATGGATAGATGGATCTTTTACATTCATTGTTATGAAAAATGCACAAAAATACAATTTTCAATTTTTATAGGAAATATATATTTTCCAAAACAAATTTCAATATTTTCCAAAACATTTCTCATATAACTCTAAAAGTATGAGAAAATCAAAGCCATAAATCTAAACGAGCTGTGTTTCAAATTTGAAGTTGATATCTCAAAAAGCTTTCGGTCAGATTTAGTTTGTGCGCAGCACCAAACGCTTCCACTAGATTAAATTTGTCTCCCATTTTTGACCGCGAACAGTACCAGTGTGACTGTTTTTTTCAGGACCATTTAACATTTTCGACTCACATCTATCATTTTTGGTGAAGTGCCAAAACCATTACCAAGTTCTGTATCATTTCGATGAAGTAAAAAATTCTAAAAAAAACCTAAATGTAAAATATTTCAGCCAAAAATGACAAACAGCACCACAGGATTAAACCAGTGGACATCTAATGAGATCATGATGTAAATAATATTTTGTGGTTACATGTGACATTTGACAAGTTTCACTTTACTCACAGCACTGATATTAAGCTAACATTTGTTTTGTGTCTTGGACAGAATTACACTTTAAAAATGAAAACACAGATGGCTGTGTCTTAAACCATTTATCAGAGAACTCGTCCTCCCTTCTTCGTCCTCCAGTCTTTCACACACTCACATGCTTTGCAAGTGAAAATCTGAACTAACAAGACTCTGCAACAACTCTAGACTATATGAATTTATCATATTAAAAAAATAATTGCAACTGCAAGTAATCGTTAAAGTGTACACGCATTATTTATTGCACTTGAACTTACATGGAACGTTTCTCAAACCTTACAGAAAGTTAATGGAGGGTTTGATAGATAGAAATGCATGCCTAGTGCACAAACTTAATTTTGTTAAACATGAAATGTATCGCCACATCCAGTGTATAATCTGTCCAAAATCTCATAAACGTCACATCTTAATTAAAATTTCTGATCTCATAAGAAGGAACATCCTAAGGCATAACATGACAAGCCTGGAATTCATCTTTGGTAGTGCGAACCAACGCCAGTCACGCAAACGGTTGCCAAAAACAGCGGGAACGCAGTGCCAAAATGCAGTGACTCAACACTTCTGTTCTGAGAATTATCACACATCCATGTTGCCCTAAATCACTCACTCGGCTTACAGATGGTGAGGCAATTCCCATGGTAAGTGGCCTTTGGACTTGAAGTGAAGCCCAAGAGATTTTAGCCAATGAGTCTGACAGCTTAATAGATAGATGTGCTATAGTGAGTACACAATTATATTGCAGCTGCAGGAGGCAGATAAACCAGCTTTCTGGGAAGTGAACACATCTACATTATAGCATTTTCCTGATGTAGAAAGCCAAGATACACACTTATGCACATTCAAACCAGAGCAGAGATGGTGCAAGACCTGGGTGACTTCTGGAAAACGTGTGAACATTATTTCATTACTGGTGCTTGTTACGTCAATCATCACTTGCTCATAGTGATGTTATCAAACCTCAAACATTAAGTATTAAACCTCAGTGTGTAGACTGAAATTTTTTTTTGTCTTGTTCGCAGAAATGTTTTTCTTCAAAAAACAAGACTTAAAGCTGTCATGACGCAGGTTTTTATTTTAATTTTAAAGGGGTCATGAACTGAGAAATCAAACTTTCCTTGAGCTTTTGACATGTAAGAGGTCGTCATACTATGAGAATATCCTGTTCATTTCAGAATTGAAAATTTCTTTGTTAATCCAAAAATAGCTTTTATTGTAACCAAGCCCAGAGATCAACTTGTTATGGAATGTGTCTATAATAGATGGTGAAAGACCGGCTCTGCAGAAGAAGATCAACGGTTATAACATCAAAAATAACATCACCTTCCTAATGCTAGGAAATGTGCTTATTTATTTTCATCATTGTGAATGTCTCAGTTGAGCATTATTTATTTGTATTCGCTACATTTCACTGTGGATTATTTGGTATACACAGTGACTGAGTTCTGGACTCGCACCAAAACTCCCGTTATAATCAATTAATATCTTATTTACATTGTGTTTGCTCTGTTAGTTATGATGAAAGCATTCGTTAGTGTACAGAAATCGAGTTGCAATGACAAGATCACTGCATTAATTTGCTCAACTGTCTGTGATCGGCTACAATGATCATCACTGCAGCCTTTCATGCCATGATCTGAATATAATGCTATAATCAACACTTTTCACGATTAGTTAACCTTGAGAGCTGTAATAGTAAAAACATGTTAAAAGTTTGAGAGAGCGTTCTACATGTAATACTCATTTCATATGCAAAGATGTCAGCCAATCACAGCAGTGGGCGTTTCCACTGAAGTCTCACAGCAGTGGGCGTTTTCACTGAAGTCTCACAGCAGCCAATCACAGCAGTGGGCGTTTACACTGAAGTCTCACAGCAGCCAATCACAGCAGTGGGCGTTTACACTGAAGTCTCACAGCAGTGGGCGTTTTCACTGAAGTCTCACAGCAGCCAATCACAGCAGTGGGCGTTTCCACTGAAGTCTCACAGCAGCCAATCACAGCAGTGGGCGTTTTCACTGAAGTCTCACAGCAGCCAATCACAGCAGTGGGCGTTTCCACTGAAGTCTCACAGCAGCCAATCACAGCAGTGGGCGTTTACACTGAAGTCTCACAGCAGTGGGCGTTTTCACTGAAGTCTCACAGCAGCCAATCACAGCAGTGGGCGTTTCCACTGAAGTCTCACAGCAGCCAATCACAGCAGTGGGCGTTTACACTGAAGTCTCACAGCAGCCAATCACAGCAGTGGGCGTTTCCACAGCAGCCAATCACAGCAGTGGGCATTTCCACTGAAGTCTCACAGCAGCCAATCACAGCAGTGGGCGTTTCCACTGAAGTCTCACAGCAGCCAATCACAGCAGTGGGCATTTCCACTGAAGTCTCACAGCAGCCAATCACAGCAGTGGGCGTTTACACTGAAGTCTCACAGCAGCCAATCATGGGCGTTTACACTGAACATTATCCATATCATAGACAAAGCATTAGGAAATCATTCACTTACAGTTTGTGATGCAGCTGCTGTCAGATCCAATACAGTCGCTGCTTCAGCTGTCAACACAAGTTTCTTTGCAAACTCTCCATTACACTGAGTCTTGTGTACAAAACAATCGGCAGTCAAATGCTCTGAACAAACATAATCCTCTGATGCGATCCAGGACACCATTAAAATAAACCATCCACTCGTTTCTGATGAGGATCCTTCTGAAGTCTGTACAGAGACTCAAACCAGCTGTTTAAACTGGATGATCAAAGCAAATGTTTCCTCTTCCATTTGTCCTGTTGTTGGCAGATGTCAGAAACTGAACGCACATCTGTATACTGTATCAGTGTAGACAGTGCAGATTTGCTTTTGACATGACGCGCACATCCTGTCGTGTTGATCAAAACTCATCGAAGACGGTGAAGAACTGGAAACAGGAACTTTAATAACAGGAAACTCAGGAAACTCTCAAGAATACACATTAACATTGACAACAATGGACAAACACTGAGGGAGAACTGAAGGCTAAATACACAGAGCAAATGAGATAATTAACAAGACACAGGTGATTGAAATGACTAATTAGACAGACTGGGGGAAAACTGGGTCACAGGGACTGAACTGAAAACACAATGAAAACAACAGACAGAGCATAAATGTAACACATCCAGTGCAAATGTCAGCCGTTAAGCTACTGAGTGCCAGTGGGCGGGGTGTATAACTAATCGTCAATGTCTTGCTCTGGAGGCAGGCATATGCAAATGTATTTGCCCATGTGATGTCACCAATCCCACAATATCCAAACTGGCTGTTTTTGGAGGTTGATTAAATAAATGCTTTGTATATAATGAGGATGTTCTGAAACTTGCAGAATGTTATAATGATACAAAGATGATTTAAACATTTTCTGACTTTTCATTGTGGACATAGCCTGACAAGCCAGACCCACATCACTTGAGATGTTGGGTCTGGGAACTCACCATTGGCAGGGCTCAATCCGAGAGGCGGGATAAACGGTTGTCTTTCAAAGTCCCTCTGCACGCAATAGGACAGCACTACAACCAACCAGAGCAACGGAGAAGGTGAAGCCGAGCTAGTTGATAGATTAAACTTTCGCCGTATCCGGTCGGCAAAACACATCTTCCTTTCTTAAGAATGACTTCAGTGCCGTTCTTTGTTCTTTTCTCAAAGAAAAGCTTAACAACAAGTCTCCCAGAGTCGCGGCCAAAGCGGATTCGAAAGACCGCTGTTCACTAGCTTCTTTGTTTTTAAATGGCACACGGAACCTCGGCAACTCTGCCGTCATTATGTGAAGCCCGCCCACCGACTCTATACACGATGTGATTGGTCTGACCAGAGTTTGTTTTTTCCATAACATGTAACGTTTTGAAAACGCTAGTGTCGATGGAGAGCATTTTAAAATGAAAATGCAGATGTAGCCTTAATGTAATAAATTAATTGATAACAATTGTTCTGAAGATTACAATGCCAGTATAACCACATATAGGTACAATATGTGTCACTTGACAAAACGTCAGAAACAATGCGAAAACAGCATTTTCAAATTTATCCAATTGGGAGAGTGTCTTCAAAAAGCTTAATTTTTAATGGCATCTCAGTGTGGATGGTAGTCAAAAACGTATAGAACAAAATATGTTTTCAAATGTATCCAGATTAATATGGACGTATCCTAAAATCATTTTATGAGGCACCAAAGCTTGCCCAAAAAATCTAAATCCAGTCCAGTCACTGAACACTGAGTCTCTAATCTAAATGTTGGCAAGATTTCAGTTTAAATGTTTTTCCTTGACATAAGAGAGCAGGAGCCCATAAATGCACAAACACACACACTCATAAACAAACATACAGGCATGAAAAGTGTCCGTTCACACGCATCTTTACCTGTAGACCCTCAAGCAAAGAGGGTTTATGTGAGGAGAGAGAGACAGCTAGACAAATAAAACCCACAGACTACAAACAAACCAAATGCACATTGCTTCAGTAATGCTTGTTTGCTTCTCATCAATTTTATAAGCAGAACAGTCTGATCTGTCAGAGATATCCAGAACGCCAAACACATTTGATCGACGTCTACAGCAAAAGCCATTCCTGGTTATACAAACACAAGCAGTGTCAGGATAATATACTGTAGGAATGGGTCAAGAAGATCGTCCATCAACTAACTAGACATTTAGTGATCTCCAGAAAGCTCAGCTTTAACAAAACAACAACAACTCTCGGATAGTTGTTCGATCCAAGATGGTTCACAACCCAAAAAATATGTTCTGATGATCACCGACAGCTGGGAAAAACAATGTTAAATGCAAATAAGATGCAACTGGGATGGTTTAACATGATTTTCTCATATTTGTTTTGTTGTTGTCGATGTCAATGTTTATGTCCAAGCAAACCATTCATTTATCAGCCAATAAACGTACATAGACAGCTTGTGTGAAATGACCTCATGCTCGAAAACATCCAATAAATTTGGTTTGCTTGACCACTTTTGCCAAATACACTCAACGGAAAATGACTAAAGTCTGTAAATGTTACTAAATAGCATCATGTTCTAATTATCATATTCATTACATTATTGCTTTGTATTTGCAGTCAGCCATATACAAACCCGATTCCAAAAGTTGGGACACTTTATAAATTGTGAATAAAAAAGGAATGCAATAATTTACAAATCTCATAAACTTATATTTTATTCTCAGTAGAATATAGATAACATATCAAATGTTGAAAGTGAGACATTTTGAAATGTATGCCAAATATTGGCTCATTTTGGATTTCATGAGAGCTATACATTCCAAAACAGTTGGGATGGGTAGCAATAAGAGGCCGGAAAAGTTAAATGTACATACACTCACCTAAAGGATTATTAGGAACACCTGTTCAGTTTCTCATTAATGCAATTATCTAATCAACCAATCACATGGCAGTTGCTTCAATGCATTTAGGGGTGTGGTCCTGGTCAAGACAATCTCCTGAACTCCAAACTGAATGTCAGAATGGGAAAGAAAGGGGATTTAAGCAATTTTGAGCGTGGCATGGTTGTTGGTGCCAGACGGGCCGGTCTGAGTATTTCACAATCTGCTCAGTTACTGGGATTTTCACGCACAACCATTTCTAGGGTTTACAAAGAATGGTGTGAAAAGGGAAAAACATCCAGTATGCGGCAGTCCTGTGGGCGAAAATGCTTTGTTGATGCTAGAGGTCAGAGGAGAATGGGCCGACTGATTCAAGCTGATAGAAGAGCAACTTTGACTGAAATAACCACTCGTTACAACCGAGGTATGCAGCAAAGCATTTGTGAAGCCACAACACGCACAACCTTGAGGTGGATGGGCTACAACAGCAGAAGACCCCACCGGGTACCACTCATCTCCACTACAAATAGGAAAAAGAGGCTACAGTTTGCACGAGCTCACCAAAATTGGACAGCTGAAGACTGGAAAAATGTTGCCTGGTCTGATGAGTCTCGATTTCTGTTGAGACATTCAGATGGTAGAGTCAGAATTTGGCATAAACAGAATGAGAACATGGATCCATCATGCCTTGTTACCACTGTGCAGGCTGGTGGTGGTGGTGTAATGGTGTGGGGGATGTTTTCTTGGCACACTTTAGGCCCCTTAGTGCCAATTGGGCATCGTTTAAATGCCACGGCCTACCTGAGCATTGTTTCTGACCATGTCCATCCCTTTATGACCACCATGTACCCATTCTCTGATGGCTACTTCCAGCAGGATAATGCACCATGTCACAAAGCTTGAATCATTTCAAATTGGTTTCTTGAACATGACAATGAGTTCACTGTACTAAAATGGCCCCACAGTCACCAGATCTCAACCCAATAGAGCATCTTTGGGATGTGGTGGAACGGGAGCTTCGTGCCCTGGATGTGCATCCCACAAATCTCCATCAACTGCAAGATGCTATCCTATCAATATGGGCCAACATTTCTAAAGAATGCTTTCAGCACCTTGTTGAATCAATGCCACGTAGATAAAGGCAGTTCTGAAGGCGAAAGGGGGTCAAACACAGTATTAGTATGCTGTTCCTAATAATCCTTAAGGTGAGTGTATAAGGAACAGCTGGAGGACCAATTTGCAACTTATTAGGTCAATTGGCAACATGATTGGGTATAAAAAGAGCCTCTCAGAGTGGCAGTGTCTCTCAGAAGTCAAGATGGGCAGAGGATCACCAATTCCCCCAATGCTGCGGCCAAAAATACTGGAGCGATATCAGAAAGGAGTTTCTCAGAGAAAAACTGCAAAGAGTTTGAAGTTATCATCATCTACAGTGCATAATATCATCCAAAGTTTCAGAGAATCTGGAACAATCTCTGTGCGTAAGGGTCAAGGCCAGAAAACCATACTGGATGCCCGTGATCTCCGGCCCTTAGACGGCACTGCATCACATACAGGAATGCTACTGTAATGGAAATCACAACATGGGCTCAGGAATACTTCCAGAAAACAGGGTCGGTGAACACAATCCACTGTGCCATTCGCCGTTGCCGGCTAAAACTCTATAGGTCAAAAAGAAGCCATATCTAATCATGATCCAGAAGCGCAGGCGTTTTCTCTGGGCCAAGGCTCATTTAAAATGGACTGTGGCAAAATGGAAAACTGTCCTGTGGTCAGACCAATCAAAATTTGAAGTTCTTTTTGGAAAACTAAAGAGGACAAGGACAACCCAAGTTGTTGTCAGCGCTCAGTTCAGAAGCCTGCATCTCTGATGGGATGGGGTTCATGAGTGCGTGTGGCATGGGCAGCTTACACATCTGGAAAGGCACCATCAATGCTGAAAGGGATATCCAAGTTCTAGAACAACATATGCTCCCATCCAGACGTCGTCTCTTTCAGGGAAGACCTTGCATTTTCCAACATGACAATGCCAGACCACACACTGCATCAATTACAACATCATGGCTGAGTAGAAGAAGGATCCGGGGACTGAAATGGCCAGCCTGCAGTCCAGATCTTTCACCATAGAAAACATTTGAGCATCATAAAGAGGAAGATGCCACAAAGAAGACCTAAGACAGTTGAGCAACTAGAAGCCTGTATTAGACAAGAATGGGACAACATTCCTATTCCTAAACTTGAGCAACTTGTCTCCTCAGTCCCCAGATGTTTGCAGACTGTTAGAAAAAGAAGAGGGGATGCCACACAGTGGGAAACATGGCCTTGTCCCAACTTTTTTGAGATGTGTTGAAATTTAAAATCAACTTATTTTTCCCTTAAAATGATACATTTTCTCAGTTTAAACATTTGATATGTCATCTATGTTGTATTCTGATAAAATATTGAAATTTGAAACTTCCACATCATTGCATTCTGTTTTTATTCACAATTTGTACAGTGTCCCAACTTTTTTGGAATCAGGTAAATTTTTTTGCTTCTACAGCTGAATTCCCAATAAAGCTCAATAAAGCTTTCTCATTTACGTAGTTTTGTGTATCTTTTGTCAGGTAACACAAGAAGTAATAGTAGTTGAAACGTGACTACATGCTAAGCAGTCACTAAAATTAATATGCAAATGAGTCTCCACCGCCACTCAATCACTCCAACTCAGATTACCTGATCCTCTCAGTCAACTGTAGTAAACGCTACACAATTGCAAATGGAAATATTGGTTTAATTCAGCTGAGCGTCTATTTCACTGAGCGTTCTGTGTTTTTTACTGGTCTCCACGAGCTGAAGAATGTTCAACTTTGGGTAAAACGCAGCACTCATCACTGTCACTTTTTACCCAGCCGTCCAATCACAGTGGAGGAGAGGCGGGACAACTGCCTCACCGTCCAACCACCACATTCTGTGTGTACAACATCAAAAGATGACAACAACAAGATGACAAAATAATTTAAAACAAGAGCCAAAGCAAATACTTTGCATTGCATCAACATTAAAAAAAAATGCTGCACTGCCAAAATGCTCTCAAGCGCCCACACTAGGTGTTTTCAGATGGCTAAAAATGCTTTGGTGGACACGCGGCCTTAGAAATAATGATAAGAAAAGCCTGACGGGATTGGTTACATGCTTGTGATGGTAGGAGAGAGAGGTGGTTTCAAAATGCATTTTATAGGGAGTATATTTATAGGGCACCTATTATGCCCCTTTTTTACAAGATGTAAAACAAGTCACTGATGTCCCCAGAGTGTGTATGTGAAGTTTTAGCTCAAAATACCCCACAGATATTTTTTTTTTTTTACAGCATGTTATAATAGTCATTTTGGGGTGAGCAAAAATGCGCCATTTTTTTGTGTGTATCCCTTTAAATGCAAATGAGCTGGTGTTCCCGGCCCCCTTTCAAGAAGAGGGTGGAGCTTCAAGAGCTCATGCTCTGGTGTCAGGACAATTTCACACACTGAAACTGTCAGTGTCATTTATGTTCAAAGTCAAACACAATGTAAAAGTGAATTTTGCATAATAGGTGCCGTTTAAAGCATATTAAAAACACCACACAGACATGTAAACAACATTAAACACCTGAGTTTCACCTTGGGGGTCTTTTATTGGGGGTCTTATATCTTTAACATTTTTAGAAAAAATTACTATTTATTTAAATGATTTGACTTTCTTGGTTTAATCTGATTGGTCATGCTTGACATTCTTCCTGGCAACAGCACTGATTGGTAGTAGACATGATGTTGACCACAATGTGTCTCATTCACTAATAATTGCGTGGATTCTTTTGTATTTGTATGCACAGGAGAACTTCTCACGAAAAATCTCTGCCTGATTCACAAAACATTCATACGCACATTAATTTGTTCTTAATCTTATTCTGATGTTAGTGAATTTGGAGTATTCTAAATGAGTGGCCATGTGCACGAGGTAAGTCATTTACATAAAACACACCCAAACATCTCCATATCAGGGCTTTCCACACACAAGCCCACACCATCTTCATATAGGGGGTTTCCACACACGCAAACACGCCCACACCATCTCCAAATAAGGGCTTTCCATACATGCAAACACTCCCACACCGTCTCCATATAAGAGCTTTCTACATATGCAAACACGCCCACACCATCTCCATATAAGGGCTTTCCACACACGCAAACACGTCCACACTATCTCCATATAAGGGCTTTCCACACACACAAACACGACCACACCATCTCCAAATAAGGGATTTCCACACACGCAAACACCATCTCCATACAAGGGCTTTCCACACACGCAAACACGCCCACACCATTTCCATATAAGGGCTTTCTACACATGCAAACACGCCCACACAATCTCCATTTAAGGACTTTCCGCCCACGCAAACACGCCCACACCATCTCCATATAAGGGCTTTCCACACACGCAAACATGACAACACCATCTCCATATAAAGGCTTTGCCCACACCATCTCCATATAAGGGCTTTCCACACACGCAAACACGCCCACACCATCTCCATATAAGGGCTTTCCGCACATGCAAACACACCAACACCATTTCCATATAAGGGCTTTCTACACATGCAAACACGCCCACACAATCTCCATATAAGGGCTTTCAGCACACGCAAACATGACCACACCATCTCCATATAAGGGCTTTCCGCACACGCAAACACGACCACACCATGTTCATATAAGAGCTTTCTACGCATGCAAACACGCCCACACCATCTCCATATAAGGGCTTTCCACACTCCCAAACACGCCCACACAATCTCCATATAAGGGCTTTCAGCACACGCAAACATGACCACACCATCTCCATATAAGGGCTTTCCGCACACGCAAACACGACCACACCATGTTCATATAAGAGCTTTCTACGCACGCAAACATGACCACACCATCTCCATATAAGGGCTTTCCGCACACGCAAACACGACCACACCATGTTCATATAAGGGCTTTCTACGCATGCAAACACGCCCACACCATCTCCATATAAGGGCTTTCCACACTCCCAAACATGACCACACCATCTCCATATAAGGGCTTTCCACACACGCAAACACAGCCCACACCATCTCCATATAAGGGCTTTCCACACTCCCAAACATGACCACACCATGCCCATATAAGGGCTTTCCGTACATGCAAACATGACCACACCATCTCCATATAAGGGCTTTCTACGCACACACAAACACACCAACACCATCTCCATATAAGGGCTTTCCACACTCCCAAACATGACCACACCATCTCCATATAAGGGCTTTCCACACACGCAAACACAGCCCACACCATCTCCATATAAGGGCTTTCCACACAAGCAAACATGCCCACACCATCTCCATATAAGGGCTTTCTACACACGCAAACACGCACACACCATCTTCATATAAGGGCTTTCCGCACATGAAAACATGCCCACACAATCTCCATATAAGGGCTTTCCGCACATGCAAACGCGCCCACACCATCTCCATATAAGGGCTTTCGGGCACATGCAAACACACCCACACCATGCCCATATAAGGGCTTTCCACACATGCAAATACAACCACACCATCTCCATATAAGGGCTTTCCACACAAGCAAACACACCCACACCATCTCCAAATAAGGACTTTCCACACATGTAAACACGACCACACATCTCTATATAAGGGCTTTCCACACTCCCAAACATGACCACACCATCTCCATATAAGGGCTTTCCGCACACGCAAACACGACCACACCATCTCCATATAAGGGCTTTCCGCACACGCAAACACAGCCCACACCATCTCCATATAAGGGCTTTCTACACACACAAACACGCCCACACCATCTCCATATAAGGGCTTTCTACACACACAAACACGCACACACCAACTTCATATAAGGGCTTTCCGCACACGCAAACACGCCCACACCATGCCCATATACAGGCTTTCCGCACACGCAAACACGCCCACACTATCTCCATATAAGGGCTTTCTACACACACAAACACACCCACACCATCTCCATATAAGGGCTTTCTACACACACAAACACACCCACATCATCTCCATATAAGGGCTTTCTACACACACAAACACATCCACATTCCCAAACATGACCACACCATTTCCATATAAGGGCTTTCCACACACGCAAACACGCCCACACCATCTCTATATAAGGGCTTTCTACACACACAAACATGCACACACCATCTTCATATAAGGGTTTTCCACACTCCCAAACATGACCACACCATCTCCATATAAGGGCTTTCTGCACACGCAAACACGACCACACCATCTCCATATAAGGGCTTTCCGCACACGTAAACACACCCACACCATGCCCATATAAGGGCTTTCCGCACACGCAAACACGCCCACACTATCTCCATATAAGGGCTTTCCACACATAAACACACCCACACCATGCCCATATAAGGGCTTTCTTTCGCACACATAAACACGCCCACACTATCTCCATATAAGGGCTTTCTACACACACAAACACACCCACACCATCTCCATATAAGGGCTTTCTACACACACAAACACACCCACATCATCTCCATATAAGGGCTTTCTACACACACAAACACATCCACATTCCCAAACATGACCACACCATTTCCATATAAGGGCTTTCCACACACGCAAACACGCCCACACCATCTCTATATAAGGGCTTTCTACACACACAAACATGCACACACCATCTTCATATAAGGGTTTTCCACACTCCCAAACATGACCACACCATCTCCATATAAGGGCTTTCTGCACACGCAAACACGACCACACCATCTCCATATAAGGGCTTTCCGCACACGCAAACACACCCACACCATGCCCATATAAGGGCTTTCCGCACACGCAAACACGCCCACACTATCTCCATATAAGGGCTTTCCGCACACGCAAACACACCCACACCATGCCCATATAAGGGCTTTCCGCACACGCAAACACGCCCACACTATCTCCATATAAGGGCTTTCTACACACACAAACACACCCACATCATCTCCATATAAGGGCTTTTTACACACACAAACACACCCACATCATCTCCATATAAGGGCTTTCTACATACACAAACACACCCACATCATCTCCATATAAGGGCTTTCTACACACACACAAACACGACCACACCATCTCCATATAAGGGCTTTCTACACACACAAACACACCCACATCATCTCCATATAAGGGCTTTTTACACACACAAACACACCCACATCATCTCCATATAAGGGCTTTCTACACACACAAACACACCCACATCATCTCCATATAAGGGCTTTCTACCCACACAAACACACCCACATCATCTCCATATAAGGGCTTTCTACACACACAAACACACCCACATCATCTCCATATAAGGGCTTTCTACACACACAAACAGACCCACATTATCTCCATATAAGGGCTTTCTACACACACAAACACATCCACACTCCCAAACATGACCACACCATTTCCATATAAGGCTTTCCACACACGCAAACACACCCACACATCATTATATAATTTTATATATGGATTATATAATACAATTAATGCAATATACTTCAATGTAATTATAGTCATGTAGGATTAAAAAATATAACTTCTTAACACGATTATAAAGCCATACAGAGTAAGTTCTTTTTGCGTATGTGTGGTTTCAGTTGTTTCTATATTTTTTGTAAATTTACACAAAAAAAAAAAAATATTACGAAATCTTTGGTGAATTGTGATTTGTTCTTAAAATTGTTCATATGCACATTTCATGCACAAATTTGTGCGTACGCATATTTAGTGAATGAGACCCATAGGGTCTAAATTATTGGAAACCATCAAAAACCAAAAGACATTTAAAAACCAAATATGTTAGCCTAATAATTTGGCATATTGCTGAGCCAGTGCAGGTAATATTAACTTCATTTTTTTTTTTTTTAAATACACTTTTGTACAATAAACAGTTGCAGTCTGAAGTATCTGCTAAACCAGTCAAGAACCACTGAACTAGGGAGGAGAATGTGAGACAAAATTTGTAGTAGCCAACTTTGCTCAAGCGGCCCGCAGTCCTCAAACTCACATGCTACTCTGGAATAACCAGGCAATGGGATTCCATTACCACAGCAATTCAAAGCCTTTCATTCATGAGAACACACAGTAAACAAGAACACAACACAGCTATCCAAGCACAGGGATGTTCCTCCGACTGTGGCCATTTCTGGAATTGTGGTTAAGCTCATCTGGAAAAGTAATAGGCGAATGATAGCTCGATTCACATGGAACATAAAAATAAATCCTCTCCACAGTATTACATCAGCAAGCGACAAACAAGAAAACACGCCAATTAAATGCAAGAAAATGTGACTGGGAATAGGAAACATGGAAATGGGAAATCACCGGAATTGTCTCAGGACTGACATCAATATCCAACAATCAATCCCACCTCGTAAAATAAAAATGAGAATGTATTTTATTACAGTTATAATGGGTGTGTTCAGCATTCATTTCAACCCAGATGGAATCAGCCAAAAATATTTATTAAGCACGCAACGGGTGTGGGACACACAGAATTTGATTAATAATGGCCATTCAGATTATGGAGTTCTGCAAATGTCTATTAAATAATAATAAAAAAGGTTACTTTGTACATGAGCGATACTTATTCTTCAAGAAACTGCTGACGAATGATAAAAAGCTTTATATTTACCATCGTAAATGCCATGTTCACTGCGATTTATCTTATTTTTGGCCTCTTTTATGTCGGCAATTATGGCTTCTTTTCTTTTCCATGACCCATTTGTCTGTATAGCATCTTTGAAAATTTGCCTCTATCTTCCAAATACCAACTTCAGCCGCTTTGATGTGGCTTTTCTGTTGATCTGGCAAACACGAAGACCACACGCATCATTTGACAGGGCCTTGTGAGGGATGGAGCCCGTGGAGATCTCCATTCAGTTCTTACCTGATACTTTCATAGGTGATTTAAGACAGACAAACCACCAGTATCGGTCATCGCTCTCAAGCCCTGAACTGAAAAGCCAGTTACCAACTGTGCAAACTAACTAATGATGGGAAAGTTCAAGACGACTTAGAACAACCAAAATTCCCAATTCTAAAGGGTTTGTCTGTTTACTTCAATATCATTGTTTTAATCTCTGCAGGTTATGTGATCTAGAACATTATGAAATGGAAAAAATGAGAATATGATCTTATCTTTTTTTACTGATTGAGGTGTACTTTGTTTAGCTGCTTATTTTACCTCCTTTTCATTTTAGGTTCAATATATTGCAATGCAATGCTGTGTCTCTGCTAGGGATGCAACGATTATAGATTTTTTTGGTACGATTATTGTCTGAGAAATGTTGAATTACATTTTGAACCAGAAATAACACATATTATAACCAAATAATACAGCACAAAATAATAATATAGACAAAAGTCCATCTCTCCTTTGGAATTAAAGAAAGGAAATAAAGAAAGGAGACCTCTGCTCTGTGAACATTCATGTCTGAGGGGAATAAACTGAACTCTTACTGTCACTAGCTGTCATTCATTCATTTTAGTAATCTTTTTAATAACTCTAATTTTACATGTGGCCTGAGAAAGTCATGTCTATTATTTTGGTTCGTTTGCGTCACTGATAAATTCAAACGTGCTTCCGCGCTTTGGTTGGCGCTGAGCTCAGTGCTTTTCATAGATCACTATTCATATATCACTACTCATATATCACTATTCATATATCACTACTCGTATATCACTATTCATATATCACTACTCATATATCACTATTCATATATCACTACTCGTATATCACTATTCATATATCACTACTCATATATCACTATTCATATATCACTACTCATATATCACTATTCATATATCACTACTCATATATCACTATTCATATATCACTACTCATATATCACTATTCGTATATCACTACTCGTATATCACTATTCATATATCACTACTCATATATCACTATTCATATATCACTACTCGTATATCACTATTCATATATCACTACTCATATATCACTACTCATATATCACTATTCATATATCACTACTCGTATATCACTACTCGTGTATATCACTATTCATATATCACTACTCATATATCACTACTCGTATATCACTACTCATATATCACTACTCGTATATCACTATTCATATATCACTATTCGTATATCACTACTCGTATATCACTATTCATATATCACTACTCGTATATCACTATTCATATATCACTACTCGTATATCACTACTCGTATATCACTATTCATATATCACTACTCATATATCACTACTCGTATATCACTATTCATATATCACTATTCATATATCACTACTCGTATATCACTATTCATATATCACTACTCATATATCACTACTCATATATCACTATTCATATATCACTACTCGTATATCACTACTCGTATATCACTATTCATATATCACTACTCATATATCACTACTCGTATATCACTATTCATATATCACTATTCATATATCACTACTCGTATATCACTATTCATATATCACTACTCATATATCACTATTCATATATCACTACTCATATATCACTATTCATATATCACTACTCGTATATCACTATTCATATATCACTACTCGTATATCACTACTCGTATATCACTACTCGTATATCACTACTCATATATCACTACTCATATATCACTACTCGTATATCACTATTCATATATCACTACTCATATATCATATACTCATATATCACTATTCATATATCACTACTCATATATCACTACTCGTATATCACTACTCGTATATCACTATTCGTATATCACTACTCATATATCACTACTCATATATCACTACTCATATATCACTACTCGTATATCACTATTCATATATCACTACTCATATATCACTACTCATATATCACTACTCTCGATATCACTACTCGTATATCACTATTCGTATATCACTACTCATATATCACTACTCATATATCACTACTCATATATCACTACTCTAAAATAACGGTCACTTTAAAACAAAACCTCACACTGAGGGCTCAGCTGACTGCCGACTTCAGGCGTTTCTTTGGTAGAAATAAAGCCGTTTGGTCCCTTTGCCACAGTGTGTAAAGTAGTAGCCTCCATGTCTCTGATAAGCAGGGCACTTTAAGCTGGTGCACCGCTGGTGTAACTTTGTTTTTGTTTTATAACTGGGCAGTGTGCAAAAGAAACACTCAGTGCAGCATAGCCTTTACGGTTAATTAACCGGACGTTTTTAAGCGCGGTTAATCGCAAAATCGGTTATTCGCTGCATCCCTAGTCTCTGCGATTAAAAAAATAATCCCTCTACCAAACTTTACACTTGGCACAATGCAGTCAGGCAAGTCCCGTTCTCCTGGCAACCTCCAAACCCAGACTTGTCCATGGGATTGGCAGCCAGAGAAGCGTGATTGGTCACTCCAGAGAACACCTCTCCACGGCTGTTGAGCTTTCCTGTAACTCAAACAATAAGAGCATGGCGCTAGCAACGTGCAGCTCTGTGATAGCAAGGTTGTGGGTTCGATTCCCAGGGAAAGCAAGAACTGACAAAATGTAAAAATGTGTACCTTGAATGCAATGTAAGTTGCTTTGGATAAAAGCGTCTGCCAAATGCATAAATGGAGTCCAAATTCTGGAAAATCTGGAGTCCAGTGGCGGCGTGCTTTACTCCACTGCATCCCACGCTTTCCACTGCACTTGGTGATGTAAGGCTTGGATGAGCTGCTCGGCCATGGAAACCCATTCCATGAAGCTCTCTACGCACTGTTCTTGAGCTCATCTGAAGGCCACAGAAGTTTGGAGGTCTGGAGCTATTGACTCTGCAGAAAGTTGGTGACTTCTGCGCAGTGACCCTCAGCATGCGCTGACCCCGCTCTGTGATTTTACGTGGCCTACCACTTCGTGGCTGAGTTGCTGTTGTTCCCAATCGCTTCCACTTTGTTATAATCCCACTAACAGTTGAGCGTGGAATATTTAGTAGTGAGGAAATGTCAGGAATGGACTTATTGCACAGGTGGCAACCTATCACGGTATCACGCTTGAGTTCACTGAGCTCCTGAGAGCGAGCCATTCTTTCACAAATGTGTGTAGAAGCGTCTGCATGCCTAGTGCTTGATTTATACACCTGTGGCCATGAAGGGATTGAACACCTGAACTCAGTGATTTGGAGGGGCGGCCCAATACTTTTGGCAATATAGTGTTTTTAATACAGATTTCATATGCAGTTTGGACACTTTCATTGTGTCTAGATGTATGTTTTAATCGACACCTTACATGATATGGTCTTTTTTGATATGGTCTTACCAAACGTAATATTTGACTATTTTATTCAGCATGTACTGACAGCAGACTACACACAATCACTCTGTGTTTTACAGACACACAAGACTTTTTCATTGGTTGAGTCAGTAGTTGACATGTCAGGCTGCTCAGAGTAACAGGTCAACGTTTAGCGACCAATTATAATGCTTTGATCTTTCTGATACCGTATTTAAGAATGGCATTTATGACCACATTGTTCACGCATTATTAACGATTTATTTGAAAATAAAAAATGCATCTCAATCTGCAAGTTTAACACACAGTCCTCATCACATGCAGTGGCAGGACTCGACCCGTTACAAAGAGGCCCAGGAAATGTGTGAAAGGTTGCAGAAGATCCGTAGATCCCAAACGGAGGAGGGGATAGTGAAGAATAACAGTGTGAGGATGAAGGGTGCTTAAGGGAATGACCTAACAAACACAATGTTCCGGAGACATGTTTGCACAGCCTGAAAGCATTACAGGTCTTTTCTGGTGCTTCCTACAGCATTCCGACACCGACCGGCAACGCAAGGCTTTCCTGATGTCACGGTTTATCAAGCCACACTGAATAAAGGTTCTTTTGGAGCAGGTAAAATACACTAAGTATAGAGTCCAGCAAAGAAAATGATCATCCTCAAAATCTGGTTTCATTTGGAATCCAGATCAGTTCTTTTAGACCATTGTGCAAATCATCATAAAATAACAAATGTACTTTTAATTTTCATGTAATCACGGCTGTCTTGCATTGCTGGGGTTTATTTTTGTTTAGCATTTTGTTGACTTGCTTGTTGCATTTGTAGTTCTCTTCATACATACAGAAAGTGTTGCATAATCAGAAGCTGTCAAACGGTTTCAAATGTTCCTCATGGACTGAGAAAGTTCAGATGAACCCCAAATATCTTAACCTACTCATTTTGGGATGTAATGTGAAGTTAATGACAAAGCTACCGTCATTACTCTAATGGACGAGCGGCGTAAATGCGAATGTTTAGGCTTTAGAAACGGAGAGCGATATTTCACTCAAAGAACCTGCCAGTTGGGGGAAACGCGATATCTGGCAGAGACTTGAATCTGCTACCTGCCAAAAGAGCAGATTGTTTGAGCAGGATTTGAGAGGTTTCAGTTCTGATGTAGGGCTGTGAATTATTACCAGAAACACTAACATCCCAGAGGAGAGAAGTTACAAATGAAATCACTGATATCTCAATGTCAACTGGAGATCAAATTGAGGCTTCTCATGCTTCTCAAATGATTCTCCCGAGGAAAAAAACTAAGCGTCTCTTCTAGAGTTTTAAAAAACTTCTTTTTTTTTCTTCTTATTTCTATATTCTTTACAATTCATAGTTTTCACGTGTCGTCACACGCTTATAGGAACGCCCACCTGGAGGGCAAAACAAGGCTTTCCTCCATTGCCTGCCAGTCATTTTCACCAGGTTTGTAGTCGGTATTAATGCAGTAAGACAGTGATATTAAAATACCAAATTCAATATACACCTTATTGATGATGCATACTTCATACAGGAAAGCAGATGAACGCAGATTAACTCTCGTTGGGTGTTTTCCCATCGAAACCCATTATAAACCAAACGCTTGTGTTCATATTCTGGGATCATCTGCTCACCTGTATATAGTATGCATCATCAAAAAGATGTAAACTGAATTTGATCTTTTAATATCACACAGTTTTAGTACATTAGGGCACACTAGGTTCACCCTCCGTCTGCTGCTCGATCAGCTCTATAATACGGCTTTACTGCGTAATTAATCTGTTTGATTTAGAATAAACCCAGATCAACAAATCCTAGATTGGTGTTAAACTTTTCTTAATTTAATCCTTACTGGTGCGACCCACCCTAAAGTGTTTTTCACAGTGTTTTAGAACGTCCCGCTGTTTTTAGTGACTGAAATACTGCAGCAGGTGCTGTATATGGATCATAAGTGCCCAAAACGTGCATCTTGGAAATCTGACAGGCTTGTGCTGCAGTTCAGTGGAGCTCTATGGCGGGTTTGCCCTCCAAGGCTCCGCGACAGTCACGTGACTGAAAACTATGAATAGAGTGCAACAGTGGATCCAGAAGTAAAAACTTCATAGGGAAATAGATTTTTAACGATAACTTGTAAACCGTTAAAGACTGTCCTACTGTGAGCATTTGCTTCCACTGAAGCCGTCAGCCCGCGTTATTTCAACTTAGTTTCAAAATAAAAGTGTTTAACATTGAATTTTGTGGTAAAAACTACATTACCCATGATGCAGTACAGACTATTCCACCAATCAGAAAGTCGGAACGATCTCTTTAGCATGCACTGCGAATGATGTAAGCAAGGTGATCTCTCTGTGCCCTCAGAATGTTTCAATATATATATGCATATTTTGCAACAAACTTCAAATATATAGTTTATATATATAATCAACATTTTTAAATGCATAGTTTGATATTTCTCCATCGTTTTTAATTTCACGATGCTGTTCGCAATGCTTCATGGGATTGTAGTTCCCTCACTAAAGCTGTTACGTTTACAGTTTTTTTTCCAAAAACGTTTTGCTTCAAACCAAACTTTGTAATGTTATGATTCTCTTCGTAGCTGGTTGGTTTGGTTCATGGCTTATGATGCTTTAACAAAGAATTTTTAAAAATCCCTATGGAAGTGGAAAAAATGGGTAGGAAATGTTCTATACAGATTGTTCCAAAGCATCTTCACAGAAATAAACAGAATAACAGAGTCAATAGTGCAAACGTCATCAAATATGAGACGAATTCTAATTTTGCTGTGAAGCATTATTGTCATTATTCAGTGATTCAGTTCAGTTCAATAACTGTGTAAAGTGAATCAATTATGAAACAAGTTCAATTTCGCTATAACGCTCTACAGAAGACTAGTTAGGGGCCAGGCACTGAATGGTGCAATGGCACCTATTGTATTCGTTAGTTTTCATATTCTTCTTCTTCCACTATGGGAGTCTATGGCAGCCCATAGAACCATATGGTAAAAAGTTGTAAAATCTGGCACACTAATATCCAATTTTGGACTTCACCACAACAAATTTGGGGTCTCTTACTCAATCCCTCTAGCGCTCTGTGATGTCATTTTCCATCATGAAAAATTAAATTGAATCCGATCATCTTCAGACCATGCTGGCAAAAAGTTATCAAAAGCTTTTTGATAAACCCAACCTTTATCGATTAACGCGTGAACAAATTTGACAGAAACCACACCAATTTAGACGCGAGGCTGTATCTCCGCAACGCTTTAGCATATTCAGCCCAAACTTGGTACATGTCATCACAAGCATGACCTGAGGCTACATGCAGTGTTTCAGCACAGCACCACCTACTGGTCAGAAGATATGCAAAATGCATATAACTTCTAAATGTTTTGCCCAAATCATAAAACTGATCTCTTCTGATTCAGTGCACCATGCCAAGTCAAATGATATCACATTTTCCCATATTGACTATTGTGGGCGTCGGTCATCTTGAATTTTGTCCTAATATGCCCTATTTTAAGAACGCATTAGCGTATCGTTACAAAACTCGGTATATGTTGACAGGATGTTATATGTTGAAGGTACTCAAAACTTTTCAGGTCAAAAGTTATAATGAAATTTCCAAAAATGCTAATTACATTTTATAAATTTTGATTTTTTATCTATTTTAATGAAACTGATCTTGGATTCCTTGGGTCATACTGAGAACAATGATACCAATTATGCAATATTTGCTCGAACTTGCTGTCCGCCATTTTTAATTTCTTTGAAAACATACTTTCTAATTCCTCCTAGACCGTTGGGCTGATTTTCACCAAAATTGGCTCAGATCATCTTCAGACCATGCTGGTAAAATGTTATCAAAAGCTTTTTGATAGACCAAACTGTTCTTGAATAATGCATCAACAAATTTGTTGGCTTGATGCCAAGCTGATTCTGAACACTTTATTTGTGATTTTAAAGCCATTTTGACTAAAATAATCTAAAAATGTCTTTAATTACCAATTGTTTGCCATTTTTCTGAAGCTCAGAGCCATGCCACATAGTTCCTTTTTGTGCTTGGCCTCAATAATTGCATCTATATTTGTAATTTAATTGACTGCCAAAATACCTACTGTAAGTCTACAAAATCAGAGATCTCATTAAATGATTTGAGCTATTAATGTCTGCATTAATTTTATAGCTCTATACTCATATATATCTACAATACAATTATAGAAAACCATATTTGTGTCTATTTTTAGTCAGAATTCCATTTAACAATGCAATTTTCCCCTGGAATGCCACCAATCAATTCCAGTATAAGGTCATTCACTGGATAACGAGGGGTGGTTTTGTATTAATCACATCTGATCTAATTTCATTCAGTTGTGGTTTGGATGCAAAGCTCATCCAAGCAGCAGTCGTGATGAGGGCAGGTGGCTGAGACCAGCTAATGAGACGCTGTCCTTCATATCAAACCGGCCGCACAGAGTGAAAGCTGTGAAGACAGGAGCCGGCGTGTCTGCTCCAATTCTCCGAGCTGGGAATGTGCCTCCGTGGTGAGACCATTAAAAGAGGCCTGCACTCTGGCTGACTCCCCAACAGTCAAGGCCCCATCAAGTCTCCATCCAAATGGGTTTCTGGGGGGTGAGGTCTACGGGCCACAGCAGTACTCCACCCCCTAGGTAGTGCGCGGTCACACTGCCAGTATAAATAAACAGTGTCGGCTCGCTCTCTCAAAGCTCCCGGGAACGCTGGCAATAGCTGCACTGTGTTTTGTTGCGGTGAACGTTGTTCTTGTTCTATAGTGCTATTTTTTTAGCCAAATGAAAACATGCTGTGTGCAGTATATGGCACATTTACTGGGAAATGTACACGGCTGACAGAGCGCAGGCTACATCACGGAACTGGACAATTAAATGCATTTGTTTGGAGTAATTTTGTTCTTAAATCAGCTGTTCTGATACAGTCATTGTCCACAAAAATTGCTAAAAGCATGACTTTCTAACATTTACAGATAAGGACAAATCGTAAGACGTACGTTATGCGCTCAGGAAAAGCCTGAACTAGGGATACACAATTTTTTTTGGGCCGATGCCGATATCAACAACTATCAGCCGATTCTGATACCGATATTTGTCACTTTGTCATTAAAATACATGACTGTTTTGATAATGTTCAAAAACACATGCGTTAAGGTATATAGCTAGTTTATTGCTGCATCATCAAATCATTTTCATTGAACATGGACTGGATCCATTTAACATTTAACTTTAACAGGCCAACATTATAAGAGAGGCACAAAAAAATACAAATAAGACAGTATGACAGAGGTTAATTTGTTATATAATATTTCTTATAAACAATATTAATAATTTTACCCAGTTTCCTGCTATAGATGATATGCAAATGTATTTGTTGTTTGCTCTATATCAGGCCTAACTTGCTTTAAAAGAACATCTGTAGCCATTTAAAAATTAGAGGCAAACACTGCATTTTAATCACAATCCAAACAAAGATGCAACACATGTAGCATGAGCAGTTGCTTTTGATTTAAATTACATTGCATAATTTCAAGACTTAAAGCAAATACAGAATGGTGTGACTTAAGCTTTGTGAAATTATGTAGGACACACCTGCATAAAACAAAAACAGATGGACTGAATGAAAATGCAAATTCACTCTCTGACAGTAGGTGGCACTTATGGAAAAGAACCATTTCTTTGGGTCCCGCTGTTAACAAAGCAGCTACTTTGAACACTGTCTTCTAAACTATTCTGAAGACAGTCAGTTCTCTTCAGAGATGCATTCATATAAACCCACACTCCAATATTTATATTTTTCTTCCTGTATTATTTTGAGCATTGCAAACAGTGATCTTGCTGTGTGTGGTATTTTCTCTGCTGAGCGTCTGCTCTCCTCTTTGCATCCGTCTTCAGCGTGTCATGTCTCTGGCCTGTTTACAGGCTACATAATATTTTTACACATGATATTTCAGGAAACTATTGCAGTGCGGTTTGTGTGCAAGTCCGGATTAGAGATCAGCCAAAATCAAAAAAAAATTGTCCGTTTGCCGATTGTGTGTTTTGAGCACAAACCGGCCGTTTCCAATTTATAGCCAGTCGACCGGTGCATCTCTAGAAAAAAGATTATTTACAATTATTTGCGCTCACACAAACACTCCCAAATATATTTTGAGGTCGCACAGATTAAATTTTGGGAGCATATTTCGAGCCTTGCTTAAAGGATTAGTTCACTTCAAAATGAACATCTCCTGATGATTTCCTCACCCCATCTCATCCAAGATGTTCATGTCTTTCTTTCTTCGTGTTCACAAAGCGCTCGTGTGAAGACTAATACAAACATAATTTAGCAAAATAAAGGTAAAACAATGATGTCGGACGATTTTGAAGTACTTTTTGGTAAAAGGCGTTTGTATTAGTCCTCGCACGTTCGCTTGTGGCTGTACTTCCGTCTATGTCTAGCTTCATTGCCATGGCATTGCCTTGGTCCCCAGTGCCAGCGATGACGCTCGATCCTTCAGCCTCATCTCCATCGGTCGTCCCCCATTTGTCGTCAGCCTCCATACCATCTTGGCTCCTCCCTTCCTCTACTCCACCATAGGCTGTCGGCACTGGCAAGCTCCGGGTCTGTGCCATCAGGAACTCTCCATCTTTGCCACTGGGGTCTCGTCATCCCACCATCACCATCCCTATCCCTACACCACATCCTGCCTGTTTTGGATTTTTGTGATTAAACTATGTTTGAAATTGTATTCGTCCTCCTGCCTGCACGCACCTGTGACAACATCGTTCATTGAATGTTTTAAATTGGATGTTTGTCTAACATATTTTAAATGTTACTACAAACCCAATTCCAAAAATGTACAAATTGTGAATAAAAAAAAGGAATGCACTAATTTACAAATCTCATAAACTTATATTTTATTCTCAATAGAATATAGATTCAAGATTCAAGATTCAAGAGTTTTATTTGTCACATACACAGTTATATACAGAATATACAACCGGCAGTGAAATGTAAACAGGTCCGCTCCATGGACAGTGCAAATTCACAGTTAAAAACACAAGGAAGAAATTATAATAGAAATAGGATATAAAAAAAGTACTATCTATATATATATATATGTCTATATCTGTAGAATTATAAATAATCAAGTCAAGAGAAAAAAGGTAACAAATAAGGATAAAGTGGAATAAAATAATTGAAGTAGACTTTGCAGTGAGTAAACTGTAGACTTATAAATATGTGGTTAACAAATGTATAAAGAGTATAATGTGCAAACAGGTTTATGACAGGTTGTTACACAGTAACAACGAGAACAGAAAGTGCAGTGCAATGTCAGTGTATCGATGTTTATCCTGAAGTGAAGTCACGTGATGTTAGGTGACTGAGTTCAGGAGTCTGATGGCCTGGGAAGAAGCTCCTCCTGAGTCTCTCAGTTTTGGCCATCAGGCTTCGGAAGCGCTACCAGATGGTAGCAGCGTGAAATGAGGGTTTGCAGGGTGATTAGAGTCCTTGATGATCTTGGTAGCTCTACCTTTGCAGCGTTTGGTGTAGACGTCCTGCAGAGACGGGAGAGCTGACCCTGAGATACGCTCGGATAAGCGCACTACTCTTTGCAGGGCTTTGCGGTCATGACTGGTGCTGTTCCCATACCACGCTGTGATGCACTGAGTTAAAACACTTTCTATCGCCCCTAAATAGAAAGTTTTCAGGATAGCTGGTGAAACCCTGAATTTCCTCAGCTGGCGCAGGTGGTACAGTCTTTGCCTGGCTTTTTCACCTGTGTCTGAATGTGAGCAGTCCAGGTCAGGTCCTCGGAGATGTTTACTCCCAGGTACTTGAAGCTGCTCACTCTCTCTACTGGTGACCCGCTGATCATGAGGGGGAGTATGTCCGTTGCTGTCTCTTCCTGAAGTCCACAATCATTTCTTTGGTCTTGCCAACATTCAGAGAGAGACAGTTGTCCTGGCACCATGATGTTAGATGCTCCACCTCGTCCAAGTATGCCGTCTCATTGTTGTTGGAAATGAGGCCCAGGACAACAGTATCATCAGCAAATTTGATGATAGAGGTGGAGCTGTGTGTGGACAAACAGTCATGCGTGTAGAGAGAGTAGAGCAGGGGGCTCAGGACACAGCCCTGTGGAGCTCCCACACTCAGGGTGATGGAGGTGGAGGTGGACTGGCCTATTCTCACCACCTGAGGCCTGCCAGTGAGGAAGTCCTCAATCCAGTGGCAGAGAGAAGGATTCAGGCCGAGATCCAGGAGTTTGGAGGTTAGCTTGGTGGGAACTATGGTGTTAAAGGCTGAGCTATAGTCAATAAATAGCAGTCTTACGTAGTTCCCACTTTTGCTGTCGATGTGAGTGAGGGAGGAGTGGAGGACATGAGAGATGGCATCTTTAGTCGATCTATTGGGACGATAGGCAAACTGAAGAGGGTCCAAAGTGTCAGGAATGAAGGCGCAAATGGTGTTTTTAATGAGTCTCTCAAAGACCTTCATGACTATAGACGTGAGAGCCACTGGACGATAGTCATTTAGGCAAGAGGGTTTACTGTTCTTAGGGACAGGGATGATGGTGGATTTTTTGAAGGAGGTGGGGACCACAGATGTAGCGAGGACTCATTAAAGATAGATGTAAACAACCCGGTGAGCTGATCAGCACAGGACCGCAGAACACGACCTGAAATACCATCCGGCCCAGCAGCTTTCCTGACGTCCACACGCTTGAGTGCTCTCCGAACTTCATCCTCCGAGACAGAGATCACGTGATTGTTGCTGCTCTGAGTAATTTCCTCTAACGCGCCACTTGGCGGAGTCGCGTTGCCGCGGTTACAGTCAAAGCGAGCATAGAAAGAGTTTAACTCGTTCACGAGCAACGGATCAACGCTTGCCTCTGCAGAGGATTTAGATCCAAAGGAGCAGATGGACCTCAGACCTTGCCACATGCGCCGCGAGTCGTTGAGTTGGAAATGAGACTCCACTCGGTCTTTATAACGGAGTTTTGCGGCTTTAACTGCTCGTCTGAGAGCATAGCAGGACGATCTGTATTCATTCATATTCCCTGAATGGAGACCGGCGTTGTAAGCAGCAGTGCGCGTGCGTTCACTGCCGCGCGGATTGAATTGTCCACCCACGGTTTCTGATTTGAGAAGGACGTTATTGTTATTGTTTGCGTGGCTTGCTCTGTAAGCGTGTTGATGAAGCAAAGCGCCACGTCTGTGAACTCGCTACGCCAGCTGAACTCGCCGGAACATGTCCCAATCCACATCGCCCAGAGCTGCCTGTAGCGCGGTCTCTGAGTGGGGTGACCAACGCTTAACTTCCCGCCTCACCGGGGTTCCTGGAGGAGCTTTTGTTTGTATTCGGGAGTGAGGAAAATGGCGGCATGATCCGATTTGCCAAACGCTGGAAGTGACCGCGCTTTATAGGCGTTCTTAAACGGAGAGTAGCAGTGATCCAGTGTGTTTGCTCCTCGTGGTGGGGCAGGAGCGTGCTGGTGAAAGTTTGGCAGGACTTTCTTTAGGTTTGCTTTGTTAAAATCGCCCGCGACAATGAATGCCGCGTCGGGATGTTGGTTTATGACGCCGCTGGCAACATCATGAAGGCCAGATAAAGCCAGCGCTGTGTCTGCCTGCGGTGGGATGTAAACGCGGTCGCGACAACCGCAGAAAACTCCCTAGGCAGATAGAATGGGCGGCAGATGATTGTTAAATGTTCCAGATGAGGTGAGCAGGACCGCGAGAGAATGGTGATGTTCCTGGGATCGCACCATTTCTTGTTGATCATGAAACACACTCCACCGCCTTTGGATTTACGGCCTCGGCTGTTCTGTCCATCTGAAAAACAGAGAAGTTCTCCGGACGGCGTCACAGCTGTGTCCGGGACCGCTGGCGTGAGCCATGTTTCAGACAAACAATAGATATTACAGTCTCTCATGTCCCGTTGAAAACTTATCCTGGCTCTAAGATCGTCCATCTTATTATCCAAGGATTGAACATTTGCTAGAAGAATGCTCGGGAGAGGAGGTCTGAATGCCCTTTTCTCAGTCTGTTACGGATACCAGCACGTTTCCCACGGTGTTTTTTTGTTGTTCTACGCCGCTGGCTCTGTCCATTGTTCAACTCGGCGTTCAAGAATCTCAGATGGCCACAGAGGATCGGCGAAAGTGTCCTGAAACAGTCCAGTGTAGAGGTAACCAATGTCCAAAAGAGTTTTGCTGTCGTAGTAGATCAATGCAGATGATAAGTTTGTAAAAACTGAGAGTAAAAGAAAGTAAAATAGTAAATAAAAGCACAGTCTTCGCGGAGCGACCTGAACGGCGACCAAACACAGCGGCGCCATTTTGATATGCCATATTTGATAACATATCAAATGTTGAAAGTGAGACATTTTGAAATGTCATGCCAAATATTGGCTCATTTTGGATTTCATGAGAGCTACACATTCCAAAAAAGTTGGGACAGGGAGCAATAAGAGGCCGGAAAAGTTAAATGTACATATAAGGAACAGCTGGAGGACCAATTTGCAACTTATTAGGTCAATTGGCAACATGATTGGGTATAAAAAGAGCCTCTCAGAGTGGCAGTG
Source organism: Paracanthobrama guichenoti (assembly GCA_018749465.1). NCBI lineage: Eukaryota > Metazoa > Chordata > Actinopteri > Cypriniformes > Gobionidae > Paracanthobrama > Paracanthobrama guichenoti. The sequence continues at coordinate 41,792,456 of CM031959.1, read as the reverse complement.
TCTCTCAGAAGTCAAGATGGGCAGAGGATCACCAATTCCCCCAATGCTGCGGCCAAACATACTGGAGCAATATCAGAAAGGAGTTTCTCAGAGAAGAACTGCAAAGAGTTTGAAGTTCTCATCATCTACAGTGCATAATATCATCCAAAGATTCAGAGAATCTGGAACAATCTCTGTGCGTAAGGGTCAAGGCCGGAAAACCATACTGGATGCCCGTGATCTCCGGCCCTTAGACGGCACTGCATCACATACAGGAATGCTACTGTAATGGAAATCACAACATGGGCTCAGGAATACTTCCAGAAAACATTGTCGGTGAACACAATCCACTGTGCCATTCGCCGTTGCCGGCTAAAACTCTACAGGTCAAAAAAGAAGCCATATCTAAACATGATCCAGAAGCGCAGGCGTTTTCTCTGGGCCAAGGCTCATTTAAAATGGACTGTGGCAAAGTGGAAAACTGTTCTGTGGTCAGACCAATAAAAATTTGAAGTTCTTTTTGGAAAACTGGGACGCCATGTCATCCGGACTAAAGAGGACAAGGACAACCCAAGTTGTTGTCAGCGCTCAGTTCAGAAGCCTGCATCTCTGATGGGATGGGGTTCATGAGTGCGTGTGGCATGGGCAGCTTACACATCTGGAAAGGCACCATCAATGCTGAAAGGGATATCCAAGTTCTAGAAGTTGAAGTTGAAGTTGAAGTTTATTTGTCATTACACATGTACAAGTACAGTATAACGAAATGAAGTTTGGAGCAAGCCTCCGGGCCGCAGCCGATTATTCAGGCGCCGCCCTACGCTCTCCAGAAATAAGGACAGATCAGGAGACTCATATGTCTCTCACTCAGAGAACAACATATTGTGGCAGGGGGGGCGTGGTTTAGCGAAGTCTGTGACGGGAGAGAGAGTCAGGGAACGAGCGGCACGTAAGTGAATCAAGGTCAAAGGAGTATCACCTGTCTTGTTTCAGTGATTGGCGTGGAGAGACAGGATTTAAGCGGCCCAGGAAGTGACGACGAAGGGAGAAGCTGGGACTCGAGGGAGCATGCAGAGAGGAACTGCTGAAGAGAAAACCGACAGAGTACAAAGAGATTATTGTTTAAATTTTGATGAAAAATACACAGTTGAATAAAAATAAAGAGAACCTACGAGTCCCAGAAAGTCGACCCCCTTGTCTTCTTCCTTATACGCGTGAACATTTGTTACAGTGGTGCCGAAACCCGGGATAGGAAGAAGACCGAGCCGCCGCAATGCAAACACTGCCAGCAACGCCATTTGCGGACGTCATACAGGCGCTCGCGGGCCTGCATCGGGAGCAACATCAATCGATGCTGGAGATCCGGGAAGAGCAGGAGCGGCGTTTCCAGGCGCTCTTCCTGGCCCAGCAGCAGGACCGCGAGCTCGTCCGGAGCTGCATCGACCAGGGGGTTCCGGCCGGGGAAACATCTATCCCGGCCAAAACCACCCACATGCAGCTCACAAAGATGGGGCCGCAGGACGATCCAGAAGCGTTCTTGGATTTGTTTGAGCGGTCCGCGGAGGCATGTGGGTGGCAGCGACTGGACTGGCCGGTGCGCCTCATTCCCTTGTTATCGGGTGAGGCGCAGATAGCGGCCCAACAACTGCCAGTCCAGAACCTCCTGGTCTATGACGACCTGCGACGGGCCATCCTCCAGCGGGTTGGGCTCTCCCCCGAACAACATCGTCAGCGGTTTCGGTCGCTGACATTAGGGGAGAACACCCGGCCCTTTGTGATGGCCCAGCAGCTCCGGGATGCCTGCCGCAGATGGCTGATGGCTGACCAGTCGACAGTCGACCAGATCGTCGACAGAGTGGTGCTGGAGCAGTTTATTGCACGTTTGCCCAGGAAGACCGCGCAATGGGTCCAGTGCCACAGGCCGGCGTCGCTGGACAAAGCCATCGAGCTGGTGGAAGATCAACTGGTGGCGTGCCCAGGGGTCGGCGAACTCCTACCGGCAGCTTCTCTCCCTCTCCCTCCTTCGTCCTATCGACCGGTACCAGCGCCCCGGACGAGAGGAGGGTTCCAGTCACGAGGCCCGCCCCGAGGGAGGTTCGACGAACTCCAGGGCGGAGCCTCTGGATCGCGGATGCCCTCCCGAGGACGGGAGACTTCCGGGTCCTATCCAGCCTCCGGTCCCATCTCCCCTTTCTCTCCACGCCAATCCCTTGATTCCCTTCCTGCCACTGGGGCAGGGGGAAAGTCTGGGCCGGCCTGTTGGCGGTGCGGAGACCCGGGCCACTTTATAGATCGGTGTCCGGTGATGGAGGTGGGAACACTGATCCGGGTCCCTGACACGCCACAGGCTGCCCCCGATCAAGCCGGAATGTACCAAATACCAGTGAGTATTCAGGGGGGTACCTATCCGGCATTGGTGTAATCAGGGTGTAACCAATCAGGGTGTAATCAGGGTGTAACCAAACCTCTATCCACCAAAGCCTGATACAATCATTGGCATTGGATAAAGGCCGCCTGGTTAAGGTACGGTGTGTGCACGGGGATGTGGTGAGTTATCCGCTGGTGACGGTCATAATTCAATTCCGGGGACAAAAACATAAAGTGAAGGTGGCAGTTAGTCCGCACTTTCGACATCCGCTTATTTTGGGTACAAATTGGCCCGCATTTGGTAAATTATTGAGGTATTTGTGTGCGGATGTCTCTTGGGACAAAAGAGGGTGGGGAGAGAGAGCAGTGGTTCAAGTTGGGGAGTCTGAGCCGGGACCATCGGGCACTGTTCCAGAGGAACAGAGTGGTGTAGTGAGGCTAATCCTAACTGACCGCGATGATTTTCCTCTGGAACAGTCCCAAGATGAGTCGCTCAAAAATGCGTTTGCACAGGTCTGATCGATCGACGGACAGGTTCTCCATCCTGAACAACCACTCTCTTATCCTTATTTTGCCATATTAAAAGACAGGTTGTATCAAGTGACCCAGGACACTCAGTCAAAACAAGATACGACCCAGTTGTTGATTCCAAAAAGCCGTCGGAAATGCTTTTCCAGGCGGCTCACCCAATCCTATGGCTGGTCATTTGGGTCAAGCGCCACACTGAATCGTTTGATGGTCCGGTTTTTTTGGCCGGGCATTCACGCGAACGCGGCGCAGATGGTGCGCGTCGTGTCGTGAATGTCAGTTGGTGAATCCACCGGCTTTTCCAAAAGCGCCATTGCGCCTCTCTACCGCTTTATGCAGGTCCCTTCGAGAGAATTGGCATGGACCTCATCGGACCATTAGAGCGATCCGCACGGGGGCATCATTTTGCATTGGTCCTAGTGGATTATGCAACACGATACCCCGAAGCAATTGCCCTCCGTAGCATTTCCGCAAAAAGTGTTGCCGAGGCTTTGTTTAGTTTAATCTCCCAAGTGGGGATCCCGAAAGAGATCCTCACTGATCAAGGCACGGCGTTTATGTCACGTACACTATGCGAACTATACGGATTATTGGGCATTAAATCGATCCGCACCAGCGTCTATCACCCACAGACGGATGGGTTGGTGGAACGATTTAATCGCACTTTGAAGACAATGATCCGAAAGTTTGTACAGGAAGACGCCAAAAATTTAGATAAATGGTTAGAACCCCTGTTGTTCGCTGTACGCGAGGTCCCGCAAGCCTCCACCGGGTTTTCCCCGTTCGAACTCCTCTACGGACGTCAGCCCCGTGGGGTGTTGGACGTTCTCAGAGAGGGTTGGGAGGACGGACCTTCGCAAAGCAAAAACGAAATTCAGTATGTCATGGACTTGAGAACAAAACTCCACACACTGGGGCGGCTATCCATGGAGAATTTGTTACAGGCTCAGGACAAACAAAGCCGGCTGTACAACAGGGGAACGAAACTGCGTGAATTTTCACAGGGAGATAAAGTGCTTGTATTACTCCCCACTTCTAGCTCCAAATTGCTCGCCAAGTGGCAGGGACCCTTTGTGGTCACACGGCGAATAGGAAATCTCGATTATGAGGTGATTCGGTCGGATAGGAGCGGGGCAGATCAAATATACCACCTTAACCTCCTGAAGAAGTGGAGTGAGGCGGAGTCAGTGATGTTGGCAACGGCAGTGAGCGGGGAGGAGGATCTCAGGCCAGAGGTAAACACAAAAAGTACATCACTCGCCCTGGCCCCAGGGGGAGATCATCTCTCGCCGTTGCAGCTCACTGACATAGCCCAGTTGCAGAAGCTATTTGCGGATGTGTTCTCGCCCGTACCCGGTCGGACGAACCTCATCCAGCACCATATCCATAGAAAACATTTGAGCATCATAAAGAGGAAGATGCCACAAAGAAGACCTAAGACAGTCGAGCAACTAGAAGCCTGTATTAGACAAGAATGGGACAACATTCCTATTCCTAAACTTGAGCAGCTTGTCTCCTCAGTCCCCAGACGTTTGCAGACTGTTAGAAAAAGAAGAGGGGATGCCACACAGTGGGAAACATGGCCTTGTCCCAACTTTTTTGAGATGTGTTGATGCCATGAAATTTAAAATCAACTTATTTTCCCCTTAAAATGATACATTTTCTCAGTTTAAACATTTGATATGTCACCTATGTTGTGTTCTGAATAAAATATTGAAATTTGAAACTTCCACATCATTGCATTCTGTTTTTATTCACGATTTGTACAGTGTCCCAACTTTTTTGGAATCGGGTTTGTACTTGTTTCAGAGAACATTCAAAAGTAACATTTCCGGAATGTTTGAAGAATGACAAAATGGAATGTTTCTCTTAACGTTTGTACGAACTTTTCATAACTTAATGAGAACATTAGCAAAAGTTTTCAGGACATATTTTTGTTAGCTGGGATGGAAGTTTTTTTTTTTATTAACATTTGTCTTCCTCCAGTTGTTTTACCAGTAAAGGCAATACAGAATAATGATTAGATGTAGTGACTGCTGCCTGTAGTTGACATGTGTCCGTATCAGCGCAGTCTCTGTGTGTTTGTGTAGAAAGGGTCAGTGGTACTTACGCAGAAACTCTCTGGATCACAGACTTGCTCTCATTGAGCAGCTGTTAAAACAATCAGAGTGAGTGGAAGCACACTGATCTGACGGCCTGCGTCAGTGGAGATCGGCTCATGGCCGATTACTCAACAGCAGCCACTTTCTAAGCCTTCACATTGTGTCTTTGCTCTCCAGCGTGACCTCGTTCCCCTGGAGAAATTACAATGAACTAGCCTGGATATGAACATCCACCCACATAATAACTGGGAATACAGCTCAGATTTAGTGCATACGCTTGCGTCAAGTCAAGCATCAGAAGAGCTTGTAGTGATTTGAACTAACCTGTTCTACTACAGACATGCAATCAATTAAGCCTTAATTAGGACAAGAATATCTGAATATCTTCTGCTGTTGTTAAATTGAAGTACTACAATAAATCAGTGAACCTGTCACCAATATGATGTCAGCTGGATCTTGAGTTAAATTCCACATGATCTCTCTCTCATAGGCCACTTTGAAAGGAATTAACTTGCTATAGATGACAACCAGAATTATATATGAGATGCTCTAGATCATATGAAATATTGTTTAACTGGTGTGCAAAAGTTTAGGGCACATTTTGTTGTGCTGCACTCACAATGCTATGATTTAAGTGTTGCTGTCTGGTTATTTACACAAGTGAGTAGATCAACAATCATCTAACGAGCCCATTTTCAAGACAATTTTCCCACTGAACCACAACAAAACTGGACTGTAGGTGCACATTAAATTATAAACAGACAACACTGTAAAATCACATTGGAGCAAGGTCAAGGGTCAATGTAGCATGTTACTAATGTTTTTCACATGTAATATTTTTTATAAATCCACTCTTAAATAAAGGTTTTATTATTGCCAATGTTGGTTCCATGAAGAACCTTTACAGTCACCATGAAATCAAAATTGACAATTCATATTTTTTATGGAATGTTGTGTTTATTGTAAATGTTTTATTAGTGCACATCATTATCATTTTAAATTCCTAGTAATCTTGAATCAGAATAACTTCCCCTCCCTCTTGCAGTGACATCTCTTCTCTGATGACGAGGGCAACCTGTCACTCAAATGAGATCCACCACAACCAGCAAACCACAACCAGTCAATCAACAGCAGCAGTGATAACAGCAGCAGCAACAAAAACAGCAGCAGTAGCAGCAATAACCACCAGCAGCAGCAATAATCAGCAGCAGCAGCAATAACCACCAGCAGCAGCAATAATCAGCAGCAGCAGCAACAATAACAACAGCAGCAATAACAGCAGCAGCAATAACAGCAGCAGCAACAATAACAACAGCAGCAATAACAGCAGCAGCAACAACAATAACAGCAGCAGCAATAACAGCAGCAGCAGAAACAATAACAGCAGCAGCAATAACAGCAGCAGCAACAATAACAGCAGCAGCATCAATAACAGCAGCAGCAATAACAGCAGCAGCAATAACAGCAGCAGCAGAAACAATAACAGCAGCAGCAATAACAGCAGCAGCAACAATAACAACAGCAGCAATAACAGCAGCAGCAGCAACAACAATAACAGCAGCAGCAGAAACAATAACAGCAGCAGCAGAAACAATAACAGCAGCAGCAATAACAGCAGCAGCAACAATAACAGCAGCAGCATCAATAACAGCAGCAGCAATAACAGCAGCAACAGCAATAACAGCAGCAGCAGCAACAACAAAAAAGCAGCAGTAGCAGCAATAACCACCAGCAGCAGCAATAATCAGCAGCAGCTATAACAGCAGCAGCAACAATAACAGCAGCAGCAGCAGTAACAATAACAGCAGCAGCAAAAACAGCAGCAATAGCAATAGCAGCAGCAGCAATAATAATCAACATCAGCAGCAGCAATAATAATCAACATCAGCAGCAATAATAATCAACATCAGCAGCAGCAATAATAATCAACATCAGCAGCAGTAATAATAATCAACATCAGTAGCAGCAATAAAAAACAGCAGCAGCAATAATAATCAACAGCGGCAGTAATAATAATCAACATCAGCAGCAGCAATAAAAAAACAGCAGCAATAATCAACAGCGGCAATAATAATAATCAACATCAGCAGCAGCAATAACAGTAACAGCAGCAACAGCAGCAATACCAGTAACAGCAGCAACAGTAATAACAGTAACATCAGCAGCAGCAATAACAGTAACAGCAGCAGCAGCAATAACAGTAACATCAGCAGCAGCAATAACAATAACAGCAGCAGCAGCAGCAGCAATAACAGTAACAGCAGCAGCAGCAGCAATAACAGTAACATCAGCAGCAGCAATAAGATTCAAGAGATCAAGATTCAAGAGTTTTATTTGTCACATACACAGTTATATACAGAATATACAACCGGCAGTGAAATGTAAACAAAAGCGACTTGCACTGTATTCAAGGTACACATTTTTACATTTATTGTCAGTTCTTGCTTTCCCTGGGAATCGAACCCATGACCTTAGCGTTGCTAGCACCACACTCTTATTGTTTGAGCTACAGGAAAGCTAACAGTAACAATAACAGTAACAGCAGCAGCAGCAGCAATAACAGTAACAGCAGCAGCAATAGCAGTAACAGCAGCAGCAGCAGCAATAACAGTAACATCATCAGCAGCAGCAGCAATAACAGTAACAGCAGCAGCAATAACAGTAACATCATCATCAGCAGCAATAACAGTAACAGCAGCAGCAATAACAGTGACAGCAGCAGCAGCAATAACAGTAACAGCAGCAATAACAGTAACAGCAGCAGCAATAACAGTAACATCATCAGCAGCAGCAGCAATAACAGTAACATCAGCAGCAGCAATAACAGTAACAGCAGCAATAACAGTAACAGCAGCAGCAGAAATAACAGTAACAGCAGCAGCAATAACAGTAACAGCAGCAGCAATAACAGTAACAGCAGCAGCAGCAATAACAGTAACATCATCATCAGCAGTAGCAATAACAGTAACAGCAGCAGCAGCAATAACAGTAACATCATCATCAGCAGCAGCAATAACAGTAACAGCAGCAGCAGCAATAACAGTAACAGCAGCAGCAGCAGCAATAACAGTAACATCATCATCAGCAGCAGCAATAACAGTAACAGCAGCAGCAATAACAGTAACAGCAGCAGCAGCAATAACAGTAACAGCAGCAGCAGCAGCAATAACAGTAACAGCAGCAGCAGCAATAACAGTAACAGCAGCAGCAGCAATAACAGTAACAGCAGCAGCAATAACAGTAACAACAGCAGCAGCAGCAATAACAGTAACAACAGCAGCAGCAGCAATAACAGTAACAGCAGCAGCAGCAGCAGCAGCAAGAAACAGTGAAAAAAGGACAACAGTGTTGCTCAAGGAAATACGTCACTCCATAGACCGGAGCCAAATCAAACAGTCCCAGTTCAAAGGTCAAAGCCTCGGCCACTGGGACTCCCTATACGCTTCACCACAGTATAATAAGCTTGTAAGATACAGTTGGGAATATTCAGGGGGAAAAGAGTTTGAGTTACAGTAAGTCCTCGTACTGACACCTGTGAGATCTGCTTCTCCAAAACACACACATACAGTCAGTCGCCCGTAGTGCTTTGCTGTGTGGGTTTACTGCCAAGTCATACAGTTTTAGCAACATGGAGGTCCAGTGGTTTCCCTCGAGGGCTGGAGGGATACGTGACTGAGCGCATGAAGCCAAGGCGATGGGCGTTAGTGAGAACGCTAGTGTTGAGGAGACCGAGAGTTACTGCAGAGTGAGATTAAGCAACAGCACTTCAGCAGACAATATTTCCTCTGTGGAGGACGTGTGTCCACTAAACACACACACACACGCACACACAAACACACACACACACACACACACACACACACACACACACACACACACACACACACACACACACACACACACAGCTGTTTGTGGAATTACAGATCAACCTTCACACTTTGCATTTGAAACCATCTGTTTTTGGGTCAAAATGACCCAGAGCATGAAGATTGGAAATCTTATTTTGTTTTCATCCAAATAAAATGTAAACTACATTTTTTAGGGGAATTTTTGTTGTTGTTCTAAATTACTTGTTTGTTTTTTTTGCCAATAATTTGGTAACACTTTACAATAAGGTTTAATTTGTGTTAATCTTAGTCAGTAGATTGATTTATCGATAGAGGATGTCACTGGTGAACACAGACTTTAATAATAAACGGTTCTTTTCTAAACCAGTGATCTGAGGTGCTGTGGATTTGTGAGCCATTAACCCGCCGCTGCTGATAACCTCCACAGACTCAGACAGCTGTGTGTGTGTGTGTGTGTGTGTGTGTGTGTGTGTGTGTGTGTGTGTGTGTGTGTGTGTGTGTGTGTGTGTTTGCTCTGTGAGATTTAAACACATTGCTCGTCCTAGTGCACTTCATCAGGACGGAGAACATGCTAATAAATATGAGCGATGGGTGAAACCTCCCTCAGAGCTCCAGTGGCTCACACTGACCACAGCAACGTCTCTTTCTGTGAAACTCAGATCCTCCTCTCAGTTCAACTACTGTCTTCCTGGAAGTGAAGGCAGCATCTTTTACTTGTCAACAAACACACACTCATTTACCACAGATCAGCACTGATGCTTCCATAAAGAACCTTTGACATCCATGGAACCTTTCAAATGCACAAAAGTTTCAGTTTTTAGAATGTTCAAATGTTCTTCACACTTCTTTTAAGAACTGATCACTGGAAGGTTCTTTAGGGAACCAAAAATGTTTCTTCAAAGCTCCTATAATGATACGTTTTATGTCTTACAAATGTGCATACGTTTATATACGTCCCATATCTTCTGAATTATCCAGTGAAGTTTAGTTCAGAATACATGTAACGCACATGTAAACGAATATGTGAATATGTGAAAACAATATGATGCAAATCATTAAAACACAACCAAATATGAACTCTGAGATGAGACCATTGGGACCCAAAAGACTCAAACAGGCTTCAGGAGACAAAACATTAGTTATGAAACTGCATCCTTTAGTACTGTGTGTGGTCTGACACAGAGACGGAGAGGAAGAACCTGACAGGAGATATTCAGTTCCAATGAAAATACAGATGCAACTCAGATGGACATATTTTGGACTAAAACACTAGTTGATGCATGCAATTTTTTTTTGGGATGTAAAAATTCTCTCTCTTATCCCAGTTTATTTGCAGAGATAGGCTGTTGTCGGGTGGGATAAATGGAAATTTTATTCCACACCTGTGTTGAAGAGAGACCACACTAAAGTCTGATATGGTTTGAGGGTTTTTCTAGACTAAAAAGACAAGAACTATAGAGCGCGACGGAAACCACCATTTCAAGAAAAGTAAAAGCTTTATTGGCCATTGGCCTTGGATATTGGCCAAGTCAAGCATGTCAAGGACAACAATAGCAACACCTTGCGAGACATACCCACCACAATCCAGCCCTGGAACAATTACTTTGTGAAGATCAGCAATGACGAATTTCCCCATCCACCAATCCAAAGTGCTCACCCTGTCCCTGGCCCCGTCACACCGATCACGACAGCGGAAGTACAGGCAGCTGTCAGGAAGATGGGACAGCTGGGAAATCAACTGGCCGTGGGAAATCAACTGGCCGTGGCGACATCCCTGCCGAAGCCTGGAAACTCCTTGAACGCAGAGGAGCCGAGATCCTCGCCATCATTTTCAACCAAATGACTGACGAAGGTGTGGCTCCGATGGCCTGGATGACCACCGCGGTAACGTTGCAGAATGCTCCAACTACCGGCTGATTCGCCTCATATGCCACACCATGAAGATCTTCAAGCGAATCCTGGACGCAAGACTACGGCAGATCGTCATTATCACGCCAAATCAATGTGGCTTTGCCAAAGGCAGCAGAATGACGGACGCCATCCACGCTGCCCAGCTCATCGTTGAGCAACACCGTTAGAAGAACAAGAGTGCGGAGTCATCAGCATTGATGGCGAAGATCTGAAGAAGGCAACCAATTTCAAGTACCTTGGATCCATTATCAGCAGTGATGGCAATACCCTCCCGAGTCAATGCCGTCTGGATGAAATGATGCCAAGTCACCAGCATCCTGTGCGATTGACGAATGCCCATTCGAATGAAGGCCAATATTTATAAGACCGCAGTACGCCCAGTGGCCCTTTACGGATCAGAGGGCTGGCCGGCAACATCCAAGCACGAGCAGGTCCTCCACATTACGTGATGGAAATGTGAATGCTGCGATGGTGTCTTGGGCTGACGTGATGGGACCACGTGATGAACGAAAACGTCAGAAAATAGACGGGCATCGCCCCGATCGTGGATAAGATGCGAGAAGGACGACTCCGGTGGTATGGCCACGTGATAAGAGGCGACGAAGAATCAATAGTGACAACGGCGCTCTGACTAAGCCCGCACGGCTAACAACCCCTCGGAAGACCAAAAAAGTGATGGCTCGACCGTTGATATGCAGCACATCAACATCGGCCCAGAGGATTCCCTGGATAGAGCCAAATGGAGACGGGCGTGCAAAACAGCGGACCCTGCTAAAATTGCTAGGAAGAAAAAAAGCTTTTACTCATGTATTTTATATTGTAGAATAAAACCACTGACTTTTCCAGGTTTTGGCCTACAAAAAGATGTCATACCCACGGCAAAAATTATTATTATTTTTGTAAACTGAAATAAAATAATGCAAATAATGCCTATGAAGACTGGTCAGAAACATCAGAGCTCTGTGTGGGACTGTTTCGAGTTCTGAAGAATATCATCGAGGATGAAGCAGTATATCATCAAATGCATTGCATCCATGTGTTTCGTGATCCAGAAAACAACTTTCCATGGATGACATGCATTTTTGTGACATGCAAAACTAAAATGTACAAAAATAATTTTCTCAAACGTTAAGTGTTTAACCAGATTTGCAATGGCAAAATAGATCAAGGTCCATATGATCGATGCTACATTTGAATGCACTTCACAGAAAATACAAAATGTTAGTATTGTTGCTCGTGTCAAACAACATGTGAAGTGAGTGAAGTGTTTGGCATCAAGCATCATTAAAGATGAATTACTCACTCACTCATTAATTTGACACTTGCTTTAAAAAGAGCGGCAACAGCGGATCCACATCTGCTCTCCCGCTAACCATGACCTCCCACAGTCGCTAATCCTGTAAAGATACGCATCCCGCCGCGAGTCTGGGGACGACGCACCATCGCTCACGGGGTCCTCCAGTCACGTTCTCCAACTCCCTCCTCTGCTTTTGATTTAGGAGCATGAGAGAGCAAGAAATTCACAGGACCCTGCAGACATATGGTTCTTCTCAAAGCAGTAGTACAATTACATCATTGTCACTTAAGCGAACGAACGCCATCTTATCTGCATGTGAGAGATACGTGTGTTCAGACGGGAGGCTTCCTGTTTCTGCGTCCAAAAAGCCAGGAGAACATTTGTTCAAAACAAGATAAATTACCCACTTTAAGTGCATTTCGTCATATTAGTCAGAAGACGTTTTGACAGATTCAAATCAAATATAAACAGAGTTGAATATCTTTACTGGGAAAATCACCTCTCAGAGTCTCTGTGTCAAAGTGCACAACAGTTTAACGTTTCACAAAGAAGATTTGTTTCTTCCTGTGCACCATTTAAAAAAGCTTTCTTTTTTTTTTTATCAAATGGGCTGTTTTAATAGCCATGGTTTCATGCTCATAAACTACGATGGAAACACATTTACCGAACAAATCCCTCCAAACCTCAGGATAACTGGCCTAATCAGCGGACCAATGGCGTCGCAGCATCTCAAATGTTGGTTTGGTGGCTCTGAAACGCCAGGGAGTCTGTGATCAGAATCATTTGGTTTAATTTCTCCAGAGGCATCTCACACCATTGTGTATGTGTGTGTGTGTGTGTCTGTGTGTGTTCCTCCAGAAGCGTCTCACACCATCGTGTATGTGTGTGTGTGTGTGTTCCTCCAGAAGTGTCTCACATCATTGAGTGTGTGTGTGTGTGTGTGTGTGTCTGTGTGTGTGTGTGTGTCTGTGTGTGTTCCTCCAGAAGCGTCTCACACCATTGAGTGTGTGTGTGTCTGTGTGTGTTCCTCCAGAAGCGTCTCACACCATTGAGTGTGTGTGTGTGTTCCTCCAGAAGCGTCTCACATCATTGAGTGTGTGTGTGTGTGTGTGTGTGTGTGTGTGTGTGTGTGTGTGTGTGTGTGTGTGTGTCTGTGTGTGTTCCTCCAGAAGCGTCTCACACCATTGAGTGTGTGTGTGTGTGTTCCTCCAGAAGCGTCTCACATCATTGAGTGTGTGTGTGTGTGTGTCTGTGTTCCTCCAGAAGCGTCTCACACCATTGAGTGTGTGTGTGTGTGTTTGTGTGTGTCTGTGTGTGTGTGTGTGTGTCTGTGTGTGTGTGTGTGTGTGTGTGTGTGTGTGTGTGTGTGTGTCTGTGTGTGTCTGTGTGTGTGTGTGTGTGTGTGTCTGTGTGTGTGTGTGTCTGTATGTGTGTGTGTGTGTGTGTGTTTGTGTGTGTCTGTGTGTGTGTGTTTGTGTGTGTCTGTGTGTGTGTGTTCCTCCAGAAGCGTCTCACACCATTGAGTGTGTGTGTGTGTGTGTTCCTCCAGAAGCGTCTCACATGATTGTGTGTGTGTGTGTCTGTGTGTGTTCCTCCAGAAGCGTCTCACACCATTGTGTGTGTATGTGTGTGTTCCTCCAGAAGCGTCTCACATGATTGTGTGTGTGTGTGTCTGTGTGTGTTCCTCCAGAAGCGTCTCACACCATTGTGTGTGTATGTGTGTGTGTGTTCCTCCAGAAGCGTCTGGTACACAGTAACAACGAGAACAGAAAGTGCAGTGCAATGTCAGTGTATCGATGTTTATCCTGACGTGAAGTCACGTGATGTTAAGTGACTGAGTTCAGGAGTCTGATGGCCTGGGGGAAGAAGCTCCTCCTGAGTCTCTCAGTTTTGGCCATCAGGCTTCGGAAGCGCTTACCAGATGGCAGCAGCGTGAAATGAGGGTTTGCAGGGTGATTAGAGTCCTTGATGATCTTAGTAGCTCTACCTTTGCAGCGTTTGGTGTAGACGTCCTGCAGAGACGGGAGAGCTGACCCTGAGATACGCTCGGATAAGCACACGACTCTTTGCAGGGCTTTGCAGTCATGACTGGTGCTGTTCCCATACCACGCTGTGATATGGGAACAGCACCAGTGATGATGACTCTGATAGCATGTGAAGGCAGCATTAATCGCAGTAAGGTGTTTACATCACACATGCAAACCTCTTATATGCAATTTTCATATTTGCTATTTCATATTTTTGGGTAATTTTACTGCCAATACACATACGCCAATGCACAAATGATGAACTCGCATACAGTACGTGTGTTACTGGTCAATCTCTTCCAGTTTGCCGGTTCTTTGTTATCAGACCAAAGTCATTTTTTCGGTGACATGCCTTAAACGTCTCTATTTCGATATTTCCACCATTAAATTCATATTGACAAAATTAACTTAGTTTCTTCAGCACACTAAAAATGCACATGCACGCTTCGATCAGAGTTGCGATTAAAGTGTTTACATGCCTGTTTGTGATTAAAATCAGCATACTTAGATTATGAGCTTAATTGCATCAATTTGCTTTGTTTACGTGAGGTAAAGTTTAATTACAATATCACCTAAATCTCATTATAATTGCATTGAGGGTGCATGTAAAAGAAGTCATTAAAAATGATGTATTCTGTTTACTGTCTTATAGAAACTGTTAAGCTTGTACAACACACATAAAGTCTGTCCTGTTTTGAGTCTGTTTCTTTCCTCATTGTAAACTCAACACACTCAGTGATGTTCATAAACACAAACAGAAACACAAAGATTCCCAAAAGCAGTCATCATATAAAATGTTCCTTTAAGAAGCATGAAAACTGATTCCTTCTCCAATCAAAATAAAAGTCTTGAGTAATATAGACCAGCAATGTGTGTTTTCCATAGCACGCTATTATTCCAGTGCATAAAGGAATAAAGGGATACTCATGACATGCATGAAGCAGCAAACCTATCTGCTCTTTTGAAAAGAGCACCAGTCTTTTTATAATATACATGTCATGTCTGACGTTATATTTGGCACTGATTCGCAGCTCTATCTTTGTTCTCTCTTGAGGAACATAAAGTAATGAAGTTGTCACGGCATTCTGCGCTGAGAAGAGTTTCAGATGCATGAGATACGACATGTTCCTCCTCCTTCACAGTCTTACAGCAAACAGACTGTTAATTACAGTAAAATAAAGACTTTCTCAGTTTAACCAACAAAAGAAGTGAAGTTTGACTGTTCTAGTTTGATAGTACAACACACTGAGGCAAAATTTTCAACTAGGGAATGAAAACAATGTACAAAAACATTTTGCTCTTCTATCAGCTTGAATCAGTCGGCCCATTCTCCTCTGACCTCTAGCATCAACAAGGCATTTTCTCCCACAGGACTGCCGCATACTGGATGTTTGATTCAACAAGGTGCTGAAAGCATTCTTTAGAAATGTTGGCCCATATTGATAGGATAGCATCTTGCAGTTGATGGAGATTTGTGGGATGCACATCCAGGGCATTTAAGCTCCCGTTCCACCACATCCCAAAGATGCTCTATTGGGTTGAGATCTGGTGACTGTGGGGGCCATTTTAGTACAGTGAACTCATTGTCATGTTCAAGAAACCAATTTGAAATGATTCGAGCTTTGTGACATGGTGCATTATCCTGCTGGAAGTAGCCATCAGAGAATGGGTACATGGTGGTCATAAAGGGATGGACATGGTCAGAAACAATGCTCAGGTAGGCCATGGCATTTAAACGATGCCCAATTGGCACTAAGGGGCCTAAAGTGTGCCAAGAAAACATCCCCCACACCATTACACCACCACCACCAGCCTGCACAGTGGTAACAAGGCATGATGGATCCATGTTCTCATTCTGTTTACGCCAAATTCTGACTCTACCATCTGAATGTCTCAACAGAAATCGAGACTCATCAGACCAGGCAACATTTTTCCAGTCTTCAACTGTCGAATTTTGGTGAGCTCGTGCAAATTGTAGCCTCTTTTTCCTATTTGTAGTGGAGATGAGTGGTACCCGGTGGGGTCTTCTGCTGTTGTAGCCCATCTGCCTCAAGGTTGTGCGTGTTGTGGCTTCACAAATGCTTTGCTGCATACCTCGGTTGTAACGAGTGGTTATTTCAGTCAAAGTTGCTCTTCTATCAGTTTGAATCAGTCGGCCCATTCTCCTCTGACCTCTAGCATCAACAAGGCATTTTCTCCCACAGGACTGCCGCATACTGGATGTTTTTCCCTTTTCACACCATTCTTTGTAAACCCTAGAAATGGTTGTGCGTGAAAATCCCAGTAACTGAGCAGATTGTGAAATACTCAGACCGGCCCGTCTGGTACCAACAACCATGCCACGCTCAAAATTGCTTAAATCACCTTTCTTTCCCATTCTGACATTCAGTTTGGAGTTCAGGAGATTGTCTTGACCAGGACCACACCCCTAAATGCATTGAAGCAACTGCCATGTGATTGGTTGATTAGATAATTGCATTAATGAGAAATTGAACAGGTGATCCTAATAATCCTTTAGGTGCGTGTACAATCCTTTATGCAGGTGAAAATGTGAAGTCGGCTTTCAAACTTCTCACAGGTCTCTAGATCCATGAGTCAAACAGGCCCAGCCTCCGTTAACCTTGTCTGACAGGTGCTCGAAATTCATTGGCTGACGGAGGCTGTGTTTTTCAAGATACGTGAATGTCTTCGTAGACAATTGCGGCACCTTGAACAAAGACATCACATACCAGATTTCAAGTCAATCAGAATGACTGTAGCATAGCTATAGACATTTTAGTTTTTTTTCAATTTATAGCGCCACCAAGTGGCCAGTCGCCACGTCCTTTTTCATACATCCACAGACCAAGCCAGTACACAGGTGTACCAAGTTTGGTGAAATGATCTCATTCCATTCAAGAGGGAAAGTCATTTTAGAGAAGCTAAGTGGCCAACGTTTTTTGCGTCCCATCATGAATGTGAATCAAAATTTCGATATTTGATTTCATAATTATTGATATTCACACTCAAGAGAATGCACTTGTTTGGTTCGGATCAGGATCAGAAAAACCTAAGAACAGTTAGCAAAAGTATTTTTTTCAAAAAATCCAAAATATGTTTTGTTTGTCTTGAGCCAAGGATTCCTTGAGTCTACGCCTAACGGTTTAGGAGTTATGAGCGATTTCATACTTTTCACCACTGTAGTGCCCCCGTCAGGCATATTTGGGCAAGCTTTGGTGACGTTGTAGACGGTGTGAGTACTACCATCCCACAAAGTTTCAAGTCTCTACGACTTGCGGTTTGGTCTGCCTGAACACTTTTAGAGGAGAATGCTGATTTCTGAATTCTAACAATTACAATAGGGTTTCAGCGCTAACAACCCCTACTTTTTAAGGGTGTGTCTTTTATAACTGTACATGCAGTACATAAATCAGTCAACGCAGGTAAGTGCGACTCTTTTCCTTCCTCAGAATGTGTGAAACAGGTTTTCCTCTCAGTTCAGGAGAGAACATTTAAAACAGAAAGCTGACATTCCTGATTCTGAGCCAATACACAATCTCCATATACATCAGAGAATATAACGACATTCACCACAACTGACATGCAATATAGGTTTGGTTTTAATTTAGTCTATTAGTCTTAGTCTCACTTTTTTATTTTCTAGTCTTTTAGTTTTATTTTCTTATCTTCTAGTCTCTATTTGATTATTTACAGGGCATCATCCAGATTCTGCTTAGTCTGTTCAAATTGGACGACAGTAATCACAATAGCCTGGATAGTTTCTTTGAGCAAATGTTGTCCATCTTTCTCAAGCATTCAATAAAAATAAACATGTGTTAAAAATAAATCCCAAACAAAAGAAGCGGTGGTGTGAAAGTCCGGAAACGACCTTTCCTCTGGCTCTAAACCGCTTCCTCCAGGCCGTCTGAGGACACCAATCTTTCACCTGATCTACGGTGATAGTGACCCTCACTTAATAAAATAACCCAGAGATACGGACAGGAAGTCACTGCAGGACACACAGGAAGTTGGTAGAACTCCAGGAACATGTTTTGGCATGACGGTCGGTAATAACAAAAAAAGAGTTTTGGACTCTAAGATTCACGCTGCGGTTTCCTGTTTTCTTTGCTTAAAAGAAACAAAGCTCTTCTGCTCTGCAGTACCAAACAAAGCTTCTGAAATCTATTTAGAGAATAATCCACTAAACGCAAGAAATGCTTTAATGTGCAGCTGCAAAAGGGACATCCAGGCTTTCTTATATTTTGTGCATTGAGCCTCAAATGTCGATGAATGTCTATAGACCCATCAACAGTAAAATACGATTTCAAGACATGTCTAGAATGTTTATACACTCTTAAAAATAAATGTTCGTTGTGCAAACCTTATTAAAATGGTTATCCTGCCAAAGTATCTTTTTCACCATGTTCCAGAGTGCATTAGTAAATCCTTTTTCACTAATTTAGATCAGCAATTGATTCCTTTGGAATAACAGGCCAGCTCGCATCAGGAAAACAGTTCTCCAGCTTCCCAAATCTGAAGGGGGTTTAGCGCTTCCAAATGTCCGTTACTACTTTTGGGCATGTAACATTAATTAATTACTTTACTGGGTTGGCCCTATGTGCCCCTATCCCGCATAAAGACATATCTTCCTCTCATTCTTTACTTTCCCATATCTGTTCCCAGCTTCCCCTTTTTGAGCAACCCAATAGTTATCAATACTATTAAGATTTGGCTTCAATTCAGGAAACAATTTGGTCTGCACAAAGCTTCAATTCATGTGCCAATTTTCAATAATCATTGATCCCCCGTCCCTCTCAGACAGCGTCTTTGATATTTGTGCAGCTAAGGGCCTTTCTACTCTGAATGACTTGTATGAAAACCAAGTGTTCTCCTCTTTCTCTTCCTTATCTGCTAAATTCAACCATCCTAATAGCCATTTTTTTAGTTTTTTTTCAAGCAAGCAACTTTATTCAAAAGTTGTTTCCCCATTACCCCAATCGTCCACCTGAGTCAGAACTTGATTTGACTCTCACCCTTGACCCTGGTCAAAGACGGTTGATATCTACCATTTATGGTAGAATAATCTCCCTATCCTCATCTCCGACTGACTCCCTTAAGCAAACCTGGAAGCAGGATTTGGGCTTTGGCATTTCTGAGGACCAGTGGAAAAACATACTTAGTTTAGTTCATTCTTTGTCTATTAGTGCCAGACATGCCCTAATGCAATGTGAAGTGCTTCACAGAGCCCATTTTACTAATGCCAAATTGGCTAAAATGTTTCCTAACAGAAGTGATGCCTGTAACAGATGCAGACAATCCCCAGCTGATCATCTTCACAGAACTCACTCCCAGGTCCTTAATACCACCATTGCCCCTAATTCCCTGACTGTCCTGTTTGGCCTTTCCCCAACCCTGAATATACTAGTCCATAGCACACCGCGTCATTGCCTTTACCACCTTGCTAGCATCCACCTTGAAAAAATGAGACATTCTCTCAAAGGATCACTGAGATCCTTTTATAAAACTTGGGGCCCTGTACTGGCTACTATTGAGGGCCTTCTATTTAGACTTCTATGTGGGGGAAAGACTTTCTACTTTTTTTCTTTCTGGCCTGGCTCGCAGTCTCCGCTCTAATTCATCCCAAAGGTGTTCTATCGGGATGAGGTCAGGACTCATGATGAGTGCAGGCCAGTCAAGTTCCTCCATACCAAACTCGCTCATCCATGTCTTTATGGACCGATGCTTTGTGCACTGGAGCGCAGTCATGTTGGGACAGGAAGGGGCCGTCCCCAAACTGTTCCCACAAAGTTGGGAGCATGAAATTGTCTGAAGCATTAAGAGTTCCTTTCACTGGAACTAAGGGACCAAGCCCAACCCCTGAAAAACAACCCCACCCCATAACCCCCCCTCCACCAAACTTTACACTTGGCACAATGCAGTCAGGCAAGTCCCGTTCTCCTGGCAACCGTCAAACCCAGACTCGTCCATGGGATTGTCAGACAGAGAAGCGTGATTGGTCACTCCAGAGAACACGTCTCCACTGCTCTAGAGTCCAGTGGCGGCGTGCTTTACA
>CM031959.1:41732348-41759848 GCA_018749465.1 Paracanthobrama guichenoti | reverse complement strand
TGCGAAAAATCAATGAAGTTCTGCTACATTTGCATGTTTTTTCCACCTCTTGTGATCCGGCTGAGTCGACTGCGGTTCCTGCTCGGTTCTCCTGAGGACGGCTGTAATTGTGTTTCCTGTGCTGTAATGTGAAAGAGACTCTGTGTGTTCCTCTTCTTTCCAGGAATATAAAAGAAAAGCCCACATAAGTAAACAGAAACATGTGACGGCCGCGAGGAGAGCAAACAGAGGATGATGGATAGGAGTAGAAGAAAAGTGTTCTTAGAAAAGTGACTAACTGGAAATCTTGGTGATGGAGTCCGATCGCTGCGGTCTGATGGTGTGGAGATGAGGACCGGCGGGCAGGACATGCATGCAAACACAGCCACAAGCAGCATGGACATCAGAATGCACACCATTTACTTTTGCATTTATCAAAATGCATTGCTTAATTTCATTTTGGCCGTCATCAAGGAGGTCTGCATTACCTGGAGTTATGCTCCATCCACTCGCATTCACATTCATCTCAAAGACAGCCGCTTCCGTTGGAAGTCTTGAAGTTTCTGAGCCAATCACCTGCGCCGTAAACACCATGTGACTAATGACTCTCGAGCCGCAGGATTGGCTGATGATGCCATCTCAAACCTTCAGTCAAAGGAAACATGTCCGTTCTGTCACATGCATAGATTAAAGTGCCCTGAGAAACCAGAAAACATGGATGAAAATCAAATCTTCAAACATCCTAATGAGGAAAAAGAAACTTTTGTGTAACATTAAGACAAAAAAATAACATCTCCATTGATGATTTATTCACAACTACTGTTTTGATGGATGTACAATACAGGCATCAGGATCTGAAGCTGAATCCGTGATCGGCCCCTAAACATCGGCTGCCCACTCGTTTATTGCGGTGCATTGTGGGATTGAATGACGTCCACTATGCTTTTCAGACACAGATGGCTGCCCCCTCAAATAATGCCAAATAATTGAGGGTGTGGGGGCGAGTTTTCTGCAAATCACATCAAGATCTCAGATACATAAATTACAATCACACCAGCTATTACAAAGAGATTCGAGTCAGTAAAACACTTTAAAAAAAAAAAAAATATATATATATATGTATACACATTTTAAAGAAAGACAGCACACACTTTGAAAGCAAAATATTACAAAATATTCTGTTTGTCCAAACAATGAAAATCTCTTTACGCTTGTACTTCAGTCTGCATTGATGGTTTATTTGACTGGGAACCGTTTTCAAGTCCATATTTCTTCCTGACTATATAATAATAACAATAATATAATACTGGCACTATTGTCTTCTGTAGCGCTGAACTGAACTTGATTGGAGAACTCTGCAACATCGATCGACAGTTATTGAACTGAAGTGAGCTGAGAGTAGAGATGCTTTACAGCAGAATCCAGTTTGAAATAGAATTTCGCAACATTGATTTTTTTTCAAGAACATGAAGTATTTATGAATATTCAAGGCAAAAATGTTTGTTGCAAAAAAGGCTTTATTGATGTTCTGCTGTCAAATCAAAGGTAAAAGTGAGTTTCACGCCGTCTCCTCCTCTTCCTCCCTCTTCATCTCCTCGATCAGCCTCTTCCTCTCTTCCGCTTGTCTCAGTCGCATCAGCACCACGCTCTCGTAGTCGCGCTCGCTACGTAGACAACTCTGAGAAACACACACAAAGCTGATTTAATCAACAGTTTTTGACATCTGGTTGAGCTGCTGGTTGAGTGTTACATTCACACAAATAAATTCTGGAAGTCAATTGTATTTGTTTCAAAGCAGCTTTACAGAAAATCAGGATATTAGTGTTTATAATATCCATGCAATTTTTTCATTCCACAAAAGGTTCTTTAGATTTCTTCAGACACTAAAAAAAAAAAAAAGGTTATTTTAAGAGCTGACCACTGAAAGGTTCTTTGTGGAACCAAAACTGGTTATTTTATGGCATCGCTGTGAAAACTTCCCTTTGGAACCTTTATTTTTAAAGGGGTCATGAACTGAGAAATATAAGCTTTTATATTTATACTGACCGACGCTTTTGACATATAAGAGGTCGTCATACTATAACGATATCCTGTAAGTTTCAGAACTAAAACCTTCCTTGTTAGTCCAAAAACTATGATGGCCCAGTAGTGCACAACACAACGAAATGAAGCCGCGACACAACGGAATCAAGCCGCGACACAACGAAATGAAGCCGCGACACAACGGAATCAAGCCGCAACACAACGAAATGAAGCCGCAACACAACGGAATCAAGCCGCGACACAACGGAATCAAGCCGCAACACAACGGAATCAAGCCGCAACACAACGAAATGAAGCCGCGACACAACGGAATCAAGCCGCGACACAACGGAATCAAGCCGCAACACAACAGAATCAAGCCGCGACACAACGAAATGAAGCCGCGACACAACGAAATGAAGCCGCGACACAACGGAATCAAGCCGCGACACAACGGAATCAAGCCGCAACACAACGAAATCAAGCCTCACAAATCTCTTATTTACATTGTGTTGGCATCGTTAGTTATGACGAAAGCATTCGTTAGTGTGCAGAAAACACAAGATCACTGCATTCATGAGCTCAACATGTCTGTGATCGGCTACAATGATCATCACTGCAATCTTTCATGCCACGATCTAAATATAATGCCAATTATACATAATCAACACTTTTCACAATTAGTTAACCTTGAGAGCTGTAATAGTAAAAATTTTTGAAAGCGTTCCACATACTCATTTCATATGCAAAGATGTTAGCCAATCACAGCAGTGGGCATTTACACTGAAGGCTCACAGCAGCCAATCACAGCAGTGAGCGTTCACACTGAAGTCTCACAGCAGCCAATCACAGCAGGGGGCGTTTACACTGAAGTCTCACAGCAGCCAATCACAGCAGTGGGCGTTCACACTGAAGTCTCACAGCAGCCAATCACAGCAGTGAGCGTTCACACTTAAGTCTCACAGCAGTGGGCGTTTACACTGAAGTCTCACAGCAGCCAATCACAGCAGTGGGTGTTTACACTGAAATCTCACAGCAGCCAATCACAGCAGTGGGCGTTTACACTGAAGTCTCACAGCAGCCAATCACAACAATGGGCGTTTACACTGACATCTCACAGGAGACACGCCCTTTCGAACAGAGTGTTCAGATCAGAGGCTAAAATCAGGGCAGGAAAAATTCTTTTTATTTTTAAATTATGACAATTTTGGATGTAAAGTATAGTTCATGATCCCTTTAATGGCGTATATTGTTTTACATAAGTGTTCTGTTTGTATGCAGGTAAAGTAGATTCTACTACATATGCAACTTTCATCCTCATGAACAACCTGTTTTAGATCACAAACAGCATTCAGATCAGCTGAGCTCAGAAATCTGACTCAGATCTTCTAGAATGTGGACTCTGTTGTGTTTGAGTCAGTGGTTTGTTGAGTTCCTGTTGTGTTTTGGGTCACTGATTCAGCATTAGATCACAGAGAGACACTCGAGGCATCTCGCTCGGCGCAGCAAACATCAGATTTAGTGCTGATACTTCAGAGTTTGTTGTATGTGAATGTAATGTGGTACACAAAAAAAGGAGTTCTAAATTACTTGTAATTATTTGTGAAGTTTAGTAGCAATTTCTGAGTGAAAACTCTTCTACACCAAATTTCGTTCAGTGTATAAGCATGTGCTTCAATGCTAAAAACCCCAAACCCTAAGCATGAAACCTCAGCATATAATGCACAACAGGTTTTCATCTCTAAACGCTCTCAGATTAAGTGTCTTTGCTTCAAACAGCTCATCACCGCTTCAGAAAGAAGTAATAAGCAACTATAATGCGCTCAACAAACCCCAGAAGGACTTCACAGCAATTAAAGATAATTAATCAACACGCGGGAATGTCGGTCAGCCAATCACAATCACTGGTATCATGTATGGCACGACTTTCAATTGACCTATCGGTAAGCCCCGCCCCCTTGGTTACTGTTGCTAACACGGACAAACAAACAGAGTTGCTAACTGTCTTACAATGCCTCTCTCCCCTCCATCCTGGATATTTTCCTTGCACCATGCTTCCGCAAAGCAAACAGTATCGTGAAGGACCCCACCCACCCCTCCCACAGTCTCTTCCAGCTCCTTCCATCAGGAAGACGGTTCAGGAGCATCAGAGCCCGCTCCGCCAGACTGCTCAACAGCTTTTTCCCCCAGGCTGTGAGAGCCCTGAACTCAAATCCCCCCCGCCCCTCCCTGAGACCCCATACAAACCCCCTTCCTCCTGAAACATAAACCAAAAAACAAAAAGTGCAATTTGAAGTGTGCTACACACAGGTGAGTGGGCCGGAAAAAAACACCTGTAGTAACACACTCTCCCCTATGCGCACTAGTCACATTCACACACTGCTGTGTGTACATAAGCCCACAAAAGACTCTATAATATATGTATGTTTACATGCTCATGAACTACAATAATCTTGCACTGTTCCCCAGACATGTATAGGTTAACATTTATATTTATATATAGTATATTTATAGTCAATCTGTCAGTAGGTTAGTTATGTATAGGTTTATAGTGTTTTACTTCATGGTTGTATGTCTGTACTTATGTAGCACCGTGGTCCTGTGAGGCACGACATTTCGTTTCACTGTATGTCCCCACATGTAGCGGAATGACAATAAAGCTCAACTTGAACTTGAACGATAGCTGTCAGTGTGAAAACCTTGTCTCAAGATGTTTTTGGACACAAAAGGACCACCTCTCGTCGAGGAGCATTCAAGTGGGACTTGAATATGCCACGGAGGGATATATAAAAGATTTTAAAATAAATATGGTGGGTAACAAGATTAATTTGGAAGCGAGGGTTTACAGATCACAAGTGGGAGAAGCCTCATGTTATGGTCATCACGATCGCAGATGACAACATCCAGGATCAACACTGTTCGTGTACCGCAGGGTAAGATTAAATAAATGTACATTTAACCAGTTTAATATGAAGAGGCACTGAAATGTAGACCTTCGTTTACGTGTGTTAATGTTACATGACGTGAGAACAGCTATTTAGGTTTGTATGTTAGCAGGGACTCACTAACTATAATCGCAACTTAATGAGAGTATGACACCCAGAAAATCCTCTCAGGATACCTGGAGTCAGTGTTACAGTATCCCGGGCACATCTTTTTACCCTTTTTGTAGCATAAACACCGTCAAACCGATGAGAGCTTCGGATCTTCCAATGTTTCTCTACGGCGCTGAAACCTAAAGATGTCAGAGTTCCGGTCCCTGTGCGACTGATACTCAAATGCCATTGGCTCACCTGCTTTCGAGGGGAGGGGCTTACCGATAGGCCAATTAACTCTCTGTTAAACGGTTTAAGACTGGCTGATATGATTAACCTCAAGATATGTCATTTTAATAGTAAATTAGATTTTAATACTCCAAAAGATTACAAAAAGTCCAAGTTTGAAGTCGACGCAGACAGCAGAGACTGGGCACATCACCATTATGTTCATGTGACATGCTTAATGTTATTAAATGCAATAAGTGCAGTACTCACATGCACAGAAAGCCGCCTCTCGGATGGCGTAATATCCCGAATTCAGTTCTCTTCTGCAGCTTATATGGTCAAATACACACAAAATGATGCCAAAATGCCCGTTTTGGAGTGTAAACATAAACACATTCAGGTATGTCTTAAGTGGACTAAACAGTTGAGGAATAAAGTGTGTGTAACAGTATATTGGATCCGTGCGTTCGCTCTTAAAGCGACAGCAGCCTAATAGCCCTGCTTCCATCTGTGCACTTAATGTTAATCAAACAACAAAACACAGAGAAAATCACTCACTGATCTTGACTGAATAACTTGTCTTGTAGCTTTAATAAGAATCTGTATATATTTAATTAATAAAGTGAAGACTAAGGCCCCTATCGGCAGGCACAACGCAAGTGTGTTCTGCTAGTGTCAGCCGGATGCAGTTCTCATGTTCACGTCCAGCTCACGCTGTTTAAATATCAAATGCACTGGCACATCTGTTCACCCATGGGCGTCTGGTCTGAACACCAGGTGTGTTCAGGAGCATTGTTGGTGTGTCGCTATTGTGAGGAACTGAAAACCACTGACCATTGACCAACACAAACCTGCTCTAAAGTCAATAGTGCAGTATTTGTGTGTTATTTAAAGGGTGTGTTAGTAATATGAGCCTATAGGCGGTGCACAACACGCATACACTCTGATTATTACACACACAAGGATACACAGCAACACACACACGTTTAAAAATTAAAAAGAAAGGATTCCTCTCTGGAGAAGCGTTCAGTCTTTCCGCTCACATGTAAATAGTGAATCTGCACAACTGGCTTTTAAAGGGAAAGGGAGATGAGACTCCGATTGGTTTATTGCACGTTACACCCAAAACACACCCATGACTCATTAAGAGATGAGGGACGACCCTCGGCACATGGACCATTTTTTCCTCATACTAAAGTGGATTCGGACACGCCCTAAGAGCACCTGCACCGTGCGTTTCAGACCATGAGCTCAGATCATTACATTATGGCCCTAAGCAGTGTTTTATTTTTACATTTGATTATTCAATTTCTGTTGATAATTAAACCTAATGTAGGCCATCCTGAAACCCTAGTGCCTTTCTAAATAAATTAAAACATTTGTAAATAAATAAATAGCATCATATAACGAGTGACTAGAAACAGGAACGTCCAGATGAATCCTCACAGCGTTTGAGAGCGTATGCGTGTCTGTGAAAACTAAGACAAGCAGGAGAGATGAAGAGAAAGTGATTCTGCAGGGTTAGAAGCATCTGGAAGAGATGACTGGGGTCTCTCGCATCAACCACAGGAGAGAGAGAGAAAGAGAGAAGAGAGACGGAGGGGAAGCACGGCATTCCGGAAGGACGGCTGCCATTAGCATTCCAGCTCCATGAGCTCAGGCCTCCGTCTCCCACCTAACCACCAAATATCACGCAAGCTCAATTAAGTAAATAAACAACTGCTGCATCTTCAATAAACTAAACAAAAGCGGAGAAAAAAAGAGAGGCATCACTTTACACATACAAACTTTCCGAAGCGCTCTCTGGACGGGAACACTGCTGAATCCAGGCCCTGGAGGAGGCCGAGTGTCCCAGATTTCCAGCAGGTCGTGACACAAAAATGGGTCACGGGTCTGAATGTACACCAGCGCTCAAAAGTGACTTCAGCACGGACACATTCAACTGATCCAAAGTGACAGTTGAGACATTCAGAGTGTTACAAAAGATTCTATTTTAAATCACTGCTGTTCTTTTAGAGCTTTCACAGATCAAAGGATCCTGAAATAAAAAAGAGCATCATGGTTTCCACAAATCAGCATATCAGAATGATTTCTGAAGGATCCTGATGCTGAAAATTCAGCTCTGATCACAGGAATACATTACACTTTACTATATACTCACACAGAAAACAGCTGTTTTACATTGGAATAATATTTCACTATTTTAATATTTGTATTTTTGATCAAATAAATTCAGCCTTGGTGAGCAGAAGAGACTTCTTTCAAAAATATTACTGGCCTTTTGAACAGTAGTGTATTCTATTTCAATGTTAAACTATTGTTTACTTTGTATTTCTTTATAAAATCTGAATTCTGAAACAAAACCAATTGAGAATGACAGTATTCACGGTTAGCACACATGAACGGCATCATAATGTTGTAATTATCAGTGGGAAACTGAATGACCGGAATGACCTATGCATTTCATAAACTGTTGATGAAAACCTATTTAACCTATGTGCAAGGTCACACAAAAACAGTGTTACTTTATAAACTATTACAGTATTTATTTCTATTTTGCATATAATAAAAAGCACGAGTTACACTAATTCTCCTCATTTGCTCTTCATTTACCAGTAAGTGAAAAGAGCCCAAGTGCTCATGTTTGTCTGACCAAAATCACTCGACGACAACACATAATTACACCTTCCAAGCTCATGACCGGGACTTCCCAGCATGCAGTGTTTGTTTGCGGTTCATGCATCAGGGAAGGATACTGTGGTGTGTCGACGACATGCTGAGACCCGTACGACACGACGGGACCAAACCGCAGCGTAAACAACACAGGTGACATCAGCGCTCGTCTCGCCGTGACGTCTTCAGCAAACACTCTCGACGGATGTCTCACAGATGAATCCGTTAAATAATGTGCATGGAATTTGACTGTTTTCTTTCCCATAATGACGTTCTGTCTATTAAAAATTGGATTAAAAAAGAAATAGCATCACTAAAAAAATGTAGTACATTTCACAAAGTGTTATTTTAGTATCATTGTGATAATATTATAGTTTTAATCAATATTTCAATTCTTTTCTTTTTTCATTTTAATTCTAGTTAAGGTTTTAGTCATTTTGTTGGCTTTTGTCATGTTTAATAGTTTTTGTAAATATGTCTATATAGTTTTTATTCATCAAGTTAAACTAAATGAAAATAAGAAATGTTGCCTTTTATCTGAAATGAAATAAATATTTTACATTTTATTTCCGTTATTCAAGTAACAAAAATATTGTTATGGCTTTAGTTTCAGTTTTAGTTTAACCCTGTTTGCAAGAAAATACTATTTCAGTCTTTCGACTTCCTAATTTCACATTTAATTCAACATGTTTCTTGCCATTTCTTTGTAATTATTTGTGAAATTTGTTTTAGATTAAATCCTACACTAGTTTTTTTTCAGTGTAGATTAAGACAATTTAAACTAAACCGTATATTTCATAAGCATATTCACATCTGTACTCCACTGTTATTTCAGTTTTATTTAATAGTATCTATTAATATTTAGAATTTGTATATATAGTTTAAGCGTAAATAATTTTATTAGGGTATTTTGTCATTTTGTAGTGTCCGCTCAACTGTGTTCCTTCCTAGGGAAAGAAATTATATCTATGAAAAATTTCAGTCTGGATTCATTCGATCACAGCACAGAAACTGTGCTCGTTAAAATTACAAACAAATGACCACTATTTACTAATTTTACTTGACCTTATGCCACATTCCAGGCAACCCGTGTTTTCCCAACCTTCTACCCATGAAAGTGCACTAGAACAGGAGTCAAACCCGAGACTTCCCACCCGTGAACTTGTACTAGATCGATGTGCTCCCAGTTACGCGCTCTGACGTCACACAGCCCGCGAAACAACAATGGCAGCCCCTACAAATGCGGTACCAAATACCAAATATACACTCACCTAAAGGATTATTAGGAACACCACACTAATACTGTGTTTGACCCCCTTTCGCCTTCAGAACTGCCTTAATTCTACGTGGCATTGATTCAACAAGGTGCTGAAAGCATTCTTTAGAAATGTTGGCCCATATTGATAGGATAGCATCTTGCAGTTGATGGAGATTTGTGGGATGCACATCCAGGGCACAAAGCTCCCGTTCCACCACATCCCAAAATGCTCTATTGGGTTGAGATCTGGTGACTGTGGGGGCCATTTTAGTACAGTGAACTCATTGTCATGTTCAAGAAACCAATTTGAAATGATTCGAGCTTTGTGACATGGTGCATTATCCTGCTGGAAGTAGCCATCAGAGAATGGGTACATGGTGGTCATAAAGGGATGGACATGGTCAGAAACAATGCTCAGGTAGGCCGTGGCATTTAAACGATGCCCAATTGGCACTAAGGGGCCTAAAGTGTGCCAAGAAAACATCCCCCACACCATTACACCACCACCACCAGCCTGCACAGTGGTAACAAGGCATGATGGATCCATGTTCTCATTCTGTTTACGCCAAATTCTGACTCTACCATCTGAATGTCTCAACAGAAATCGAGACTCATCAGACCAGGCAACATTTTTCCAGTCTTCAACTGTCCAATTTTAGTGAGCTCGTGAAAATTGTAGCCTCTTTTTCCTATTTGTAGTGGAGATGAGTGGTACCCGGTGGGGTCTTCTGCTGTTGTAGCCCATCCGCCTCAAGGTTGTGCATGTTGTGGCTTCACAAATGCTTTGCTGCATACCTCGGTTGTAACGAGTGGTTATTTCAGTCAAAGTTACTCTTCTATCAGCTTGAATCAGTCGGCCCATTCTCCTCTGACCTCTAGCATCAACAAGGCATTTTCGCCCACAGGACTGCCGCATACTGGATGTTTTTCCCTTTTCACACCATTCTTTGTAAACCCTAGAAATGGCTGTGCGTGAAAATCCCAGTAACTGAGCAGATTGTGAAATACTCAGACTGGCCCGTCTGGCACCAACAACCATGCCACGCTCAAAATTGCTTAAATCCCCTTTCTTTCCCATTCTGACATTCAGTTTGGAGTTCAGGAGATTGTCTTGACCAGGACCACACCCCTAAATGCATTGAAGCAACTGCCATGTGATTGGTTGATTAGATAATTGCATTAATGAGAAATTGAACAGGTGTTCCTAATAATCCTTTAAGTGAGTGTAGCTGCAAGCAGCACTTATTGGGACCAAGCGCAAAGAAGAAGACAAGACATGCCAAAATGGCTGGGGGTGTCAGACCAATTGTAGCAAAGAGCCACTGAAGACCTAATAAGATCATTTAAGGTAAAATAGCTGAAAAATTATAAATAGTCAATAATAATGATTTAATGGTTTATCACTTTCAACCAATAGGTGGCACAGTTACGAAACTGATGTGGTGTGGTCAGGATAAGGGAACAATGACACATGCAAAGTGTCAGTATGTCAAAGCACTGCAGAGATACAGCCTCAAGAGTCATTTTGGCATCATGCCTCAACTTCGTTGCTGCAGTATACAAAAACGGTTTCATCTATCGACATGAAATCCATAACTATTTGTCGGCAGGGTCTGAAGATGATAGGATTTGATTTTGGTGAAAATTGGACAAACGGTCTAGGAAGAGTTTGAAAAAATAGGTTTTTAACTAATGAAAAGATGTAGGACAGGAAGTTAGTATATATGATCCCGGCATGAGCCAAGGAATGTATTATGACCAGTTTAATTACAATAGGTTAATTTAATCAAAAGTTATTAGCATTTTTGTAAATTTTGACCACAAGGTGGCGCAAGTTCAAAACTTTTTTAGTACCTTCAGGGCATGGTCACGACGACACAGAGGTTCGTAATGATATGCCAAAGCGTTATTAAAACAAAGGCCTAGAATTTTTTTCATAATACTGTATTGAATTCAATGGGAATTTCAAGTATTTTTCCATTACATTTTTTTTGTGTGTGTCCTCGGAATGAGCCCATACATACGTGTGTCAATTTTGGTGAAAATATCTCATTTTGTTTTGGAGTTATAGACATTTATATGAAAAAATCTGACTTTGGCACCTGACTTTGATTGGATTTTACTACCCCTTACTATCAATATTTTGACATTTGGGCATTAGCATATAGCTACCGACCTATGTTTCCGAACTTCTGACGCTGGTTTCGTCTCAATCGGACTAGCGGTTTCAAAGATATCAGCTAACGTTTTATAAGCACTAAATTACAACGCTGCACAAACCATACGCCGAAACCTGGAGAGTCTGGTATCGTTGGACTTGGCAACAATTCAGGAGTCTAATGAGATGACTCCCCTGAAAATAAGTCAACCACACCCAAAGTTATAAGCATTTGAAAAAAAAAATTCTCCACTAGGTGGCGCTGTTTTGAAACTTCTTAGGCTACTTCAGGGCATTGTGGTGATGACCCATACCGAGTTTCATAAAAATCCGTTCATGCGTTCATAAAATACAGCATTTTAGCACATAATTCAAAATGGCACAGACAAAATGGCCAATATGGTAAAATCAGATATCAGTCGACTCGGCATGATGTTCCGAATCTAACGAGACCACCTTTATTTGAATAAAGGTTTCAGAAGTTATAAGCAAAAATTTTTGGCTATGCCATTTTTAGCTGTGCCGAAACGCTGCATGTTGCCTCATGTCATGCTTGTGATGACATGTACCAAGTTTGGTTTGAATACGATAAAGCGTTGCGGAGATATAGCCTTATTTGTATTTTCGCAACCGCTACATAAAATTTGTGTGCGCCTTTATCGAAAACGATTTGATGAATGAACTTGAATTCCAGAATTTTTTGTCGGCACTCCCTGAAGATGATCTGTTTCAATTTTAGTGCAAATCGGACCAATGGCCTAGGAGGAGTTCGAAAAAGAAGGTTTTTCAGACAATTAAAAATGGCGGGAAAATTTGCATAAAGGAAATGACATCATAGGGAATCGAATCGGATTGAGTCAAGGAATCAAAGGAAAAAATAATTTTGTTTCTAGCCATTATGGTTCAAAAGTTATTAGCATAAATATGAGTGAAACTTTGGACAGGTGGTGGCGCTAGAGGGAATGAGTTAGAGACTCCAAATTTGGTGTGGTTACTATTGGTACAGACCTCTATCAGTGTACCAAATTTCACAACTTTCCCGTAAGCGGTTCTATGGGCTGCCATAGACTTCCAGAGCGGAAGAAGGAAGAAGAATAATAAGAACGCCAACGATTTCAATAGGTGCCTAAGCACCTTCGGTGCTTGGCCCCTAAATACATTTCCAAATATACAAATAACGTAAAATAAAAGTTATAACAGCTTCTCTTGCCTTATGCAGGTTTTTTCACCTTTGGGGATAGAAATGATTGTAAATGAGCATAAGCCCCGTACGGTCTGCTAAGCTTTGTTTCCATCTAGCTAACGTTACCACAATTCCTTGAGCTCAGGCAGTTTGTTGTGACTTTGCCTGGAATGCTACAAAGTCGTGAGTTGTGGTTTGAAGTTGTGATTTACGGGCTCAAAAACCTGCCTGGAATGCAGCATTAGTGCTGCGTTCGACACCATAGATCATAAAATACTCTTAGATTGACTACAAATTTACACTGGTATTTAGGGACAGGCATTAAAGGGGTCCTTTAAAATAAGTCTCTGATGTCCCCAGAGTGTGTATGTGAAGTTTCAGCTCAAAATACCCCAAAGATAATTTTTTATACCATGTTAGAATTGTCACTTTTTAATGCTGTTTTTTAAATGCAAATGAGCTGCTCCCTTTCTAGAAGAGGGCGGAGCTTCAAGAGCTTGTGTTAGCAGCTCCAATTACCTCACGCAGACCTCATGTCAGAAACTGTTCAGCCTTTTATGATCAAACCAGAGTCATTCAATGATGGAGAGACTCAAGAGACAACATGTAGAATGTCAGGACGTTTCTGAAGGGATAGAGGATGAATTTATGAGTTAACGATCTTCAGTCATTGATTAGCATATTCTGTCATGATAATCTATAAACCGCTGGTGTGGGAACTGTTGTGATATGTCAGAGAATATCTGCTGATGAAGAGAGAACAGGGATAGTTTAGTTTAATTACGGTTACAACTTATGATGTCATCTTGCTTTATGACATGCTGTTGCATTTGTGTTCTTACTGTATCAATAAATGTGAAAGACATTTCAACATCTTCTCAACATGTTCCCGGGGCAGGGTTTATGTAAATGTGAAGGTTAGTGATGTCACTAACTCGTTGTAGTCTCTACCAGCTGTTTGTTGTAGTCCTTTAAAAAGTGATTTCTGTAAAAGAAAATATCTCCCTTTGCTCAAACAGCAACATTACACACTAACTAAAGTTAAAAAAGTCAAATCATGATCAACCACGCCTTTAAAGGTGCAGTGTGTAGTATTTATGAGGATCTATTGACAGAAATGCAATATAATAGACATAACTATGTTTTCAGTGGTGTATAAAGACCTTACATAATGAGCTGTTATGTTTTATTACCTTAGAATGAGCCGTTTGATCTACACACACCCTTACAGTGAAATCGCCATGTTTCTCACGGTAGCCTAAGCGGACAAACTTCTCTACAGAGCGCTAGCTATTCTTTGCTGTCTCAGACGATGACATCTTTGTCCTGTGTCGGCCACCGTAGCTTCTCTATGTGCTTCGAAAGGGAGGGGTGAATGGTTGGCGGTTGTAATTCACACCCTCACCACTAGATGCCGCTAAAACGTATACACTGCACCTTTAAGATCGTATCTATCAGATCGTTACCATTTTGTCTATTTAAACAGGGAAAATCTAAGATGGCATCAGTAAATTATGGAGTGCCACAAGGCTCTGTTATTCTCAATATACAAGCTGCTGCTGGTAATATTATTAGTAAAAACATGTAATTAGTTTCCACCATTATGCCAATGACACATTTCATGTCACAAAAACAGCCTTCTTCCACCTCAGAAACATCGATAAGCTACGCAACATGCTATCCGTCTCTGGTGCAACGTCCATCACTGTAATGCATTACTAGCTGGTTGTCCTGCATCCTCAATAAACAAGCTACAATTAGTCCACACTTCTTCCCAGGTCAAGAAAATATGATCATATAACACCAACTGTATCACCACTATTAAACTCAGCCACAGGTTTTACCTCTGAAACTACAGCACACCAGCTGAATGTGATGAACTGAGCATCTTCAGACAGACAGCGCTCACATTCGTTCTGCGTCTGCCAGACGTCAGGTTGCTTTACTCCCCACGGCCAGATAAACACACACACACACACACTTAAGAGTGATGGCTATAGATAACGGGAGGATGTTGAGAAGAATCTCTTCTCTTCACCCTCGCTCAGATCTCTGGACGCATGGCTATTCTCAAGCGTGTTCAGGTGCGAGGGTTGAAAACCTTGAGCGTTAGAGGCGAACGTCAATCATCCTGGGCCATATCTGTCATCAGGAGCCGTCAGCTTGATAAATGTGTGTCAGACGTTTAATTAGAGATCACTGTGAGACTCAAAACACCACCAAATCAAGACCTACAGAGAGAGAGACAGAGAAGTGAAGAACAGATCACATGAGAAGAGAGATAATGGCTCAGGCTGAACGGAGACACTATTTGAATCACCAGTCAGATTAAAGATATAAAGGTGTGTGTTTTTCAACTCGAGTGTCTCAGATGCTGCCATGTATTTTCCCATAATAGTCTGTTAAAGACAAAAGTAGTTTAGAAAAGTTTATGACTGAGGAACTGCATTTAAAATAAGTCAAATATAAAATACAAAAATAAAATATAGTATAAATAAAAAATTAAATATTGCAATTTAAAAAAGTTTAAATACTTTTTTTTTTTTTTTAAGTTTACTGATTAAAAATTGTGAAAAAGAAATAGTAAATAAAATACTAAAAAGTCATGTGGCACAAAATAACTTCTAAGTATTGTAAAATAAAATATAGTATAAATAAAATATATACAAAAATAAATAAATAAATAAATATTGCAGGACTATTTAAGTGAATTAAAAAAAGTTTAAAGATGATTAAAAATTGTGGATAAAGAAATGCAGAAAATAAAAAAAGTATTGTAAAACAAAATATAAAATAAATAAATAAATGAAATATATATAGTATAAAAATATAAATAAAATATAGCATACAAATACACTCACCTAAAGGATTATTAGGAACACCTGTTCAATTTCTCATTAATGCAATTATCTAATCAACCAATCACATGGCAGTTGCTTCAATGCATTTAGGGGTGTGGTCCTGGTCAAGACAATCTCCTGAACTCCAAACTGAATGTCAGAATGGGAAAGAAAGGGGATTTAAGCAATTTTGAGCGTGGCATGGTTGTTGGTGCCAGACGGGCCGGTCTGAGTATTTCACAATCTGCTCAGTTACTGGGATTTTCACGCACAACCATTTCTAGGGTTTACAAAGAATGGTGTGAAAAGGAAAAACATCCAGTATGCGGCAGTCCTGTGGCGAAAATGCCTTGTTGATGCTAGAGGTCAGACGAGAATGGGCCGACTGATTCAAGCTGATAGAAGAGCAACTTTGACTGAAATAACCACTCGTTACAACCGAGGTATGCAGCAAAGCATTTGTGAAGCCACAACAGGCACAACCTTGAGGCGGATGGACTACAACAGCAGAAGACCCCACCGGGTACCACTCATCTCCACTACAAATAGGAAAAAGAGGCTACAATTTGCACGAGCTCACCAAAATTGTACAGTTGAAGACTGGAAAAATGTTGCCTGGTCTGATGAGTCTCGATTTCTGTTGAGACATTCAGATGGTAGAGTCAGAATTTGGCATAAACAGAATGAGAACATGGATCCATCATGCCTTGTTACCACTGTGCAGGCTGGTGGTGGTGGTGTAATGGTGTGGGGGATGTTTTCTTGGCACACTTTAGGCCCCTTAGTGCCAATTGGGCATCGTTTAAATGCCACGGCCTACCTGAGCATTGTTTCTGACCATGTCCATCCCTTTATGACCACCATGTACCCATTCTCTGATGGCTACTTCCAGCAGGATAATGCACCATGTCACAAAGCTCGAATCATTTCAAATTGGTTTCTTGAACATGACTGAGTTCACTGTACTAAAATGGCCCCCACAGTCACCAGATCTCAACCCAATAGAGCATCTTTGGGATGTGGTGGAACGGGAGCTTTGTGCCCTGGATGTGCATTCCTCAAATCTCCATCAACTGCAAGATGCTATCCTATCAATATGGGCCAACATTTCTAAAGAATGCTTTCAGCACCTTGTTGAATCAATGCCACGTAGAATTAAGGCAGTTCTGAAGGCGAAAGGGGTCAAACACAGTATTAGTATGGGGTTCCTAATAATCCTTTAGGTGAGTGTATGTATAAGCAAATAATTGCAGGACTATTTAAGTGAATTTCAAATTATTATTAAAAATCATGGAAAATAAATAGTAAATAAAATAATGTGGCACAAAAGATTTTCCAAGTATTGTGTGACTGTAGGGAAACTTCCTGTTCAGTGTTAAAGAATAAAACCTCCGCCAGAACACCTGGACACACAATACAGACAAACAACTAAAGCGAATAAAGCCGTCTGACCACATTAAGGGTGTTGCTGAACAGGACATGGAGCTTTTATGCTTGCATAAAATGGAAAGTCAACAGCGTTTAAAACCGGCTTTTACAAACAGCACGTGCGTTACTGTCAACCCCAGCACTCAAATGAGAAATAAACATGACAACATTTAACTAACTATAACTGAGCTGAAAGAGGGTGTGTTTGGGTGTGCGTTCAACCTCTAGAGCTGCGATAACTCCAAAGTGCAAAAACACCAGCCAACAGCTACACAAACAGATGTTTTCAAATATTCCCTATATGATATATGATCACAGTGATTTTCAAAGCAAAGCCTCATTAGCGGAGCAGCTGATCTGAGCATTATACCGTCAGAGGCATTCAGTGAGGAATGTAACACACACCCAGTATGATCCATTAAAAGCGTGTTGCATGTACAGTAAATCTGGCACTGGTGTGAGTAATGCCATCTGATCTCATTAATGCACAATGAACGATCCACGTGGAATGCACAGACCAAATACTGCTTTAAAACTCGCCAACAAAATCCAAACAAAAATTAATAAATCGCATAATATCATGTGGTGCCAGGAGACAGGACGTAAACCGACTAGCACGCACACTGCATAAACACAGACACAGATACTGTCACGTGTCCATAGGGAAAAATGGGAGCGAGGACTCAATAGCAAGAAGGTAGATTTATTTGAAAAATAATAAA
This sequence comes from Paracanthobrama guichenoti, assembly GCA_018749465.1. Classification (NCBI taxonomy): domain Eukaryota; kingdom Metazoa; phylum Chordata; class Actinopteri; order Cypriniformes; family Gobionidae; genus Paracanthobrama; species Paracanthobrama guichenoti. The sequence goes on along the minus strand of CM031959.1, from coordinate 41,742,322 downwards.
ATAAACAAACAAAAACACATGAGGGGTTGGGGAAAACAAACAAATCATAATAAATACAAGGGACCAGGAGAAAACAAACGTGACGCAGGGAATAGCCAACAGGAACAAACGATATACCAACGATAACAAACCAGCACAGGACTGAAGACACAAGGAGATGATAAAGGGAACAAACAAGGCAGGTAACGAGGAGGAACAGGTGGGACAAATCAATCAATGATCAGGTAACAAGAAGGGCGGGGTTAGACAATAGACAGGAGACATAACATCACAAGCACATGGTAGAAAATAACAAACACACAACATGTGGTAACAGATAGACATGTGACAGATACTTGATTGTAAACTGACAATACGTTGATAATGATGCTTAAATATGCACTAAATACATACATATATACACTGATCAGGCATAACATTACGACCTAATATTGTGTTGGTCCCCCTGACCCGTCGAGGCATGGACTCCACTAGACCCCTGAAGGTGTGCTGTGGTATCTGGCACCAAGATGTTAGCAGCAGATCCTTTAAGTCCTGTAAGTTGCGAGGTGGGGCCTCCATGGATCGGACTTGTTTGTTCAGCACATCCCACAGATGCTCGATTGGATTGAGATCTGGGGAATTTGGAGGCCAAGTCAACACCTTGTTGTGCTCCTCAAACCATTCCTGAAGCATTTGTGCTTTGTGTCAGGAGCATTATCCTGCTGGAAGAGCCACAGCCACCAGGGAATACCGTTTCCATGAAAGGCTGTACATGGTCTCAACAATGCTTAGGTAGGTGGTACGTGTCAAAGTAACATCCACATGGATGGCAGGACCCAAGGTTTCCCAGCAGAACATTGCCCAAAGCATCACACTGCCTCCGCCGGCTTGCCTTCTTCCCATAGTGCATCCTGGTGCCATGTGTTCCCCAGGGAAGCCACGCACACGCACCTGGCCATCCACGTGATGTAAAAGAACACGTGATTCATCAGACCAGGCCACCTTCTTCCACTGCTCCGTGGTCCAGTTCTGATGCTCACGTGCCACTGTTGGTGCTTTCGGCGGTGGACAGGGGTCAGCATGGGCACCCTGACTGGTCCGCGGCTATGCCGCCCCATACGCAACAAACTGAGATGCTCTGTGTATTCTGACACCTTTCTATCAGAACCAGCATTAACTTCTTGAGCAGTTTGAGCTCCAGTAGCTCGTCTGTTTGATTGGACCACACGGGCCAGCCTTCGCTCCCCACGTGCATCAATGAGCCTTGGCCGCCCATGACCCTGTGGCCGGTTCTCCACTGTTCCTTCCTTGGAGCACTTTTGATAGATCCTGACCACTGCAGACCGGGAACACCCCACAAGAGCTTACACTTACACTTATAAATTTGTTGGTAATAAATACACTTATATTGCATTCAATACCAAAATGTAGCACTCTAATTCAAAATGCAACTTTTTATGCACATTTAAATGTGTTGTTTTATGCTTTGCAAATCAGTCACATATGCTGCCTATAAAGACACAACAGAAACAACATCAGGTTTATGAGTGTTGAGCAGGTGATTTTTCATCAGAATCGTTTTTGAGCTTTTAAGATTTTAAGAAAGAGCTGTTACAGGAAGCATTTCCCCAAAACATGAGGGTACAAGAACAAGTATGTACAAAACACAACCGCAGAAACTAGAGTCTGGATCCAACTCAACAATCTCTGCCTCTCAACAATAAGGCCAAAGCAATCAAGCAAACTCAGGAAGATTGTGAAAGTTTGGTGTGGCTGTTTGGCCTCGGACAGCCATCTTGATGATCTGTTTGCATGAAAGCGTTTCTCGTCGGAGAGGAATGAGAGCTGTCGAAATTCACAGTTCCAGCACTGGATAAACGTTATGATGAAGAGCTGATGTTTGGTTTATATGAATGATCGCATGTGTGGAGGAAGACCTGTTTCTTTGAAGCAGATGAATGAAGGGCGGCTCTTTGTTTATTGGACGTGTTTGAAAGGAGTCTGACGGAAAGCAAGCATGGAGAAAACCCAGTTATTGACAAAACTGCCGTCCATCTGGGATCCCAGCAGGCAGAAGGAACATTTGATGATCTTTTTGTTGTTTGGAAGGAAAAAAACACTGTTCAAGGCAATGAAGAAACAAAATATAACTTTAGGAAGCAAGCATGAATATTTCTATAATTCATCCATCCTGAAATATAACTTGTTTAAGGCCGTTGTACTGTACATCAAAGCTGGTCGTTCCCAGTAAGTGTAATATACTGTTGTCTGGTGGTCGGAATCTGTGACGTTTGGAAATAACCTAGATATGATTTACGCAAGCAGACAGGGTGGACAGGTTTTTATCTGTCTGCTGGGAAACTGGCTGCTAATGAAGAACAACTACCTACTGGAGTTTCTGAGGATTTTCGTATTAAATATTTCAAAGATATTAGCCCTGTATGGCATGTTGTATTAGTGAAAAAATATATAATTTGATGATTTGACATTAAATAGCCAATATAAAAATAAAAAAAAGGTAAAAAATAAATGTAAATAAGAAATAAATTTTATGTGCAGCACCACCTGGATGATGCGACAACGGCCATACTCCGCCAGAACGGCCACCACACACCAGCTGATTGGTGGAGAGGAGACCGAGTGATGAAGCCAATCAGTATTGATGATGGATGGAGGGATGCATGGAGGGAGGGATGGATGAATGGGTGGATGGATAGTGGATAGATGGTGGGATGGATAGATGCATGGAAGGATGGTGGATGGATGGAGGGATGGATAGATGGATTATGGATGGAGAGATGGATAGATGCATGGAGGGATGGTCGATGGATGGAAGGATAGATGGATGGATGGATGATGGATAGAGCGATGGAAGAATGGCTGGGTGGAGGGATGATAAATGGATGGATGGATGATGGATGGAGGGATGGATGGATAAATGGATGGATGGAGGATATATTGAGGGATGGTGGATGATGGATGGATGCATGGAGGGATGGATGAATGGAGGATGATGGATGCATGGATGGATGGTGGATAGATGCATGGAGGGATGGTGGATAGATGGAGGGATGGTGGATAGATGGAGGGATGGATGGATGCATAGAGGGATGGTGGATAGATGCATGGTGGATGAATGGAGGGATTGATGCACGGAAGGATGGAGGATAGATAGAGGGATGGTGAATGGATGGAGGGATGGTGGATGGATGCATGCAGAGATGGATGAATGGATGGAGGATAGATGGAGGGATGGTGGATGATGGATGGATGCATGGAGGGATGGAGGGATGGACAGATAAATGATGGATGGATGGATTGTGGGATGAATGGAGGAATGCATGGATGAATCGGTGGAAGGATGGATAGATTGAGAGATGGATGGATGGAGGGATGCATGGATGGATGGATGCATGGAGGGATGGATGAATGGATTGCTGGAGATATGATGGATAGATTGAGGGATGGCGAATGGATGGAGGGGTGGATGATGGATGCATGGAGGGATGGATGAATGGATGCATGGAGATATGATGGATAGATTGAGGGATGGCGAATGGATGGAGGGGTGGATGATGGATGCATGGAGGGATGGATGCATGGAGGATAGATGGAGGGATGGTGTATGATGGATGGATACATGGAGGGATGAGGATAGATGGAGGGATGGTGGATGGAGGGAGGGAGGGAGGGAGGGATGCATGGAGGGATGGAGGATAGATGGAGGAATGGATGGAGGGATGGATGGATGGATGGAAGACAGATGGAGGGATGGTGGATGGATGGAGGGATGCACAGAGGGGTGAAGGATGGATGGAGGGATGCATGGAGGAATGGTGGATGGATTGATCTATCCAAAAATTGCATTTTTTTCATAATAAAATGCATGAATGCAATTCCATTGTGGTGCAGCGCTGTCATATGACAACATTCATATTTTCTACATTTTCTATGTTATGATAAAGCGTGTCTGTTAACATCTAATATACTTATCAAAGATGCAAGACACGGCCCTTTTATTTCCAATAATGCATGAGGTACTTTTTTCTAAATGAAATTCATTCAACATTCATATTTTTTTCTGAAAATACAGGGTTATAGGTTGAGAAATCATTGATAAGTTAACAAAATATCCTAAAGCACACCTGTATATTTTGATACAAAACAAGGGTTATATATGACCAATTTCTGATTTACCTGCCAATAAAAGCCATGCAAGTAAAAACAAGGTCATTTTACATGTCGGTCAGATGTAAAATGTCGGACTCTTAGCCAGAATAAGCTGTAATGTGCTTTATAGTCATCATTTAGAGTGTCGAATCTCCTAAACTAGTACAGAAAGCTCTTCATCTCAGGCCTTCACTGAAGTCACTGAATAAACTACGATTCTCCTAGTAAAACTTGCCTCGACTTGACTAGAAATCAAGCGATAAGAGAAGCGTGTTGCATTCAGGCTTGGATGTGTGAACGGTCATGGGAATGCAAGCAGGAATTGCTACATGTCAACAGAACTTGTGTAACGCGGGTCCTCCTGTGCATACACGTCCCAGAGCCAGAGCCTGCTGTCATTACAACGCAGTGCCGCTTTAGTAAAACCAACAGGAAACCAGCACAATGACATGGAGATTAGTAATCCGTGATGCCCCTACATCATGAGTAAGTGACAGAAACGAGCTGTGCCCTTCCCAGCTTTCCCAGGAACGAGATGAAGAGTCCCACACGCCACCCAGGTGAATTTCCTCTGAAGCTTTGAAGTTACGCTGCCAGGTGTGACATCAGCGCAGACCAAACAAACGGCGAGGTTTAGTTGAGAGGAGGGTGGAGACACGGCTCTATCTGCACCTGAGCGACGTCAGTCTTATCCAGCTCAATCTCTGGACTTTAACACTTGGGATCTACAAAGGACTCTGTACAGTAGAAGATCATCTTAAAATCAAAACTACACTACAAACATCTTTGAAGTAAAGAGTTCTAGTGTTACGGTAAGAGGAATTACTCGTTGTCACTTCCACTATTTCAGTTCCACCATCATTTTGTGCCATTGATTTTATATAAAACTGGCAAGTACTGTACTGTTCATATTCAATATGACAGTAATATCAATAAAACGTGATGATTAATTAAGGTTTTTGAGGCTGGATAACCACCAGAACTTAGAGAATTGTTCTGTACAACCTGTTTTATAGCCTAACAAGTCTTGTCATGTTAACAGAAACTCCTCTAACGTTTGCTGGTTCAGACGCTCAGACGTGGGTGTGAATACCTGCACACCTTTCCAGGTATGTCGGAAACGGTTTTGAAGGTTTTAAACACTGGCCAGAACAACTGGTTTGATGTTTACCGATTCTGAATGGTTGGATGTTTAAATAAAAAGGCTGTTTGGTAAGAAATGGCCCAGAAATCAACTTTTTCTTATAAATGATCACTTTCCCCTTTAATTTAATCCATGTTTATTCAATCAATTTATGTATTTATTCACTTGGAACTTTTACAAAGTAAAAACTGAGTGAATTATTATCATGTTGTTCCTAAAAGCCTAACAAAAGATTCTCTTGCCCTTTGCATAAACCATAAACTGTTCAATTTTGTCTGAAAAGAAACAAATACAGATAATAATAGTGATATCTGTGCATAAATGCAATTGTATCACAATAAGCGCTTCCATACACCGATCAGGCATAACATTATGACCGGTGAAGTGAATAACACTGATGATCTCTTCATCACGGCTCCTGTTAGTGGGTGGGATATATTAGGCAGCAAGTGAACATTTTGTCCTCAAAGTTGATGTGTTAGAAGCAGGAAAAATGGCCAAATTGTGATGGCTAGACGACTGGGTCAGAGCATCTCCAGAACTGCAGCTCTTGTGGGGTGTTCCCGGTCTGCAGTGGTCAGGATCTATCAAAAGTGCTCCAAGGAAGGAACAGTGGTGAACCGGCCACAGGGTCATGGGCGGCCAAGGCTCATTGATGCACGTGGGGAGCGAAGGCTGGCCCGTGTGGTCCGATCAAACAGACGAGCTACTGGAGCTCAAACTGCTCAAGAAGTTAATGCTGGTTCTGATAGAAAGGTGTCAGAATACACAGAGCATCTCAGTTTGTTGCGTATGGGGCGGCATAGCCGCTGACCAGTCAGGGTGCCCATGCTGACCCCTGTCCACCGCCGAAAGCACCAACAGTGGCACGTGAGCATCAGAACTGGACCACGGAGCAATGGAAGAAGGTGGCCTGGTCTGAGGAATCACGTGTTCTTTTACATCACGTGGATGGCCGGTGTGCGTGTGCGTGGCTTCCCTGGGGAACACATGGCACCAGGATGCACTATGGGAAGAAGGCAAGCCGGCGGAGGCAGTGTGATGCTTTGGGCAATGTTCTGCTGGGAAACCTTGGGTCCTGCCATCCATGTGGATGTTACTTTGACACGTACCACCTACCTAAGCATTGTTGAGACCATGTACAGCCTTTCATGGAAACGGTATTCCCTGGTGGCTGTGGCTCTTCCAGCAGGATAATGCTCCTGACACAAAGCACAAATGCTTCAGGAATGGTTTGAGGAGCACAACAACGAGTTTGAGGTGTTGACTTGGCCTCCAAATTCCCCAGATCTCAATCCAATCGAGCATCTGTGGGATGTGCTGAACAAACAAGTCCGATCCACCTCGCAACTTACAGGACTTAAAGGATCTGCTGCTAACATCTTGGTGCCATTTACCACAGCACACCTTCAGGGGTCTCGACGGGTCAAAACAATGAAATAAATCAGATTACTTAAAACACCCTACTTAAACCAATTAATTATTTTGAGCATTAGGGTTTACAGCGCAGCATTTCCTAAATTAATTAATACTATTATTATGAATCTTGGAAAGATATTTGTTGGGGAAACTGCATTTTTTCACAGAATAAGGTGCTCTGAAAAGGAAAGGGTGTCATTTTTGTTTTGGATTTATTGGTTTAAACCTTCGAAACCATGCATTTCCTTTAAAAACAATCGACTTCTATCCTCCCTCCCTCTCGTTGCATGTTTAAGAAGGTATGCCGTTATGTCCACGCTCGCCGTCTCCCGCTGATACTAAAGTGCCGATAAAACCTTTATTGGCCAACAAAACATGTTTTCTGTAGTGCCATACACATTTAAAGAGTGAGTGTTGCAAGTCACGAAAGCTGATCTAATGTGTGAGTGAACTGTAAACCGCAAAACAGGGCTGTGAATGCCAACTAGAGTAAAATGCTTCCTATGTACATTATCACAACAAATGGGATTTATTACTCTTTATTACAAACTAATTTAACCCGTACTGAGTCACAGAGCGCTGTGAAAATGCAGGTCAGCAGTTACACAAGAATCCAGAATGTATTTATGCAATTAAAATATGAGTAAATGTGATTTCATTAACGCTCCCATGAAAGAATCACGTCATTTATAGTGAGCGGGGACGAAACATGCCAGCGGCTGTGAAGATTTCACAATATCAACTGTTAATGTGTAACAAGGTGGAAGAAAACTTCAACTAATCTTAATCAAATACTGATTAAAACGAACAGATATATCAGTGACCTGTACATGCGCTGGATCAGACCACATTTCATACCGGAAATACATATCTATACATTTATCAAGTCAACAAATAAAAAATTAAACTTTTCTAGTTAGTAGTTCTTTGAGCTGACTGCCAGGGACAATTGATTTAAATATAGTAAAATGTGCTATTTGTTTTGGCAGTAGAAAGACACTCATTTCAAATGCTTTAAAAAGGCTATAATTAAAAGGAGAAACATTTATGTTGGGGAATTACAGGCGAAATCCTACACCAATTCCATGTGCACCTTTGTTTGAATGTAATGCTGTCTCTCAACCAGTTGCCATGTGAAGTTGCTAGCAAAGTCAAAGTCCACAATGAAAGTGAAAATGTCATGCAGCACAAGACAGCCACAGCCAATCAGAACATATCTGATGTGGGACACGATTTTGGATGTGTGTGTGGGTGTGTGTGTGTGTGAGAGAGAGAGAGGCCCTGTTTACACCTGGTATTAAGATGTTTTGCTCGATCGGAGACACCTGGTGTTTTAATCCGTCTCTTTTGTCCACTTTCAACCACTTCTGTCCTGATTTCTTCGAGGGGCAGGTAATATGTATGTTTATGTATGCTTTCGATCTAATGGACAAAATAAGCTTGTGAAATTTACATATGAACACCACCGGAGATGACAGAAAAACACAGAGAGCATCAGCTTTAGTTTCTGCTCTGACAGCCACAAGACCAGCTGAACACGAGTGTGTGTTAGAAATCAGGAATGGTGAGAGAGGTTTTACAGAGAACCGTTACATGCCTAGTATTTAGCGTTATCCACCTGTGATCCGATCGACCAAAACGCATCTTAATACCAGGTGTAAACGGGGCCTGAGAGAGGTTAACATGTATTTCTGCTCAAAAGTTTGGGGTCAGTAAGATTTTTAATGTTTCTTCTGCTCACCAAAGCTATATTAATCTGCTCATAACTCCAGTAGATCAGTGTAATACTCCTCCAGTGTAGATCAGCTGTTCTCTGTGTGAATATATAGTAAAGTGTGATTTATTCCTGTGATCAAAGCTGAGTTTATCATCATTACTCCAGTCTTCAGTGTCACATGATCCTTCACTAATCACTCTCAGATGAGGATCTGATCATCAACACACATTTATGATTATTATCAGAGCTGAAAACAGTGATACATTTTATTTTCCAGGATTCTTTGATGAATAGATATTCTAAAAACAGCGGCATTTATTTAAAATGTATAGTTTTCTGTCGAGGAGCCTTGGAGGGCAAACCCGCCATAGAGCTCCACTGAACTGCAGCACAAGCCTGTCAGATTTCCATCTTAAAACTAAAATATGTGAACAAGATGCACGTTTTGGGCACTTATGATCCATATACAGCACCTGCTGCAGTATTTCAGTCACTAAAAACAGCGGGACGTTCTAAAACACTGTGAAAAACACTTTAGGGTGGGTCGCACCAGTAAGGATTAAATTAAGAAAAGTTTAACACCAATCTAGGATTTGTTGATCTGGGTTTATTCTAAATCAAACAGATTAATTACGCAGTAAAGCCGTATTATAGAGCTGATCGAGCAGCAGACGGAGGGTGAACCGACGACTCCTTCAGCAACCCTTAAAGTGCCCTAATGTACTAAAACTGTGATATTAAAAGATCAAATTCAGTTTGCATCTTTTTGATGATGCATACTATATACAGGTGAGCAGATGATCCCAGAATATGAACACAAGCGTTTGGTTTATAATGGGTTTCGATGGGAAAACACCCAACGAGAGTTAATCTGCGTTCATCTGCTTTCCTGTATGAAGTATGCATCATCAATAAGGTGTATATTGAATTTGGTATTTTAATATCACTGTCTTACTGCATTAATACCGACTACAAACCTGGTGAAAATGACTGGCGGTCAATGGAGGAAAGCCTTGTTTTGCCCTCCAGGTGATGTCACGTGAAAACTATGAATAGAATAATATTCTAAATGTTTTACTGTCCCTTTTGATCAGTTTAATGCTTTGGTAATATCTCTCAGGTCTGATGACTATTTTCCTGTAATCTGTTCCAGAATCAGGATTTCACCGCTCATCACATGTTGTCACACTGCTGAAGAAACAGCTCAAGATGCCACTGAGGACATCGCTTCACCGCAAACCAACTTCTGGAAGATGGCAGAGGAGGTTATCAAACCGAAAGGAGGTCGTGTCGGTCAACATGATCAGCCTTCCTCTCGGTGACTTCCGCCACCTCTCTCACATCGGAATCGACGGGCACACGGAAAGTTTCGGTGACCTCTCGTTCTTGAAGGGGGGCCAGAGTCTCCTGCTCCAGAGCTCCAAGAGCGAGCAGAACCTGTTCCTCGCGTCTGCGCCGCCACCGAAGCCGCCCCGCATCAACCTGGACGAACCGGGCCGGTGCAGCCCGATCTGGGAACACGCGCCGGCCAATCAGAGGCAG
>CM031959.1:41699848-41727348 GCA_018749465.1 Paracanthobrama guichenoti | reverse complement strand
TACCTGCTGAACAAACAGCATCACGCCACAGGAGGCCATCAGAGAGAACAGACACTCGCCAACAAGGAGAAACATCACAAGATATCAGCAGGGGAGAGAAGAACCAGGAATGTCTTTTGTCTAGAACTAGAACGATACGCTTTAAAATTCAAAGAACATTAACTCTTAAAGATAGTCAACAATTAAAGGGGAACTTCACCAGTGGCTTTCAATAAAACTTATACAGTAGAAAGGTGAGAAATATTGTTGAAATCAGTGCTACCTGACTAGAGAATACAGAAAATGGCTTCTCTTTTGCCAAATAGGTAGGAAAACTTCAACACCCATAATGCACTGGGCATGTTGCCATCCAAGGCCACTCCCACCAGACTGCTATGGATATGTCCAATAAAATGTTTTTTATTTTATTTCAAGTAACTAAAATGTTTAAATTGTCTTCGTTTTAGTTATAATTAAAGGGTCATAACACACAGTTTGTGCCAGTCTCATGTTAATCCTGAGTATCTATAGAGTAGTGTTGATCCTTCATATCTCCCAAGAGTCTTTAGTTTATCAGATTTATAAAAGACAGATACACTGTACCGATTCTTTCTGAAAACAGCCGAGCTCGTGGAGGCGTGCAGTGGGCGGAGCTAAAGAGACACACACACACACATTGGTGTTGTTCACATTATATGCACTTACACGCCGATTGCCAACAAAACACACACTTGCTGCAGTTTCACTTTCCGCCTGAGGTTTCCACTCATGACCAGGAACAAACACACACACTCACAGAACTCCGGAAACACAAACTGCATCCACTGTTCCCTTAACGCTGGGTTATTTGGGAAGCTGAACAAGCTGATCTTTCCCTCACACCAGAAACACACTTCTTTAGTGACATTGTTGATCTAGTGTCTAAAAACACAACGGCAGCGCCGCCGACGGCTCCCGTAATGAAGCTTGTTGATGGACTCGCTCTTGCTCTCGCTGTGTGTGCGCTCGCGCTCATCCGGGAGAAGTGCCCATACAAGGAATCCCGCACTTTATGATGTCATACAAGGCCATACTCGGAAAAAAAACTTTTCGAAACTCGAATCCTGAAGGAGTGTATTTGGCACAGAAATACTCCGTCACACGTCCAACTCGTGTTTTGAAATGCTGTCCATGTTTATCATGAGAATCAACTCTTTAACAGTGTAAATAAGGCAGAATGCAGGAAATAGCATTAGCCCCTCCCCTTTAATAAACAATAAAAACACAGTTTCTTCACTGCATTGTGAGGCCAAGAATGGGTACAAACTAAATATCTAACAGAAATCTGTACAGAGTACAAGAATAACATGCATTAATATTGCACGAGAACTGGATGTGCTTTCAATATGAGTTATGCTTTGTCCTAAGTTGGTGAATAAAGCATCTAGACCATAAAAAGCTCAATCAATCAATCAATCCAAAAGGAAAAATAAACCTTGGAAGGATTTGAAAAAGCATGGAAAAAGCTGGATATTTCTCCGTTCACGTAAGGATGAAAATAGATGGGGGAGATCCTCTGTTTTTTTTATTTTATTATTGACATTAAAACAATGGACATCGTCCAGTAAGTCATAAGCAGCAACTCCTATTACTGAGCTTTCCCTGACTTCTCAGAAGCGTAACGCACGCTATGGGCTGTTCATCATCAAAACCAGCAGGAACACAACGGACTAAGACATGAAAGATCCTTCCGCGCGTCCAACGCCAATCTCTGCCACGGCAAACCTCCACAAACACACACGGAGCGCTAGAAATGATCGATCTCGGTCACATCTGGAAGCACTTACAACACAATCCTACCTGAATATCACAAGAGAATCATCAGAAATATAAACAAAGGGCTTTTTAAATGCTATGATTCGACAACTCCAGCATTCCTTTAGTTATCATAATTACGGCTGACAGTCTCTCCAAACACGACACCATCATTTGAGATCAATCTGATGAAGCTCTGGCTTCAGATTATCAGTCTGAAATACTCACAGGTTCATAGTAGTACAGACCTACAATATGAACCGCTAATGTTGACACTGAAAGCCACAGTAAAAATACAATCACTGTGGCCATCACTGTGATATGATTTTGGTCGTGCATCATATTAAGACCATGGTATTCTTCAAAGTGCATTGGAGTATTATGTGACTGCGTTTAACCCGGAGTTAACCTAGAAACAGGGTCACTTTTAACCAAAGGTTTACACTAATATGTGTAATATACTAGTATAATAACTAGTGGTCGACTGATATTGATTTGTTGATGGCCGATATCTTAAAGAGCAGGGTGGTCGATATAAAGCCGATATATAATATATAGGCCTATAATTTATATTTATATTTAATATATTAGAAATTAATCTGAAAATAAATAAATTTACAAAAAATATTTTCATCTAAAATAAACATGCTTATACTTTAGATGGCAACTTCTTGATTCTGCAACCCTAGTATTTATCACAAATAAAGTAATTGTTTAAAAATATATGAATATGTGAATAAAAAGGAAGGAAACACTGTAACATGGTCACTCTGTAATCTTGTGCGCACTGGTAATCATTTTTCAGACACTAATTTTACATACAGTACACAATGAAAATGGCATGAATATGACAGCGGCCAACTGGATATAGCGCAGCATATTTAAAAAAGTTAGTTCCTCTCCCTCATGTCATTCCAAACCCGTAAGACCTTCGTTAAATCTTTAAAATCGCCCATGTGCCTCCAGTGGTTCAACCTTAATGTCGAGAATACTTTTTGTGCGCAAAAAACAAATATAACGACTTTATTCAACCGTTTCTTCTCGTCTGTGTCAGACTCCTGCCCTGTTGATGCAGTAAATTACATCAGAACGCCGGCTTACCATTGGCCGATGCTGATCACGTGACGCATGCGTGTATAACGCAGGAGCTGACCAACGTAACAGCGTAGGAGCCACAGACGAGAAGAGATTGCTGAATAAAGTCGTTATTTTTATTTGTTTTTGCGCACTAAAGTATTCTCGTGGCTTTATAACATTAGGGTTGAAACACACTTTATAAGCTCTTCACGAGAGTTCACATTGGCATTTTAACACCGAACCTAAAGGGATAGGGATATGTTCACAACCTGATTGGTCGGCTTCTATTACTTATATTTTTAGAACTTACGAACATCCAAATCAATGCTGTGTTCTGGCCTAAATGCGCTCCTTGCTACATAGGATGGGGTTGACCAGATGAGAACTTAGCTCATAAAATGTGTAAAGGAGTTAAAACAGTGGCAGGAATCCCTCCGTCACACACACAAACCAAGACCTGCTGTGAGGAGACGCGGTCTGACACCACTATGACGAGAAGACCAGGTATTCCTGAGCATTCTGTGCTGTTTAGAGTGACATCACGTCCTGTTTTTGTTTCGGTTACATGTCTTTGGTCTGTGTTGTGTTCATATGTGACCCTGGAGCACTTCAGCAGTCCTGCATCTCACGGGTATACATTGTGTGGATCTAAATGCTCCATTTTTCTTTTATGCCAAAAATCATTAGGATATTAAGATCATGTTCCATGAAGATATTTAGTACATTTCCTACCGTACATATATCAGAAACGTATTATTAGTAATATGCATTGCTAAGGACTTCATCTGGACAACTTTGAAGGCGATTTTCTTAATATTTAGATTTTTTTGCACCCTCAGATTCCAGATTTTCATAGTTGTATCTCAGCCAAATATTGTCCCAACAAACCACACATCAATGGAAATCTTATTTATTCAGCTTTCAAATGATGTATAAATCTCAATTTCCAAAAACTGACCCTTATGACTGGTTTTGTGGTCCAGGGTCTCATATATCATTTGAACCGCACCAGAGTTGGTTTGGAAGCGGAGCGAGACCCATCTTTTCAGCTTGTTGGGTTCATTTTAATCCAAGCAAACATGCCAAGAGTGAAAATGGTTTATCTGTGGGGACCTTTTACAAGCTTTATTTTTAAGACTGTACCAGAAAAACTCAAGAATACCATCCCGAATGCTCAGATATGCATCTATGATTAAAATAATACCCCTGTCTCCTCAGAGCAATGCTGTGAATCACCACAAACTAACACAGGTCAACTGCCCCATCCAGCACACAAGATCCCGCCGGCCTTCCCAGAAATTCCTCTGTCAGGGGAACGAGAACAAACCTCCGGCTGCCAAGAGCCAAACACGACCCGCAACCGAATTTATTTTGGGCAAGAATGAACGTTTCAGTCAAGGTCTACAGATATGGCTGAAAAAGGAAAACTCCCCAAAATAGTCGATCCATCTGGTTCATGTTGTGTCTGGCAGGAACGCTGATGCATTTGACAGCAAAGAAAAACAGACGTTTCTCAGACACACTGAGTTTGCACTTTTATCTCGCTGAAACAACACAAGTACATCACAGAGAGCGCCGTGATTTACGAGCAAATGTGCTGGGAAGAGCGTTTACGCAAGGCATTTTGCGATAGCAACAATCCTCGTGGCGGTTTCTAAGAAGAACCAATGGAAACTGACATGTTTAATCCCACAAGGACAAGAGGAGGGAAGCTACTGGGAGCGGATCGATTAGCTTCAAAACGCGTTTACTTACAAAAGGACGACGAGTACTTTAGCGAAGCCAATATTTTGAGTGTGTGAAAACCCTGAACCCTGCATTTCTGCTGAGCAAGATGATTTCGGTTACGGTGTGAGCAGTACAAACATTCATTTTAAAAAATGAGCGCACACTCCAGAAACCTCTTATTAGTCATTTATTTCACAGTCCAAGACATTTCACAACCTTCATATATCACGCAACCCCTGAGAATTTATCACAGCTCGGAGACACGAACCCCAAGAACTACAGACCTGAAACTAAATCCAATCCAAATAATGCAGATTTATCGCCAGGGCCGTGTGGAGGGAATAACTCAACAGAAGAAAATCCTGCTTTGGGCTCAAATAACAACACGTTATGATATGCATTCAGATATTAAATATGAAAATGGCCATGTTAGGGTTGAATGAATCATCGAAATAAAATCATGGTCACATTAACATCATTTCCAAAATGCTTTACTTTACAGTACAATAGCAATATATTGAAAATTTTCTAATTATTTTCAAATCTTTCAAATAATAATAATAGTTACAAATTTTCAATATATGGCAAAATAAATCACATTTTTAATTTTAAATAAAGTTTAAATACTTAATTTTAGTTTAGTACAAATGAGAAAATATAGTTTTTAATAATATTTTGAACTAGTTTTTATTTGTATATTTTAGTTAAAACTGTCTTTTTTAAATATGCCTTTTTATTAATATTTTTGATCAGTTTTAGTTATTTTAGTACATCAATTAAAACTAAATGAAAATTAGAAATCTTGCCTATAATAAAATAAAATAATTCTATTTTTATATATATATATATATAAATATATATCATGGGCCATGATTTACTAATTACATTTACATTTATGCATTTGGCAGACGCTTTTATCCAAAGCGACTTACATTCAAGGTACACATTTTTACATTGTTGTCAGTTTTGCTTTCCCTGGGAATCGAACCCATGACCTTGGCGTTGCTAGCGCCACACTCTTATTGTTTGAGCTACAGGAAAGCCCTCATGGCCATAATTAGTTTGTATGCACAATATAATAATTAATTCCCTCGTTTGACCAAATCATGCACATGTACATCAAGTAAATCGTGGCGATGTTGTACTAATTCATTCTGTTGATTTGATTGAACTAAAACAAGGGAATTAATTAATGCTAATTCATGGCCACGATATACATATTTCTTGTGCGGGACTCTAGAACTTCATTTTATTTCAGTTAAAGTTTATTTCATATCAAGTAACAGAAGTTTTTATGGGTTTTAGTTAACTATAATAACCCTGGTTCAGGCCACGTTCCCACCGCAGCCAGTGTTGAATCCCATTCTGCTCACAACAGTTTGGCCATTTAATGAAGTGACAAACACATTTCTAGCCACAAGACAACAAACAATGCTATGCAACCCGAACCAGCAATAACACTGAGATTCAGCTGCATCAAGCCCCTGAGATGTGTGTAATCACTGGTCATCACCCGACCACAGTCAATCTGCAGAAGGGCCCTCATCCCTGAAACCAGATCCGCAGTCATGGCTGGTCTGAAGCGGCGCTGCTTTCCCAGAATCGCCCACAATTTAACACCTCGGAGAGGCTGATGGCGCAACAGAGCACGTCGTGTGTCTGCGCCTCTGCTCCTCCACAGCTGGAGTTCAGAGGAATTATGGGATGCTGAGGGCTCGGCCAGACCTCCAGCGCTCTCAGTTGACCTTGGCCTGCATGTAGAACATAGTTGGTAGATCTGACCTCCCTGTTCGGTAACACAACGTCTAATGTGTAATGTGAGAATTAGCCTGTTTTTCTTCACTTGCCTTCAGAAACCTACGGCCCGATGAAGCAAACGGCAGTTGTCATAATAACATTCATACACATTATACTGTAAAATCCCAGAATGTCACCATGATCCGCCCTAAACGAGGAACCTGGGGCATTAATGCAAGAGTTGAACAACAGCCAAACGATTAAATATGGTGTGCTGAGAATCTCTAATGACGACTCACTATAATCACACTTCATATGTCAAGAGATTTCCTTGTTTAAAGTATGATTTCAGGACTGCTAATGGAACAAAACAGAATTTAAAAATATATAACTAGACACAAAAGTACAAGTTACAAAGTGACGTACACCAACATTCTGATGTCCGTAAGATTGGGGTGGGGGGGGAATGTCTGCTCATCAAGGCTGCAGTAAAAACTGAGAAATATTATTAAAATTTAAAAGGTGAATATATAGTAAACTGTAGTTTATTTCTGTGATCATTACTCGAGTCTTCAGTGTCACATGATCCTTCATAAATCAATCATTTGTTACTGGATTTTGTGAATTTTTACAAAACTAGTCAGTAATTACACTGAAGTCTCACGATTCTACACAATATAAGCAACCACCTAGCGACCCAAGATTACCTTGGCAACCACCTAGCAACCCAAGATTACCTTGGCAACCACCTAGCAACCCAAGATTACCTTAGCAACCACCTAGCAACCCGAGATTACCCTAGCAACCCCCTAGCAACCTTCTAGAAACAAGCTAAACTCACACAGAACACCTTTACAACTGAAAAGGGGCACTGTCTAAGATGTTAAGGGCCAGATTTACTTAACAGGGCAAATTAACGTAAGAGCTCAATTCCATAAAAGCACAGATGTGAGTGGACAGTTCTGCGCGTGATCTGCTGACGACATGCAAATTAAAATCACACAGACGAAGCCGGATCATTTTCCATAATGACCAGTGCAATCTACATGTTTGTGTCTGGTTTAAGACGTGCTTTTTTATAGTAATAATACATAGAAATTATAGAAATAATAGTGCAAACACCAGTAAATTGACGAGCATAAACCTTAGTAAATCACTTTGCCAGATTCATTGAAATACTCTCCTCCCATAAATACTGCGTCTGAAAGGGAAACTCCTACAAACGCATATGCAATAACATCAGCCGCAAAAATAACCCTGTCCACGACTTTACAGCGCTGCTTTATCACTGCGTGTCTTTAGTTTTTCAACGCCAAAAGAGGGTTTGCGCTGACGCACGCTGCTAGTAAATCTGGCCCTAAATGTGCAGAAGAGACTGGAAGAGAGGTGAGAGCAAGAAAGCCTTGTTTTGGTTTGGTTGCGCAGGATCTCGTGCCAGTCACACATTACACACGCCTCTTCATCTGAGGGTCAGCGCTTAATGATAGTAATGATAATGATACTCGCGCTGGGGGTCTAGAGAGCCTCTCGCGTGCGTGTGCTCCAAGTCAAACAAACCCACTAAAGTCATTGTTCGGGAGCCTCACATGCATGTATTTGCACAGCAGTAGTGCAAAACCTATATGTTTACATACTTCCCTCTGACGGATAGATGAAATATGTTATTTAGATTGAATGCCAAAGCCATAGGACTCATCTGGAACGCTGCGGTAACATTATACTTTTGTTAAACTTTACACAAGACAAACGCTCACGCACAGAAGCACACGTTTACACGCTCGTTACTTTCCAATTAAAGTTAAGTTTGTATGCTGGTTAAGATGCAGATTTTCATGCACATGTGAGAGTGGTCAGTGATTCTTGTTGTGTTGCTATCACAGTTTTTCCGTAATTATACATTTATGATAATATATATTTAATATGGTGAACCTTATATAACCAGTAAAGAATGTCCAGGTCACATTTCAGCCCAAAATCAGAAGAAAATTATCAGATTTTGACGAAACTGTGATGAAAATTAGACTAATAAGTAAAAGATCCAGGTATTGCAATAATAAGAATTTGGGGAAAATGTGTTGAATTATACAGAAACTACTATCTACTAATCTACTGAAGCAGTAAAATCTGTGTTGTACCTTTATAATATACTGACAACCAGATAAAAAGAGAAAACCCACATCACATACTTCATCACAAGTATCTTTTCCACAAGTAAATCCTACATTTGCCTAAAAAAATAATGCTGTAAACATTAATTTACATAAACATAAAACCCTAATGTGCATAAGTGATGAGAAAAAACTAAAGCAACTTAAATTTAAAGAAGTGGCAAGTTTGTCACTATTGTCACTTATAGTTTGTAAACTATAAGATGATTTGCTTGTTTTTCCATTTCCAAAAAACTTAAATATTTGAAACGTTAGATTTACTACAGTTTTTCAATGTAAGGGAACTTATTGTTAACCAATGAATAGTTTTTTTTTTACCTTAGCATTTTTGCAGTCTTTTAGGCCGTGAGACCACCAAAGCGTTTTTAGCCAGCTGAAAACACCAAACGCAAGTGACACTCTCCTGAAAAGGCCAGACGCTCTTCTGAAAACGCCAGACGCGACGCTCTTCTGAAAAAGCCAGACGCTCTTCTGAAAAGGCCAGACGCGACGCTCTTCTGAAAAAGCAGACGCTCTTCTGAAAAGGCCAGACGTTCTCCTGAAAAGGCCAGACGTTCTCCTGAAAAGGCCAGACGCTCTCCTGAAAAGGCCAGACGCTCTCCTGAAAAGGCCAGACGCTCTCCTGAAAAGGCCAGACGTTCTCCTGAAAAGGCCAGGCGCTCTTCTGAAAAGGCCAGACAAAGGTCAGACGTTCTCCTGAAAAGGCCAGACGTTCTCCTGAAAAGGCCAGACGCTCTCCTGAAAAGGCCAGACGCTCTCCTGAAAAGGAAAGACGCTCTCCTGAAAAGGAAAGACGCTCTCCTGAAAAGGCCAGACGCTGCTCTTCTGAAAAGGCCAGACGCTGCTCTTCTGAAAAGGCCAGACGCTGCTCTTCTGAAAAGGCCAGACGCTGCTCTTCTGAAAAGGCCAGACGCTGCTCTTCTGAAAAGGCCAGACGTTCTCCTGAAAAGGCCAGACGTTCTCCTGAAAAGGCCAGACGTTCTTCTGAAAAGGCCAGACGTTCTTCTGAAAAGGCCAGGCGTTCTCCTGAAAAGGCCAGACGTTCTCCTGAAAAGGCCAGACGCGATGCTCTTCTGAAAAAGCCAGACGCTCTCCTGAAAAGGCCAGACGCTCTTCTGAAAAGGCCAGACGCTCTTCTGATTCTGAAAAGGCCAGACGTTCTCCTGATTCTGAAAAGGCCAGACGTTCTCCTGAAAAGGCCAGACGTTCTCCTGAAAAGGCCAGACGCTCTCCTGAAAAGGCCAGACGCTCTTCTGAAAAGGCCAGACGCTCTCCTGAAAAGGCTCAGACGCTCTCCTGAAAAGGCCAGACGTTCTCCTGAAAAGGCCAGACGCTGCTCTTCTGAAAAGGCCAGACGCTGCTCTTCTGAAAAGGCCAGACGCTGCTCTTCTGAAAAGGCCAGACGCTGCTCTTCTGAAAAGGCCAGACGCTGCTCTTCTGAAAAGGCCAGACGCTGCTCTTCTGAAAAGGCCAGACGTTCTCCTGAAAAGGCCAGACGTTCTCCTGAAAAGGCCAGACGTTCTTCTGAAAAGGCCAGACGTTCTTCTGAAAAGGCCAGGCGTTCTCCTGAAAAGGCCAGACGTTCTCCTGAAAAGGCCAGACGCGATGCTCTTCTGAAAAAGCCAGACGCTCTCCTGAAAAGGCCAGACGCTCTTCTGAAAAGGCCAGACGCTCTTCTGATTCTGAAAAGGCCAGACGTTCTCCTGATTCTGAAAAGGCCAGACGTTCTCCTGAAAAGGCCAGACGTTCTCCTGAAAAGGCCAGACGCTCTCCTGAAAAGGCCAGACGCTCTTCTGAAAAGGCCAGACGCTCTCCTGAAAAGGCTAGACGCTCTCCTGAAAAGGCCAGACGTTCTCCTGAAAAGGCCAGACGTTCTCCTGAAAAGGCCAGACGCGACGCTCTTCTGAAAAAGCCAGACGCTCTCCTGAAAAAGCCAGACGCTCTCCTGAAAAGGCCAGACGCTCTCCTGAAAAGGCCAGACGCTCTTCTGAAAAGGCCAGACGCTCTCCTGAAAAGGCCAGACGCTCTCCTGAAAAGGCCAGACGTTCTTCTGAAAAGGCCAGGCGCTCTTCTGAAAAGGCCAGACGCTCTCCTGAAAAGGCCAGACGCTCTCCTGAAAAGGCCAGACGCTCTTCTGAAAAGGCCAGACGCTCTCCTGAAAAGGCCAGACGCTCTCCTGAAAAGGCCAGACAAAGGCCAGACATTCTTTTGAAAAGGTCAGACGTTGTTCTGAAAAGGCCAGACGTTGTTCTGAAAAGGCCAGACGCTCTCCTGAAAAGGCCAGACGCTCTCCTGAAAAGGCCAGACGCTCTCCTGAAAAGGCCAGACGCTCTCCTGAAAAGGCCAGACGCTCTCCTGAAAACAGCCTAAAACCGCTTTGGTGGACACACAGCCCTACTAAATGTGTGTAATTTTTTTGAGTGTACCTGTGAAGTGGTGTAAACACCCTCTGCGTTGTCGATGTGTGACGTCGGGGCAGATTGTCCCTCCAGCCATGTGATTTTCAGTGGGTTTCCCGTCAGGCCGATCTCGTTTTTAATCGCCAGGTCCTGATTAAAGGGCACATAAAAGCAGGACATGTCATTAAAAACAAAGATAACGCTGTAGAACGAATGTTGTTATAGTACAAAACGCTGCACAATAAATAGTTTTATATAATAAATGACTGAATGTGTGTGTGCTGAACTCGAACAAAGACACAAAGACTGTTCTGTACGGGCAGCGGCCATGTTCTCATAGCAGGAACCGGGAACCACAGACCACATGGTGAAGCGGAAGCCACAACAGTGCCATCCCTGAACGCCGGGGCCGAATCTCAGACAGTCTCACGGGGCTCTGCTTTCTATTAAATAAGGTTTCATGTGCTTGATTATTTATGGGTTCTGTTTTTATTTTATTTATTTAGTTGCTATTGTTTTCTGCCCTGTATGTATCATAATTAATTGTAGATAAAAATGAATGCTAAACATATTTAGAAAATTATAATAATGTACAAAATATACATAAAAATATATAAATTATATTAAAAATATACAAAATGTTAAATTATTTATATTTTCAATTTTTTTCATTTTCATCATTACCTATGTTTTGTCCTGTTTTTAATTCTATTCATTTATTATTTATTTTGTTGTTGTTTTTCCAGCCTGTATGTATCTTAATAAATGTAAGTAAAACATGAATTAAAACATGTAGAATTTTAAAGAATTTAATAAAAAAAGAATTATGATTTTTAATTATAAATGCAAAAATAGAGAATTATATTATATACAAAATAAAATATATATAAAGAAATGTTTTGCTTTCATGTATTTATTGATAATTTTATTTTCATCATTACCTCTGTTTTGACCTATTTTTTTATTCTATTTTCTGATTCTATTTTTTATTTTGTTGTTGATTTTTTGTTTTTTAAAATGTGAATTAAAAAAATTTAATTTTAAAGTATTGAATTTTAGAATAAAAATATGATTTTAATTCTAAATGTAAAAATATAGAGAATTATAATATATACAAAATAAAATATATATAAAAATATATTTAAAAAATGCTTTGCTTTCATGTATTTAATGATTATTTCCATTTTCTCTTTTTTATTTTCATCATTACCTCTGTTTTGTCCTATTTTTTTATTTTGTTGTTGTTTTTTGTTTTCCACCCTGTATGAATCGTGAATTGTTTATTTATTTTTGGGGGATTTTAAAGATTAAGGATTTTTTTAATTCTACATTTAGAAATGTATTCTATTTATTTATTTTGTTGTTAATTTTGTTATGCATGTATTTTTCATTAAAAAAAGTAATAAATCACATATCAAATCAAAATGTAAATAAATCAACAATAAAAATATCAGAAGTAAAAAAAATATTTTTATAAAAATTTTTAAATAACAACAATTGGATGAATCTTATAAAAACTGTCAAGAACGTCCAGGTCACACAGAAATTATATTTTGCATAAAGACAATGAATGAGCGAAAAATTATAAAGAAAAAAAAAAAGTGTTGTCCCAACGCAAAAAATAAATAATATAATAAGATAATTTTCCTTTTTTGGGGGGCTGTAATAATTTTAATAAATAACTTTTTATGAATCCCTGATAAAAAGAAATACTTGTTTTCAAACTGTTGTGTATTTGGAGATATTATACAGATATAATACTCACCGCTGCTTTTACTGACGCAAACTCGACCACGGCACTGCCTTTCTTCTTACTGGATATCAAAATGTTCAAGACGTCTCCATACTGCAATGAGAATTACTGCATCATCAGAGCACAATGACGGCCACTGCAACATGGCTGACAGCTCTGTTTTTGATTGTGTGTGGGCAGAAATGAGGAGAGAAGAAAATCAGAAGCGTGAGAAGGATTTGACTATTTTTAGTTTGAGTCTTCTATCCTTATAAACGTCTGTCATAAATCACCAGGGCGCTCTCTATTTCTGCTCAGAGCATGAGAAACGCTCCACGCTTGTAGTCGCTGCCAAAAGCACTTCAAATCAGGAATTCTGGGAGTCAATATTTGACCTTTGACCCTCGGAGAGGGACTAAACACAGACTCACCCTCTTGATTCCTCTAAAACATGCCACCTCCTAGAGTCAATCCCATGAAAACATGCCCATTTCACCGCAAAACCAACAGAAAACAGCGCAAAATGTTATTATGAGAAATGAAAATGAAGCCTATTTTGGTATCGCTGATACCTATGTCTGGGTGTTTTACTTTACTATAATGCAGGATTGTTTTATTAAAATCAACATGAATTAAAGGGTCAAACATCATGAATTAAACATCATTTTTATATTACAGTCATGAGAATCTGTCATAGAAATGCTTTTTATATAAATAATATTTATATATTAATAGAAAATAATATTTTTTATATCGGTCTTTTGATGTTGTGTTTAAATATGATCACAAAATATATAAACACAATTTAACCACAAAAGTAAGAAATATCAAAGCTTGATTTCTGGTCAAAGTCTGTTTTTAGGATTTTCATGAGCTCTACTGAGGTCCTAAATAAACATTATTTTACATAAAACATCATTTTTACTTCTTTCTTTGGATTTTGTTGCTAAGAATGATGACATAATTTAACCACAAAATAATAAAAATTATGTTTATTGTTAAAATAAACCCTTTTTGCATTTATTGCAGGTTTTGATGACAGTTTATCTCATGGTAAACTGAAAAGGTCATAAGTAGATTTTGTGGTTAGACATGATGTTATTTTCAGAAAATATAATAATTTCATATTTCTTTCTTTTGATTTTGTGTTCAAATAAGAATAAAATATACAACCACAATTTAACTAATCAAAAGAAAAATAAGATAAGAATAAGAAATGATGATTTATTTGGTAAAATAAAGTCTATTTTTCACATTTATTACATTTTCATTACAGTTTAGCGCTGTCGTAGGCAGCGTTGGAATGATGGCAGGTGAGCTGGTAGTTTTCGATGACGCCAGAAGTTTGCTTGCAGCGTTATAGACGCCCGCAGAGACGGAGAAGCGACTGAGACACGCCGACAAGCTGGTTATGGTCATGACTGCGTTGGGTTTTACACACAGATGCACTGGGAGTTAAAAACATTATCGCCTTCAACAGAAAGCCAGGATAGCTGGTGACTGACAGCTTGTTTTTCACCTGCAAACGCGTTCATAATTTCGGCATTCAGGTATTGAAGCTGCTCACTCATTGGACCGATCATGCAGTGGGAGGCACCGCAGCCACCTTCTTTCCTGGAGTTCACAATCAGCTTTCTTTAGCCTTTGCCAACATTCAGAAAGAGAGACAAGGAACCAGGCAGATCATGTTAGATGCCCACTCTTTCCATGTCACCTACAGCTGTTGGAAATGAGGCTCAGACAACAGCAGGTCATCACAAAACCTGATGACAGAGTGGAGTTGCAGGACAACATCATGCGCAGAGAAGAGTGAGCAGGGGCTTCAGGACAGTGATCGTGGAGCTCCCACACTGTAAGATGGGAGTGGGAGGTCACCTGGTGTCTTTTTCAGCAGAAGCCTGTTCAGTGGCAGGAGAGGTCAGATCCAGAGTTTGAGGTCAGCTTGGTAGCCGCAGCAGCGTTGAGTTATAGTCATAAATAGCAAACAGCAAATTTTTACTTGTATTTATTTATTTATTTGGCAAAGCAATGTCATCACAACACAAATAAAAGATTTGAAGATTTGGCAAAGCAATGTTATCACAACAAATCTGCGGTCACTCTTCATTTACTCATTACTTATTCAGTATTATACACCGAAAGATCGTCCTCGTTAAAGCTAAAAACGGAACAAAAGTTCTCAAGATGTCTGTTTGAGAGCATTGACCAGCTTTGCCGTAGCGTAGTCGTGGTTTTCGCAAACAGCAGCGAGCAGCTTCGAGTAAGGACGACGCCGCCGCCCGCTGCGACACCTCACAGTAAGATACCAATAGCAGTTTTGCCGTAGAAAGATTTGCACAATACTACCTTCTATACCGATGACAGCTGTTATTAGAAGCCTGATTAACTAGAAAGATATTTATTTCATTACGCGTTATCATATTTTTTTATATAGCAGTTATTTTATTGCGCTTATAGCTTTCACGCGCATGTTGTATAACAACAAATAATAAGCCAGTAAATATAAAACATGTGTCAATAAATGTTTAGTAAATTAAATTAGCTAAGTAAGTGAAAATCGATGTTACCGTATACATTTTTAATCTATATCATATAATTTGCTAATGCTTTGTAAAGAATACAAAAGTAGTTATCAAAACTGGCTTTAATTCGTCAGAAAGAGCAATTCTAGTTCATATTTTACAAGGTTTGAATTATTATTATATGAAAGGAATTTAAACGAGATTTTCAAACTGTTTTAGTTGTTTAAACAAAGTCATCGCCAGAACACCGCTTGAGTCATCGTACTTATTTATCAGCATGATCAGTTTCATTCATCTTGGATGCGCATGATATGAACCGCGCCGCTAAAATGAAGCGTCGAGCTCGATGACACAGGAAATGTCAGCTTTCTGCTTGCCTGCTCATCACGTTGCTCGCACATACACTGCAATCCTCGTTTATCTCTTGATTTGTTTGCAGATGGAGGTAGCGGGCAGGCAACGTGAAAACAGCAGTTAGTGTTGTCACCGTCGTTAAACAGAGAGAGTCACGATTAGTGTACAAGCCCAACAGACGGCTTTTCTATAAGACCTCAAAAGTTAGTTTCGTTCATCATCTCGAAACTAACGCCCTCACTGTTCTATGGGAGCAGAATAAACATCTGTCTTTTCTCGAATTGAGCTAATCCCAGTATTTGCCGCTCATTTGCGCAGTCTTCAGCTAAGAGCCAAAGAGCCGAACCCCAAATGGGTATTAACGCCTTCTGGCATACAATATTATCAGAGATGTAACGCCGCATCAAGCTCACCGCCTTTTTGTTGGCGTTGTTTTACTCTTTCGATGCGAGTTCAAAAATTACGGCATGCCATTAGCACTAACTAAAAACAAATATAGACACGCGGTATTTTTGTCATACCATGAAACATGCACAGACATAAATGCAGCACAGAAGAAGCATAGCAGATTTCATGACTAAATGCACAGACATCGTGAGATAATTATGAGGAATGCTTCAAAATACCATTAGCATAAATAAAAGGTACTTGTTCGGGGGAGTCGTTTGAGAGGCGCAGATGGCGCAGCAGTTCAAATGACGTGATGCACATCAGACCAATGATCCATCATTATCAAAGTTAAACTCACCAGTAGCTGGTCGATAGTTGTTCATGATTGCTCCAAATAGAAGCAGATAATGAGCAAATGAATCGTTAGCTAGGCTTTCTACCGGGAAGGTAGGCTTAAATATAACTTTTAATTGTTTTCTATGTTATCACTGTCAGATCTTCGATGCAAAGCACATGTAGGAAGCTTCATTTCAAACATGGGTTTCTCCGTTTAGCTTGTTTCCCGGAAGTTATTGCTGTCAAATATCAACAAGTATACGCTTATTAAAAATTGCTACATTTGTTTATCGCAGTTGTGTTGACGGTAGTCGATCAGTCGTACGTAATTTATTTTGTTATTTTTGGGCTGGCTGTTTTGAAAGTTTTGTGTCTTTCTGCGTGAAAAAAACCCTCTAAAAATGCTCACGCAGGCAGCTTCTACGCAGGTCACCTTGCATTTAAAGTCAGCTTGCACCTCAACATGTGTGCCACGCGTGTCGTGTCGTGTCAACATCATTACAGCGTTGTTTTCATTGGCTTAAGTCATTCTGCGCTTTGCCAATGAAATATCAACGCAGTTATTCAATATGCCGCCATAAAAATGTTTCAGAAACATAAAACAGCGCTCGGGATCATTATAAAGCCTTTCAGTTCATGTTACAGCGCCAGCCCAATTCAACATGGGCCATTTTTGAGAATTGTTCAATCTTAAACTGAAGCGCCGTTCGGACCATCGTCGCATTAGACACTACGCGATAGTGTGCCCTCGTGTACTTCTCTACCCGATATAGTAGATACGTAAATCGTCATGGGCATTCTCACAAAGAAACAAGCAGCAAGAGCCGATAAAAGAGGGACGATCAGAACAGATTCAATATTAGCAACAAACTTATTAGTTGCGTGCAGCTTGTGTGCTAGTTGTAAAAGTTTAAGGTAGCCTTCGCTTTCTAGGTTATTGATATTAATAATTAGTTCATTTATCATTTTCATGCGTTTTAAATATTATACACTTCTGACATACTAGTTCAGCAGTGCTGGCTGCCACCGGGTCTTCTCCAGTCTTACATTTCAACCATATGTCTTTAGGCGTACCCAGAGGATTTGTTGATAGCATTTTCAAGATCCGAGTTATGGTTCTTTTTGCTCAAAACATTTGTTAAAATGTTATTTCATTTATTTGTTTGCAGCAGTTATTGTCAGTTTTCTTTAATTTCATTAAAGCACAAGAGCAAAGATATCCAGACCCTCGTAAGCTCCCCTCATTCATGTCAACAAATAGTTGCCTGAAATTTGAATCTCTGCTTCAGATTTTGCTTGGAATGATGCAAATGATTTAATGTTTCATCATAAGCCAGATTTTCACATAACAGCTTATGCCAGCAATAAACTGAGTAGTGCTCATGATCTCTTGCAATTAAAAATAAACTTCAGACTGCCAGCAAATCGCTGCTAATTTCGACTTTCTTCGACGCCGAGTTTTTTCGGTTCTTATTCTTTTCCTCATTAACAGCCAAAGCCAGTACTTACTTAAATCTGTATTTGAGGAAAGTTAAATTTCATCTAAATTCACTTTTTTCATCATTTTTCAGTTTCAAAACCACAGCCTGAAGTATTCTTTCATTAATTTTTTCGTGGTGTGAGTCGTTACAGCCTTCACCCGAATGGCATCGCAGATATTATCAGCGTTGCAAAGCGTTGCTTCTGGATTAGAATGGTCAATAGATGTCGGGGGTACAGATGTGGAAAGCCCGAGCGAGCGGAATAGCCGCAGTGTTCAAGTTCGCAGTGAAATCGCTCCAGAACATTTCAACAGCACATTAAAGAGCTTGTTTGCATTTAGTACAATCAGTGAATGTGTGTGTGTGTGTGTGTGTGTAGTGTGTGGATATGGTTCATAGATCGCTTCGCCTGAGAGGTGAGGGTTCACGAGAATGTGATAAAACTGATATTATAGATTCAGAGAGAGACACGCACACACAGTGGCGCCACAATACATTGTCGTGAGTTGGGCAGAGAGCAAGCTTAATCTCAAGATTTTATCGCACTGAAAGATACTGCTTCCGTTAGTCACTCAGAGCATGGCGGGTTGACACAAATGACAATGATGACAGTAAACGAGCATTTTGGTGAACTGGTCTTTTTAATACGCAATTGCAATTGAGCCTCATTTTCATTTAGTTGTTTCTTCATTGTCTAAAGAATATAGTTTATGTGTATTTAAATTAGCTCAGTCGTTGTTTTATTGTGATTGTTAGAAGTGAGTGCCAGCTGAAACACACACAGCACAGAAACACTGCTGTGCTTGCTTTATAATCTCAGTGTAGGGAGATAAATGGTTGTTAAAATATTGTTCTATGACAAATACAGATTTGATGACACAGCTGGAAAAGTCATTATTGCCAGAGTTTAGATGCCAGTTGTAGTAGATCATTTTCCGAGCGCTGAGTTCAGATTGTCATGGATGCAGTTTGTAAAGGTTAAAGTTGCTGATGAAGATATTGTTGAGACGCTTATTGCTGAATATCAGTGAATTCGAGAATGGTACTGACATAAAGCGTAAATATTGGGGAAAACAGCCATCGGCCGATCTTCATAAGTGATATATTAAAAATCCAACAATGGTTAAAGTGTCTCATAATTTAAAATAGTTCTGAGTAGCTTCACGACATCATTTACAGCACGTTAAAATTGTCACTTGAGGCGAAAGAAACATGTCGCTTGCGTGTGTCCACGTGCAAATATACCGCTCTCTTCAGGAAGAGGCTTAGCCAAGAGCAGCTAAGCAAAGTTTCGACATTACACAGAGAATGCCGACCGAAAATGACAGAATCGTTCAGTTTTGATGATCAATCAGCCAGATTGGCCGATGGAGATCGCGACAACATGTAGAATGAGATCGGACGCTTTAGATGAGGATGAGTTTATGAGCATATTTCGCGTCATGATCTATAACCTTCGGTGTGGGGAATGCTGTGAGACGAGCAGAGAATAGATGAAGAGAACAGATAGCAGCTAACAGGTTATACTTGCGTAAAAGCTCGACTGAGCTACCTTCTCTCTCGGATAAAATTTCTAGGGTGTTGAGGCCGTGAGCTAAGTGACAACACACCAGTCTTACCAGCCGCTTGCCGCAAAGCGATAAAGAAAATATCTTCTTGCTCAAACAAAACATTGGTTATCGGTCGTTAAAAGTCATGATCAACCACGCTTTCAAGCTGAAGTTAGAGTACCGAGAAAATGTCAATTTCCAGCAGCAAATATTATCTAAAGAAACAGGGACAGTTGAGGAAACACTTGTGTGTTACCGGTTGTTACAACAGCTGACAGGAATATTTTCGCATCTCGACTCACTCCTCGCAGCCATCGCTCCCATATTGTTGTACACCGACGCAGAAACACCTCACGTGCCGATACCACGCGGGTGTGAAGACCATCCACGAAACAGACGTCACTGAGATCAGCGGCCTGTGTTACGTCTACGCGGTGACGATGCAGCAGAATACCAGCATGGAGGGTCTCGGCGCGCGTTCATGCTGAAACTGGCGCCTTCTCGCCAGACCGCAGCTGCCCGCATCGCCAGCGCTTCAGAAAGGAGAGCCGCTGTGACAGGGAGTTTGTGAATGTGGAAGCAGATGACAATGAAGAGCGAGATTGTGAAATTTCCGAGTTTCCATCTGCGCTTTTCTGTTTTTCTCACTACATTCTGTTTAAAACCACAGACTTCAACAGGCATCAGAGCCAGCAAAAGATGTATTCTAAACTGAAGGTAGCTGTTGCTTGTGTGATTTTACGTGTGAGAAAATAAATAATATTGAGGAAGCTTTAGCCTTGTGCTACAATCAACATCAATACCAGAAAGCAATTGATAGCAATGCAATAAAATGGTTTACCACAGTTAGCAGATGCGACATGTATACACACGCCAGAGTTATCACATTGTTTCTGCTGAAGAAATTATTTCAAAGATAATATAAACAATATTGTGTTGATCGTTAACATGTTATTATTGCATCGTTCTGTTATAACAAAGCCATTTATTTATTTCAGAAGCGCATTCGAATATTTAGATAGCAGTTCAGTACGTTGTGCAGCGTTTGCTACGCACATGCAATTCTTACTATCCATTTGACCGCAGGGCCATGATGTCACCGTTTCAGAGCCAGTGCTCTTTCGAAGCTTCTATGATTTTTGACCAATCACCAAGTGCAGTGCAAAAGTGGGATGCAGTGGTGTAAAGCACGCCGCCACTGGACACTAGAGCAGTGGAGACGTGTTCTCTGGAGTGACCAATCACGCTTCTCTGTCTGACAATCCCATGGATGAGTCTGGGTTTGGCAGTTGCCAGGAGAACGGGACTTGCCTGACTGCATTGTGCCAAGTGTAAAGTTTAGTGGAGGGAGGATTATGGGGTGGGGTTGTTTTTCAGGGGTTGGGCTTGGCCCCTTAGTTCCAGTGAAAGGAACTCTTAATGCTTCAGCATACCAAGACATTTTGGACAATTTCATGCTTCCAACTTTGTGGGAACAGTTTGGGGACGGCCCCTTCCTGTCCCAACATGACTGCGCTCCAGTGCACAAAGCGTTGGTCCATAAAGACATGGATGAGCGAGTTTGGTGTGGAGGAACTTGACTGGCCTGCACAGAGTCCTGACCTCATCCCGATAGAACACCTTTGGGATGAATTAGAGCGGAGACTGCGAGCCAGGCCTTCTCGTCCAACATCAGTGCCTGACCTCACAAATGCGCTTCTAGAAGAATGGTCAAAAATTCCCATAAACACACTTCTAAACCTTGAGGAAAGCCTTCCCAGAAGAGCTGAAGCTGTTAGAGCTGCAAAGGGTGGGCCAACTCCATATTAAACCCTACGGATTAAGAATGGGATGGCATTAAAGTTCATGTGCATGTAAAGGCAGGCGGCACAACACTTTTGGCAATATAGTTTATATCTAAATATTCAGATGCAGCTTCTGAAAAAAATAAAATAAATCATGGCTGTTGTAGCCAAGTTTACGTGTAATAAATACTATGTTGAATCCAAAAAAATATTCCTTGCAATGTCTATTTGATGTCAACACAATATTGACTTTATATTATCTTTTGGGGGTAATTTCTCAGCCAAATTTGATGTGTGATTAATCTGTGATTAATTAATTAGATTAAACATCGTAGTCGCGTGACAGCCCTAACTGTGACCAAATGATTTTATTGCATTGCTATCAGTTGCTCTGGTGTTGATGTTGATTGTAAGCACAAAGGCAGAACTATCAATATATTCATTTATTTTTCCCATTTCTCACGCATGAAAAGTGCACACAAACACAAACAGTACCTTCAGTTTAGGGGTCACATCTTTGCTGTCCTGATGCCCTGTTGAAGAGTCTGTGAAGGACAAATGAGGATGTAGTGAGAAAACAGAAAGGAAACACGAGTTAGATCTCAGCTCAGGTTTCACAGTCTCATGCTCTCATTCAATCATCTACTAAACAGACACATTCACAAGCTCCTGTCCCGCTCACAGCATGTCTCCTTCAGAGCGACCCTCTGAGAGCCCCACTAGCGTGCAGACGCTACGGTCTGGCAGAGGTGAGCGCCGTTTCAGCGCAGACATCACGCCAGGACCCCTCAAACACATGACCATACTTTTAGTATTCTATACATCATCCTCACATGGGCCGCCTGGGTTTCATCAGCAATTTCACTGTCCCTCAGTGACGTGTTTTATAATGGATAGCGTCTTTCCTACCCACTGTGAATTTCCCATCAGCACCTATGTGCGTGAGATGTTTATGCATCAGATGTCCTAATAATATAGAGACATTAAACACGGGAGATGAAGGATCCAAGGACCTCATGCGAGTGTTCCTGTGTAAACCTGTTGTAGCAACCGGTAGCACGCAAGTGTTTCCTCAATATCCTGTTTCTGTTGTTTAGATTAATATTTGCTGCTCGGAATTTACTGGTATTTTCTCAGTACTCTAGCTTCTAGCTTAAAGGCGTGGTTGATCATGATTTGACTTTTTTAACTTTAGTTAGTGTGTAATGTTACTGTTTGAGCAAAGAGAGATATTTTCTTTTACAGAAATCGCTTTTTAAGGACTACAACAAACGGCTGGTAGGGACTACAACGAGTTAGTGACATCACTAATCCTCACATTTACATAACCCCACCCCCGGGAACATGTTGAGAAGAGGAAGAGTTGTTGTAGTCGAACACATAAGTTATAACCATAATTAAACTAAACTATCCCTGTTCTCTCTTCATCAGCAGATATTCTCTGCTCATCTCACAACAGTTCCCACACCAGAGGTTTATAGATTATCATGACAGAATATGCTAATCAATGACTGAAGATCGTTAACTCATAAACTCATCCTCTATCCCTTCAGAAACGTCCGGTCTCATTCTACATGTTGTCTCTTCTTCTTGAGTCTCTCCATCATTGTCTGACTCGGTTTGATCATAAAAGGCTGAACAGTTTCTGTCATTTTCAGTGCGTGTCTGTGTGAGGTAATCAGAGCTGCTAAAACAAGCTCTTGAAGCTCCGCCCTCTTCCTGAAAGGGGGCGGGAGCAGCAGCTCATTTGCATTTAAAGGGACACACACAAAAACGGCATGTTTTTGCTCACCCTCAAAAAGTGACAATTTTAACATGCTATAAAAATGATCTGTGGGGTATTTTGAGCTAAAACTTCAGAGACTTATTTTAAAGAATTATAGGACCCCTTTAACCATTTATTCAGTTTTATTATATCACTTATAGAGATCAACCGATAATCTGTTTTCCCAATATTTACGCATTTTCCCATAATCGGGTACCAGTTTTATCGGATTCACTGATAAATGGCAATAAATCGGTCAAATCTCCAACAATTACCTTCTTCATCCTTCAACAACAGCCTTTTTACAAAGCTGCATCACTGACAGATGCACAAATAAAAGTGCTCAAACGCTTCAGATCAGACTGAAATGATCTACTACGATAAACTGGCATCCCAAACTCTGGCAATAGTGACCAGCTGTGTCGTAAAATCTGTATTTACAGTCATAAGGACAATGTTACTGTATGCATTTATACTCCCTACACTGGAGTTATAAAGCAAACGCAGCAGCTGTTTCTGATGCTGTGAGCAGTGTGTTTCAACAACATAAACACAACAATCACAATAAAACAAACGACTGGGCAAAGGTTTAAATGCACATAAACATGATTCTTGGACTATTGAGGAAACAATAAATGAAAATGAGTTTCCAGATTTGCAATTTAGACATTAAAGGATTAGTTCACCCAAAAATTATCGTTCTGTCATCATTTATCATTTGTGTCAACCCGCCATGCTCTACAATTTGAGCTACAGCAACATAGCTTATTCTTTAAACATAAACAGGTAAAAAGTATGCTTTCAGTGCGATGTAAGTCTCTTAGGATTAAAGCATCTGCCCAATGCATTAATGTGTGTGTGTAAGCACCTGTGTGTGCGTGTGTCTCTCTCTGGATCTGCTCTCGTATGAGTCTCTGCTGCTCCTGTAGTTCTCGTGAACCCTCCTCCCTCAGACGGGCGATCTACAACACAGAGACACGCAACCACACACACACACACACACACACACACACACACATTCCTGGAGTTATTATATGCAAAAACAAAACAATACTGTGTGCTGTTAGAATGTCCTAGAGCGGTTCCTGCAGACTGACCTGCAGTAACCCGTCACTCAGACTCCACACGTCTAACACTGACATCTATTGGCCATTCACTAATCAAACCCAGCATGACTGCAGCACTGATGTCTGCGTGCCGTTTCAGGACAGAACCGTATGGAAGCTTATTTCCACCACAGGAAAAAATTAAGTAAGAAAGGGTCACTTTAGGCTAATTTTAATGAGATGCAAACTGAAAATGACAAAAAAAAAAAGTGAGATTTATATTCAGAATTCTGAAAAAAACTCCCTCAAAATTACAAGATTTAAATTAAGAATTCTGAGAAAACTTAGTATTGTGGGAAAAAAGTCAGAATTGAAAAAAACTCGAGAAAGAATTCGAGAAAGTCAGAATTGCGCGATTTAACCCTTTAAGGCGAGACACTACAGGTGAATAGGGATTTATTTTTAATTACAAGAGATCACTGTGAAACTTCTCCAGTTTATTACTGGCATAAACATTTATGTGAAATCTATTATGTTAAACATTAAATCATTTGCATACATTTCAAAAACAAAATCTGGAAACTGGAAAGGACCAGGGCTAAAATTCTTGGCTCTATTTGTTGACATATTAGATGAGAGGGCTTTTACAGAGGGGATTCTGGATATCTTATCTTGTGCTTTAGTAAATTAAAGAAAACTGACAATAGCCTTACAAAAATAAATAAATAAATAACATTTTCGCCATGTTTTTTTGGAGTAAAAGGACCTATAACTCAGGATACGAATGATATATCAACAAATCCCTCTGGAAAAGCCTTCAGGATATAGTTAAGTATAAGACTGGAGAAGTTGGTGCTTGTAGGTGCTGCTGGAGTGGATATATCAGTTCATTAATATCAGAAGTGTATAATATTTAAAACGCATGGAAATTGATAAATGAATAAATTATTAATATCAATAGCCTAAAGCTGAAGAGAACTACCTTAAACACACACAACAACAACACACAAACTGCACACGAACTGTCCGTTTGTTGTAACTATTTGAATCTGATTCTGACGTCGTCTAATCTGTGGTTGTTTACTTTCTTTTTATCAGCTCTTGCTGCTTGGTCTTTTCTGTGAATGCTTATGAGCTGATTTCGGCGTTGTCTGCACTTTCTCTCAGGTGGAGAATACACAAGGAACACTATCACGTAGTGTCTAAATTCGACCAATCAGATGTAAGGCTGCAAACCTTCAAGTTTCAAGGTTGGTTAGTTCTCCAAAGGAAATGGCCATATTTGGATTAGACAGCGCTGTGTATGAGACTGAGAGCTTTATAATGATCCCAGGCATGACATGTTTCAGTGAATGGAGACGGCACGGGAGCGTGTTAGAATGCTAACGTTTGATGATTTCCGGTAGAAATCTAAAGGCGCAAGTTGACAAAATATAATGAAATAACCACTTTAATGAGTGATGTTGACACATTTTTTTATTTTGACATGAAAGCTTACATGTTAAGGGAGCAAACTGACCCAAAATCTTAAAATTGACCACTGCATGGAAAAACAAATCACCTGCCGTGTCTCGCCTTAAGAGCTGAAGGCATTTTTAGAGGGTTTTTTCACACAAAAGAAAAGACCCAAAACTCCAAAACAACAGCCCAAAGGTAGGTACCGCGTGATAAACACTTTAAAAAATAAATTACATTACATTTGGTCATTCTCGTGCTGAGAAACTGCTGATAAAAGACAAAAATGTATATAATTTTTAATAAAATGATATACTTATTTATTATTTGACACGCAATAACTCAGGAAGCAAATAAGGTAGGAGGGAAATTATGTTTTAGTGAAGCTTCCCTACATGTGTGCTGCATCAGGATCAAATTTTGTGGTGATAGCATAAAGTAATTAAAAGTTATAGCATTTGGTAGACTGGGTAAAGCCGGCGATTTGATTTCGCCCTGCAGCTCAGTCTGGAAACCTGTGCGTTCATTTATCATTTATCCTGCTTCTGTCACACTTTTGCGGGAACCAATCATAGACTGGCTTATCCATTGGCGCTACTGGTGGGTTTAACACGATGGCAGATAGCGAAGTGATGGATCATTGGTCTGATTGGTTGAAGGACTATCCAATTGCATACAGAGTCATTTGAACTATGCTCGTTGTGCACGCCTCTTGTGCAGGAGAAAATACAGAGCAGACTCCCCAGACCAGTGCTCAATCTTAAATTGCCTTTTTGTTTATGCCTAATGGGCATTTTTGAAACTGTTCCTCCATGAGGAATATCTCACGATCAATGCAATGCATTTGAATCATAAGAATCTGCTGTAAACAACCCTGTGCCATTTTGTAAGATCTGTGCATGTTTCATGAAGTTATGTGCAAAAATGCCACGTGAAATCTATATTTGTTTTTAGTTAGTGCCTGTGCGCATATTAAGCCATCTGTGCAGACTCATCAGAGGGTAAAACAACGCAACAGGAGCGGGGTGGAGGCTTGATCTGAACGCGTTACATCTCTGATATTGTATGCAAAAAGAATGATTGTGCTACCCATTTGGGTTCAGCTTCTTTTGGCTCTTAAACAGAGACACGCAAATGGGAGCGCGGGCGTAGGTCACAAAGGGTTAAACTCAGAATTCAGAGAAAAGAAACGAATGTTTTTATTCTGCTCCCATAGAACAGTGAGGCGTTATGGTTTCAGATATTAGACAGAAACCTTAACTTTTTTAGGAGTCTTATAAGCCATCTGTTGGGCTGACACACTTAATCCAGTCATCAAACGAAGCTCTCACCTCCTCTTCTAACGTGCGGGTGACTTTAACCTCTTCTGTTTTCACGGTCTCTGCCTGCCGTTCACGCGCCTCCAGATCTACAAACAAATCAAAAGTCATTGAGTTTTAGTGTGTATTACCCCGACAACCTATCAATGGAGCAGAACAAGAGCACTAGAGGAAGAGCAGCTGACCGAGTTTAATCTTCTTCCTCTTGTCATCGAGCTTTCGGTTTCTCTCCTCGGCTTGTTTTTTAGCGGCGCGGACCTTGTCGTACGCAGCCTAAAAGAAAGAATGAATGAAGAAATGATCATACTGATAAATAAGAGCACGTTATTCAGAGCGGTGTTTCTCAACCAGACCGCCTCAAGATGACTTCAAACGACACAAAACAAGCTAAAAACTGGATTTATGAAGAAATCTCGTTTAAAAGAGATCCCTTTCGCCATAATAAATAATTCAAATATACATAAAAATATGAACAATAAATTAACATATACATGAACAATTAAAAATAGTTTGATGAACTACTTTTGTATTCTTTTACAAAGCATTAGCAAAATTATATATTATAAGATTTAAAATAATATATACATTGTATCCCACGTTACCCCTTCACTTGCCAAACAGTTTAATTTACTAAACATTTATTGTTTTATTATTTAATGTTTTTATATTTTACTATTATTGTTTGTTGGTATACATGTATGCACTGTGGAAAATAATATAAACAATAAAATAATAAAACTATATATAAAAAATAAATTATTAACACGTAATGAATATAAATCTTTCTAGTTAGTCAAGGCTCTAAAATATTGTATCATCAGGTATAAATTGTAAAAATATTGTACAAATCTTTTCCCAGTAAATCATGAGCTACTGTGGGCACT